>OW121705.1:22144579-22531058 GCA_933228785.1 Lasioglossum pauxillum | reverse complement strand
TTTGTCGATAGTTCTGCCTTTCTCGCAACTCTTTTATGTTTCTCGCGGCAATGTTTTGTTTGTCGCAATGGCTTCGTGTTAAAGACCCACGAACGTCGTGAACGACGTGACGCGAAGTGTTTTGCAGTGCAGTATATGGTGCAGTGATATCACAATTCAAGGAGAATTTTCGAAAATGAATCGGCAGGTAACTAGAACACATTTTAAAAAATGCGTTTATAAAAACTGCGACGTCACAAATAGAAATGTCACTGATGGTACATCGTTTTATGGATTTCCTGTAAAGAACCACGAACGATGTATCACATGGCTTGTTAATTGCGGCTTGGATAACTGGGCTGAGGAAATATGATCATTGTTGAAAGACAAATATGTTTGCAGTAAACATTTTAACAGAAATAATATGTATGCTTCCGTCGGCTTATGATGACCGCTGTTCCAATAAAATATGATATTTGCGATGATGCTTCGGAAGGCGTCGCTTTGCATAGTAGTACTACAATTAACATTGAAACATTACTGAAAGAACAGAAATGTTTGAAAGAACGGTTGTTGGAAGCCGAGAAGGCGATAGAACAAGAGAAAATTCGCAATAAGAATCTTCTCTTGCGATATCGGGCGAAATGTAAGGCACTGGCGCGAATAGAGGAAAAGCAATCTTCAGGAAATTTGAGTGATTCAAGCTTGAAGAAAGCTATTGAAAATCGTGTTTCAAAAAAGGTTTTGCCTTTTATTCTTATGCAAATTTTTCGAACGAAGCATTGTTATACAGCTGCGAAAAAGAAGCTTGTTTTATCAATGCATTACACTTCGCCAGCTTTATATAGAAAAATGCGTTTAAATCTCGGCTTTCACCTTCCAAATCCAAGCACCATTTTTGGATGGTTTTCTCGCATAGATATTTGGCCTGAGATTAATAAGCAATTATGTGATAATTTAGCTTTAAAAGTATCGAATATGGATAGTAGAGATAGAAATTGTGTTCTTTCATTTGATGAAATGTCAATACAAAAATGTTTCAATTTCCACAAGACGAAACAAGTGATTGAAGGTTTCGAAGATTTAGGTACTTTTGGCCGATCACCAACCGTGGGTACACAGGTACTCGTATTCATGGTTAGAGGATTGTTCCGTAATTGGAAACAACCGTTCGCGTATTTCATTTCGGGAGGTGTTACAAAAAGAGCGCAATTGTCGCCAATATTGGATAATATTTTAGATGCTCTACATTTAACCGGTTTAAAAGTTCGGGCGATAGTTTCTGATCAAGGAACAAATTTTCAAAGCATATCTGAAGAAAGAGTATCGGTAAAAGTACCCTATTTTCGTAGAAATGGCCACCAAATTTTTTATATTTTTGATTATTTACATTTATTTAAAAGCATCAGAAATAACTTATTAAAATATGATTTTTTAATTAATGGCTCTCGCGTTTCCTGGTGCGATGTCGTTTCTTTGTGGAACCTCGAAAATTCTAAATTGACTAGAGCTGCTTACCATTTATCAGAGAAACATGTAAGGCCAAATATATTCGATCGCATGAAGTGTAAGCTAGCTCTGCAAGTTTTTAGTAAACGAGTTTCTTCAGCTATGCTCACAGCGTGTGCAATTGGAGCTGTGAATTCGAGTACCATGCAAAACACGGCTATATTTTTCGAAACTCTCAATGACTTATTTGACAATTTGAATAGTAAAGTTGTACGTGACCCTAATCCAAACAAGCGTGCCTTGTCTGCTTCTACAGATTATATCGCAAGTAATCTGGAGAAGCAGTTACATGCTATAGAAAATTGGAAAGTTATTACTCCAAACGGTTATAAAGTACCACCTTGTTTTGTGGGGTTACGTCAAGCTGTAGGTGCTACCTTGCAATTGTGGCGCGATTTACAAAACGAGGGTGTCCCGTTCTTATTAACGTCCCGTTTAAATTCAGATATAGTAGAGACATTCTTTTCTATTTTGAGAATGCATGGTGGCATTCTCAATCGAAATCCTTCTGTAAAAACAGTACGTCAAGCTTTTCGCAAAAATGCTTTCATGAATTTAAATTATAGTTCGCCATACGCGAATAACGAATGCGATAATGACGTAGTGCTGTTGAAGGAGGCAGTTATCTTAGCCGAACATGAGCAAGCCTCCGTAGTAAATGACGCAGTACAAGTACCATTAGAAGACGAGAGCGATGAAGAACATACAGATATCACAATCAGTGAATCTGTAAGTTCTTCATCCTTTTGTACATTAGAAAGTTGTGCAATAGAGTATTTCGCCGGATATGTTGCGAAGAAATGTACGGAAAAAATAAATTTCCCGCGTGTTTCAAATTTTTTGTAGACTCTAGTAATCATTTAACTCGCAATGAGCAACTGTTAATCTCTTTTCGTTCATATTTGCTGGACGAAAATATTCACTTTGGGAACTTAGTAGTTCCTACAAGTGAATTTTCTAAATTATTTAGTATAATGAATTCAGTATTTGATAAATACTACCCTCGCATACGATGTGAAACACAAATTCTAGACAAATTATTTGGGATAATTGTAAAAACAGTCGAGCACAATTATCCGAATTGGTTTGTCAATAATGATTGTGCTGTGCATCGCAAGGCGATGGTGTATTTTTTTATGAAAGTTAAAATTCATAAAGATACGCAATGGATGGGACGAAAGATACGTTTTCAATCCAATCAAAGATCAGGAGCTCGACTAAAGATTTTGAGTGGATCATAATTTATAGTTTCTTTTTTTCTTCATAACGTATGTAGGCCATTTATTCATTCACATATTTTTTATCATATCGAATATATTTTATTTATGTTTTTTATATATGTATATATTTTATGTATATTTTGCGCTTGAGTTTATTCAATATCAACTTCTATAGGGTACGAGTTTATATTGAAAAAACTCCGGGGTGGACAAGTCCTCTTTCATGCCTTCACGTGGCCCACCCTGTTATCACTACTAATTCTAATATTTGTTACAAAGATCAATCTAGTCACTAACGATTTTGAATATCGAATCATTTTTTTCATAAGACTATGTACAGCTATACAAATACATAGAAGAAGCAGTGTAACTAAATGAAAAGAGGCAAATTTTTTAATACTGTATGTATATTATTTAGATGTTATTTCATTTGAAAACTTATTATTTCATCTTTTACAGATAATGAGGCAAATTTTGCAACAGCGAACGTTTAATAAATGCCAATACGCTATGCGTTAGAATGTTGCCTCTGATGCTGAATCACGACGACCATATCGAACATCGCACGTCGTGTCGTGTGCCTTCCTGGAGACAACAATGTAAGCATTTCACCATCATTTATTAATAACAATAAAATGTTTGTTACAATTCATAATTCTGTCATGGAAACATTTTCAATCGATAGGTGATGATATCATTATGGTAACGTTCATAATAAGTAATATTGGTTTTAGTTAGTAAATCCCAATACGCTATGCGTTAGAATATTGCCTCTGATGCTGAATCACGACGACCATATCGAACATCGCACGTCGTGTCGTGTGCCTTCCTGGAGACAACGATGTAAGCATTTCACCATCATTTATTAATAACAATAAAATGTTTGTTACAATTCATAATTCTGTCATGGAAACATTATCAATCGATTGCAGATAGTTTGCTGATGAAAACAAGTCTAAACACGTTACAAATCAGATAAGTGAGACGGTGGCAGTATTGTTTCCTTCGAAGCTAATCAAGGAAGTTTATTTATGGTTTTCGTCGACGTATTCAAATCTGCGTAATTTTTAATATACAAACATCGGCGTATACATACATTTATACATATGTACACTGCAACAATTATAATGCCGTGATAATTTACATCTTCCTGAATATTTTGTGCCGGAAAATAATACACCCTTCGTATTAAAATTCAAATTAATTACGTTGTTATGTTGTAACGGTCGGTGATTCCGACGGCTCGCGGTGTTTCCCCTCGGTGCTGGACAGCTCGACGGACCCGGATTCGTTCGGCGGCGAGGGGATCGGTCGGAGCAGGAAGACGAGGTGCGGAGGTAGAAAACGACTCGGTACAACAGTTACGTTTTGTAACTTTAACGTGTTATATTTTGATCTTCAAAATGGCGGACGTGTAACAACGTGTGGTGTCCCGTAGGCACGGAGCCGGCGCGTGTTTACGGCGATTATACGGTCGCAGTGACGGTACGCGGATTGCACCGGTAGTGCATCGGACGGTGTAAGTGTCGCGGACGGATTATCGCATTGTGAACTTCCCAGCGCGGATTCTTATTCGGTGGCCAGGAGTGACCATTCGGTGTTTGGTGATAGTGGTGAGGATTTCGATGGTTCGGAGCAGGAGACTTTCAGCGGCTTGGCGAATACGGATTTCGGTGCGGAGGTTTCGGCGGCTCGGTGAAACGGACTTCGGTGCGGAGGTTCCGGCGGCTCGGCGGAACGGTTTTCGGAGGGGATGTTTCGGCGGCTCGGCGAAACGGCGTTCGGAGAGGAGGTTTCGGCGGCTCGGCGAAACGGCGTTCGGAGAGGAGGTTTCGGCGGCTCGGCGAAACGGCGTTCGGAGAGGAGGTTCCGGCGGCTCGGCGGAATGGTTTTCGAAGCGGAGGTTTCGGCGGCTCGGCGAAACGGATTTCGTTGCGGAGATTCCGGCGGCTCGGCGGAACGGTTTTCGGAGCGGAGGTTTCGGCGGCTCGGCGAGACGGTTTTCGGAGAGGAGGTTTCGACGGCTCGACGAAACGGATTTCGGTGCGGAGGTTCCGGCGGCTCGGCGCAGGGCCGGCGCGAGGCGGGTTCAGCGCGTTCGCCGGAACCCGGCCTCGCGTTTTGAAAGGCCCCGCGGTCTACGAAGACTCATCAGACGTTTTGCAGGACCCCCTGTATAGTTGATTGAATATTCGGGTGTGTGTGGAAAATGCAATCGCATAATACACTAATCGATGACAACTTGCTGTACACTGACATGAGTGCAAAATTTTCTCTCCCGTCTTTGCATTGAAATATTTCGTTGCAACGTGTTGTAGACGTTGACATTAAATGTTGACATCAAACGTTGGCACGTCTGCAACATGGGTGCGGAGGACATTAGGTGTTAAGGAAATTACCCAATTAGAAAACACTGATTTTGATTAACTTTTTACAGAATTCTGATAATTCAGTTTGAAGGCGTGACAAAAATCATCAAAGTTTAGTGTAACTCCATGAAGTCCTTATATCCTGGAAACTATTTCAGATAAAAAAATCCAAACGCTTTCAGAGAAATGTACTTTTTACGAGAAATTAAACTATATCAATAGTTTTTTGCAAAAGTCATATATAATACAGATTTTGTACTTTCATTGAATTTTTTGCCCCTTGAAAGCGAATTATGGATACGAAAAAATATGACTTGTATTTCCTTAAGATACCAATATTCTATGAGAATGTCAGTAAAATAGGTGTCTTCAAGTAATGTCCCATGTAAGCGATTGGGATGACCACGGTGCAGCGCGGCGCCCACAGATGAACTATATTTAGTTTGATGATACAATTATAAGCAGCGGATAATCGTAAGGGAAATGAATAATTAGGGTGATCAACAAATAAGCCGAAAGCAGTAAGAGGATTCGGGAGAACAGTGTACTGTTCTTTATTGACTTCTTTACTAAATGCTCCGCTACCGCAATAATTGCCTCACAACGACGATTCTAATGTGAGGATTCTGAGATGGTCACCAGATTTGAAATCAGTGTAAAAAAATCTACGGGAAATAATGTATAGCATATTAAAAAAAAATTTTTCCGCGCCCGGTATTGGAAAAACCACAATTTTCTTAAAATTGTGCAATTTTAACGAATTTTTGTCAAGATTAAAAAACATTCGTATCACAATCTCCACAATTATTATATATGTATTTTACAAAGTTTCAGCTTTCATTAAAAAAAATTTCATCGCTCTATGTCATTTCTAAGTTCTTTGATTTTGATACAGAATTCATCGATTTTACCCACTGTGTGCCGTACGTTGTGGTGGCCATTCTTAAAAAAATTGACATAAGACTTCCCAATTCTTGGAAGTCTGTCAACGAGTCGCAGCTCCTACGAACTTGCATAGCAACGGACATTTATTAATGTTCGTTATCCGAATGAACACGTTTGAAATGAATCGCGTTTCATACGTTTTAAACAAAGAAGAATCAGGCTATCCCATTGCTGCCGTCTTCGACGTTGGGCGTTACTTAATCTCTCGATGCGTGGCGAGATCTCTGATCATTACGTCCTGGTGAATTTAAGACGACGAATATTTTTGAAAGTAGTATTGTGGTATAAACCGTGTCATATACATTTTGATCTGTAACCTGCTCTTATACATTGTGAAAACGTTTGATTTCTCGTAAGTATTTTTTACAAAATTATTATCCCTCTTTTAACTTAAAATCAACCCTAATTGAAATTGCGATATTTCGATCCGTCGGCGATTATATCACTCTCTTCATTTATTAAATTGAAATCATTCTCTCTCCCTTTTCCTCACGATCTCTTATCCTTTCTTTCCTCGCGCGCTCAACTCTGACAAGGAGACCCCGCGTATCGAGACACCCGGATCGCAACGAATTTAGTGTGAACATAGCTTAGACATCCTTATGAACTATCCAATTGGTTTTAGCCTCCAATGCGAACCCGTTTTCGAGATAATCGATATTGAAATGCGACATGTGCGATATATTCCATGAGTGAAAGCTTCTTGTCACAGCGCAGCGGTTCGTGGCCGAGTGGGTTGAGCGAATATCTACCACGAGATTGGTCGTGGTTCGCGTCCCGTGTCGGCATTTTTAAAAAATATTTTTTCCACTTTCTGTTTTATTTTTCTACGTGCTACACATTATTTCTAATATAATAAATGACAAGTAATCTAGTTTTACGATGGACAAGATATATGTTTGATAATACCGCACATGTCGCATTTCAATATCGATTATCTCGAAAACGGGTTCGCATTGGAGGCTAAAACCAATTGGATAGTTCATGAGGATGTTTAAGCTATGTTCACACAAAAATTCGTTGCGATCCGAGTGTTTCGATACGCGGGGGTCTCCTTTGAGCGGTCCCGGCCTCAGGCGCATTCGACCGTCGCGTCGGTCGCCGCCGAACAGTAAGCAATAACATAGAAATGTTTTAAGTACATACAAACTAATGAAATATGTAGTTTATCCTATCTTGCAGTAATTGTTTTTTTTTGCATGCGGTTTTATTCATTTTTGTAACAGACATAAACGTTTTATGTACAGAAATATGTTTTTTTTAAGAACCGTTATGGCTGGCAGAGATAGAGATCGTGGAAGGAAATACATGAGTGGGGCTGAAAAACTGAAAAGGAAAAGCAGCGAGACGGTTATATTAAGCAGCAAACAAACAATATTATGAAATACGTAATTGAAACTACTGGTCATTCAAGACAGCCAAACGAAGATGAAGAACATTCGGCAATGTATCAGATCCCTTTGGAAGAAGGAAAGCAACAGTTGAATACACCCGTGAAGGAAAAAAAGAAGCACCAACGAAACTGAATTGGACGAAAATGAAAACAATAGGAAAACGAGCGATTGTGAAACTCGTCGAGAAAAGGACATTGAAGATATGGAAATTGAAGAACAAAAAGAAGAAAAGAATTTCGACATTGAAGATCCTAGCATGTGGCTAATTAAAAAAACACAACAAACAGTAAATTTAATAGTTCAGCATGGTCCTGTACAAGTTAATCAATTTAACTTCCCTAAGAACGAAAATAAAAGGAGTTTTTCTGCAACATATTTTACAAGAATACTGGCGAATGGGCAAAGGAAAGCGCGAAGATGGCTAATTTATTCTAAATCTAAAGATAAGGTGTACTGTTTTGCTTGTAAATTATTTTCAACAACTGATGTTTCATTGGGGACAGATGGATTTTGCGATTCACTTAACACAGCGAGTCAAAATGCACGAACGATCTGCGGTACATTTACAAGCAATAAATATGTGGCTTCAGACTGAACAAAATTTTCGCACTAACAATCTAATCGATAAAGAGTTAGAAAAACTTTCAAAACTTGAAACGGCACGTTGCGAACAAGTTTTCCAAAGAATATCTGCAAGTATTTTATATTTGGCGCAACACAATTTAGCTTTCCGCGGAAGTTCCGATACTTTGTACACACCGCACAATGGTAATTTTTTGGGTTTAATACAGTTAATTGCAAAATTTGATTCTGTTCTAAATGACCATTTAAACAAAGCAGCCATAAAGGGCATCATTATTTATCTCATTCAATTCAAAACGAATTAATAAGTGCAATGGCAAATAAAGTACAAAAAGTAATTATCGATGCAATAAAGAGAGCAAAATATTATTCCATTTTATTGGATTGTACACCAGATGTGAGCCATCAAGAGCAACTATCGGTTGTCCTTCGTTATGTTAACATAACAGACGATGACGTTGAAATCAAAGAACGTTTTATCAAATTTGAAATAGTTCACGATACAACAGGAAAAGGACTATCCGAAACAATAATGCTTATTCTGGATCAGTTGGGACTAAACATATCTGACTGTCGCGGACAAGGATATGATAACGGTGCCAATATGAGGGGAATGTATCAGGGAGTACAAGCAAATATATTACATAAAAATCATAAAGCGTTTTATGTACCATGCGGTAGTCACAACTTGAATTTGTTACTGGGAGATATAGCAAAATCATCAACCCAAGTACTGCATTTTTTTGGTGTTTTACAAAAGATTTATACGATATTTGCAGCATCAACATCGCGTTGGGATGTTTTAAAAAAACATGTTGAAAAAATTACACCTAAACCATTATCAGAAACTAGGTGGGAATGCCGTTTTGATAGTGTAAGGGCTGTTCGCTTTCAAGTTCGTCAATTTCGAAATGCTTTAAACGAAATTGCCAACAACGCATCTGACAACAAATTAAAACTTGAGATTTTGTCTATAGTGCGAAAGATAAATGAATTTGAATTTATTGCCAGTCTCATCATTTGGTACGAAATATTGTCAAAAATTAATATCGTCAGCAAAGTATTGCAAAATCAAAAGATGCAAATAGATTTGGCCACGAAGCATCTAAAAGGTCTGAACGTATTCTTTGCGGAATACAGAAATGCAGGATTCAGCAAGGCCATGATCGCAGCAAATGAAGTTGCAAAGGAAATAGACATAGCACCAGATTTCAAGTCATCATACAGGGGCAAAAAACGGAAATTATTTGATTACGAAGGACAGGTTGAATCGTCGACGATCAGCGACGAAGAATACTTCCGTATACATTACTTTTTAAAAATAATAGATACTGCGTTAGTATCATTTAAAAGTAGATTTGAATTATATGCAAATCAACAGAATATTTTTGGTTTTCTGTATATGAATGAGATTACGAATTTAGATGACGAATATTTATTAAAATGTTGTCAAGATCTTCACTTACATTTGGAAGGAGATATCGACGGAACTGAAATGTATGAAGAGATTAAGATGTTCCGATCGATAACGCAAGTCAATTATTCGGCTCTAGATGCGATGAGATACATTATAAAAAGCAATCTTTCGGAAGCGTACCCAAATTTATTAATTGCATTACAAATAATGTTAACTACGCCAGTAACCGTGGCTTCGGCGGAAAGAAGTTTCTCGCGATTGAAACTAATCAAAAATTACCTTCGATCGACAATCAGCCAAGAACGATTTACGTCTCTGGCTATTCTGTCAATAGAATCCGAACTAACAAGCACAATAAATTTTGATGACGTCATCAAAGATTTTGCTGCGAAAAAAGCAAGAAAAATTATATAATATTACTTACAAAATATATTACTTACAAAATATATATATGTTACATTCTTTGTATTTGTAATAAATAATTACTTATTATGAAATTTAAGTATAGGATTTTGAATGTATATTCTGGCCCCGCAAAATTTTTGAACCGGGCCCCGCAAAAGGTCACGCCGGCCCTGGCTCGGCGGAACGGTTTTCGGAGGGGATGTTTCGGCGGCTTGGCGAAACGGCGTTCGGAGAGGAGATTTCGGCGGCTCGGCGAAACGGCGTTCGGAAAGGCGGTTTCGACGGCTCGGCGAAACGGGTTTCGGTGCGGAGGTTCCGGCGGCTCGGCGGAATGGTTTTCGGAGGGGATGTTTCGGCGGCTTGGCGAAACGGCGTTCGGAGAGGAGGTTTCGGCGGCTCGGCGAAACGGCGTTCGGAAAGGCGGTTTCGACGGCTCGGCGAAACGGGTTTCGGTGCGGAGGTTCCGGCGGCTCGGCGGAATGGTTTTCGGAGCGGAGGTTTCGGCGGCTCGGCGAAACGGATTTCGGTGCGGAAATTCCGGCGGCTCGGCGGAACGGTTTTCGGAGCGGAGGTTTCGGCGGCTCGGCGAAACGGTTTTCGGAGAGGAGGTTTCGACGGCTCGACGAAACGGATTTCGGTGCGGAGGTTCCGGCGGCTCGGCGGAACGGTTTTCGGAGCGGAGGTTCCGACGGCTCGGCGAAACGGATTTCGGAGAGGAGTTTCCGACGGCTTGGCGAAAACGGCGGTATGTCAGGACACTCACCCGGGTGGTGACAATGATGGCTTCCTGGTGATCGCTATGACGGCTCGTCTTAGCAGAAGTACGGAACAGGAGTCTAGAGCAGGTCTAGACAGGAATACGGTAATTGGTCTTGTTTGCCGAGGATTATACAGGGTGTCCCAAAATTCGTGAACTTCCCGAAAGGGGGTGGTTCCTGAGACCATTTCAAGCGACATTTTCCTTTGCAAAAATGTTATCCGCGGCTTTGTTTAGGAGTTATTAACGAAAAACACGGACCAATCAGAGCGCGACCTAGACGCGAGTTGTCACAGTCGGCTCGGCGCGCCAACTGTTTATTGAAAATGGAACCATCCCAGGAACCACCCCCTTTCGGGAAGTTCACGAATTTTGGGACACCCTGTATATCATTGACACTGTGGTGACCGTTGGTGGTGCGGTAGAGGGTGTGACGTGTTTTCGGTACCTTTCGGTCGTGTTCGCCCTTGTTTTGGGGCTGAGTTGGAAAAGAACCGTTCGTAACAGATCTGCCCGTTGCAGGTCTGTTACAATGTTAACATTTATTATTAATAAAAATGTAAAAAACAAAAAATTTTAAAAGCGTACATGTGATCTAATTATATCATAATACTAGGTTGAACTTTTAGATTTATAAATGTATCCACGTATTCATTAAAAAGTCTACAAATAAAAAAATTTCAAAACATTTAGCACAATTTTATATTTGTATAAACAATTAAAAAAATTAAAAATGATTGTTGAACAATTCAACAAATATTCAGATGATCGTTTAAGAAAATTATTTACGATGAAAAATTCTATAACTTAAATTACGAAGCAATTTTCATCTAAATTTCAACAGATTCAGAAAGCAAGGGCAAAACCGCTCGAACGCTTTCGATGCCGAGCATCGACGGTTATTGTATGAACATAATGCGGCAACATTGCACTTTTAAAGCTGACAACGCTGTAAAATCTAGCATCCCAGACACACACCTTTCGTGTTGTAACGTCATGTAGTTCACTAGCTGACCGTTGTATTTCGATAGAGTCCGCTGTTGTACTTACAGAGTCGGTAATTCAGAACCGTAGACAGAAAAATGCATTGTATGCAATGTCTGTACGTATCTTAAGTCTGTGTTTCCGTGCAGCCTCGCGGCAGCAGACATCCAAAACAGTGTCGCCAGATGAGGGGAGTCACGGTGAAATGATGTACCCCCTCTCTGATGACCAGAGTAATATGTGACACGTTGCGCGTGCGCGACGAGGATTTAGTGGGGCGAATGGAAGACACGTTGCGCGTGCGCGATGGGGACGCAACAATGACATGACTTTCGCAGGTTTTCGGTTATTGCAGCGTATCGTAGTTATGAAATGAATCATACGAATCGTTCTGCAGAACGATATTATTGTATGTTATATGAGTAGAGTTCATTAATATGTTCATTAATATATATATATATTAATATTCACCGTCAATAACTCAATAGTTGTTACCCTTTACCATCCTTTCCCCAGGGGCTGTCGACTCCTATATGAAAATGTGGCAACGAATTTAGTTTCTTTTGGATTTTAAGTGTGATGGCAGCACAGTAGTGCCCCGGCGGTGGGGATATAAACTGTACCCCCACTCCACCGCACATTGCCGCGCACTGTCAACTGTCATATGTGATACTGTTTAATTGCATTTGATTGTTTAATACGATTGCATACTGTGTCTTCTGTATTCATTATTGTGTGATATTCAGTGCTATTGTTTGGCATCGACTGATCGACATCGCTGGATGCAATATTCAGCAATATTTGCATAAACTTTCTATTTTATTTTTATATGATAAATGCATAAATACTGAAAAAAATATAAGTTCGCTGATATATATTATTATGTATATATATATATTATTATTATTGTAAAATTTACTATGTATGTAGCATATACGTAATTTTATGAATAAATATGTTTTATTACAAATTCATTTTTCTAACAAATTCATAACCATTCATATTCAATAGCTAGCGATGAATACGATTACACGTACATAAGAGGTTGGCTATGTGTGAGTCAGGTGTGTGTGATCACCACACACATATACGTTATAACTACTGTGCTGCCACCACACCTAAAATCATCGAGAGCAACTAAATTCGTTGCCACTTTTTAACATAGGAGTCGACACTCCCTGCCTTTCCCATAGCGTATATCAGAGAGGAAATGAGAGTGCTCACGCCCGGGGTTTGGCCGTGCCGCTTTTGTCTCCACATCATGTTTAGCCTGGAACAGCTCCTACATCATCTTTAGCATGGAACAGAACCTACACCATCTTTAGCAGGAAACAGAACCCACTTTACTGTTATTAAATCTGTGTAATGGATTAGAACTAGCTTCAGCCACCGATCAGATACTATTATTTAATAGTTAATATCATTTAATAGTATCTGGTCGGTGGTTGAAGCTAGTTCTAATCCATTACACAGATTTAATAACAGTAAAGTGGGTTCTGTTTCCTGCTAAAGATGGTGTAGGTTCTGTTCCATGCTAAAGATGATGTAGGAGCTGTTCCAGGCTAAACATGATGTGGAGACAAAAGCGGCACGGCCAAACCCCGGGCGTGAGCACTCTCATTTCCTCTCTGATAGTACTATAGATTTCAACATTTTTTTCAATATCCATACTCCACAACTGAAACTACCACATGTTACAAATTCATTTCATTTATAATAAAGAAAGTTCATAATCTGCAGAACGATTCGTATGATTCATTTCATAACTACGATACGCTGCAATAACCTAAAACCTGCGAAATGTCATGTCATTGTTGCGTTCTCATCACGCACGCGCAACCAGTGTCGCCACTTGAGGGGAGTCACGGTGAAAAAATGTACCCCCTCTCTGATGACCAGAGTAATATGTGACACGTTGCGCGTGCGCGACGAGGATTTAGTGGGACGAATGGAAGACACGTTGCGCGTGCGTGATGAGGACGCAACGATATGACATTTCGCAGGTTTTCGGTTATTGCGGCGTATCGTAGTTATGAAATGAATCGTACGAATCGTTCTGCAGAACGATATTATTGTATGTTATATGAAATGTTATATGAGTAGAGTTCATTAATATGTTCATTAATATATATATTAATATTCACCGTCAATAACTCAATAGTTGTTGCCCTTTACCATCCTTTCCCATACCGTATATATATAGCTGATAGACTATATTTTCCTACAATTTTATTGTATTATGTACCTATAATATATTTATTACATTCAGTATTCAGTTCTATAATTTCTTTCATCTTCCCTATACCAAACTTTTTAATATATAGTACTATAGATTTCAACATTTTTTTCTATATTCATACTCCGCTTCACAACTGAAACTCCCATGTTACAATTCATTTCATTTATAATAAAGAAAGTTCATAATCTGCAGAACGATTCGTAGATACGCTGCAATAACCTAAAACCTGCGAAATGTCATGTCATTGTTGCGTCCTCATCACGCACGCGCAACGTGTCTCCCATTCGCCCCACTAAATCCTCGTCGCGCACGCGCAACGTGTCACATATTACCCTACTCCTGAACTCCTCTGCCGCTCTGGTCATCAGAGAGGGGGTACCTTGTATTCCCCTCGAGTAACCGTTCGGTTACTTTCTGACGACACTGATCCAAAACGCGACATAGCTGCCGCGCAGTGCAGCTGCAGATTGGAGCAGTTGGTTATCTGGGTATATATACATATAGACAAAATTATTTATACTTTGAATTATATTAAGATTATGCAGTTGTTTCGGCTATAATTTATATAACGAAAATTATCTCATATTACGCAGAAATTTTCATGGTGGAAGTGTGATGGTTTGGGAAGCTTTTCCTGAAAATGAAATCGGAGCAATATGTGACAATGCTAGACAGAGTATTAATTCCATTTTTAAAAGAAGTAGTTGGCAAAAATGAATTATATTTCAGCAGGACAATATAGCAGTCCATGTTTCCAAATATTACCACGAATGGTTTCATGGAACGACTTGCATGTACAGCTTGTCAAATCAAGCTGTGCGGTTGACCAAAACTTAGAATGCGCAGACAGAAACAAAGACCGCACTTGATAAGAGAAGGATGCAACATATGAACGGTAGGTACACACCTCGTTAAAAGTGCGTACTGTCCATTATTTCTTACAGCAGTAAACATACAAAAGAACTGTTTATATGTTTGTGTGAATACACTTTACTTTTTAACTGAACTGTCACCACGTGCATCGTTTGACAGGTGACGATCAGTTTACCATCTTTGCGAGGTTCAGCCTATTTACCATTGCGCAGCGGGGGCATTTCCACTTGCGGGGGACATTCAGCCGCACAGCTAGATTTGACAAGCTGTAGTTCTGATATGAACACCATAGGGAACCTATGGGATATAATGGGCAAGAAAGTATGTGCCAATGGTTATCAATTTCTAAATGTTGGAAGTTTAAAACAGGAAATTAAACATTGCTGGAAAGACATTCCTAATACTATATAAATATTCTTCTGAATTCAATACCAAAACAAATTTTTGCCTTAATTGAAAATAATTTATAACTATAAATCATTTGGTTTTCACATACATTTAAACGAATTTCGCACATGGAATAAGATTTTGTTCGTTTAAATCTATAAATGCTTATAGTCGGAAACAAATTTACTTGCAATCCTTAGTAATTAGTATATTGATTTATCTCATTTGAATTTAATACCTCTTGCCCCAATACCTCAATTTTTAAGCGCTATTATGCGAATTTTGCTCGCTGTTTTTACACAGAAGTCTCTGTATTTTAAATAAATTCCTTAGTTTGAAACTTTAACACAATATACCAGTATTGAAAATTTTATTGTCCCGTTATGGAGAGAGTAAAATGTATGTTATGTATGCAAAATGTATTGATGCAATGTTATTTATTTTGTAATGAGAAGCAGTTACAATATTCTGTTCTTCCTTTCATCATTTATACATTCATTTTATAAGTAATGCTAATTACGTTTGCACAAAAAAGAAAAGTACGCAGATACCTGTGGTGTTTTTCATATCTTTTTGTACACAAAACACAAAGAAATTAGTGTAGATAGAAATTACTGATAAACGTTTTATTCAGCATAATACCTGAACATATTTTGTCTTTATATAAATTCGTATAAAAATGTACAACAAACAATTATTTTACTAAAAAATTAAAACATGTATAACTCAAGTACAAGTGAAACTTTACATTGTTTGCAGTAGGATAATGACTTAGGTATATGCCTTATTCTTAATTGTACAATGCACATTTTATAATTAAACTCTACAATGAACTTTAGTTACTTCGATTTAAGTGAAATTAATTGTAAATACTCCACAATGCAATGTATCCGTCTTTTGCAGCTGTAGCCATTACATGTTTATCATAAGTCTTTATTATGTCTGAGGAGTATGCAATGTCTTGTACTGTATCTCTATGTTGGTTTAAAACAGCTAATGGTTTTAAATTTTTCCACGAATATATTCGAACGCTATTATCCCATCCTCCAATTGCTACAATCCTAGCATCAGATCTTACAGTGACTACAGAAGTACCAGGATTTTTCAATTGAATTTTTGTTTTATCACAGAATACATGATCTTTTGACAAAGTAAATACCTACAAATGAGAAATTTATTACTACAGCAATAACACACAAAGTTACTACATTTTGAAATATATAGAAATCTTATTTTATCAAATGAAAATACAATATATACATAAATATAAGTTCTCTAGAAATTTCTCATGATAGTTATAATTTTCAATAAAAATAAAATAGTTTACCTGTAACTGATCGGAAGGACCAGCAACAATACCTTTCATCAAAGTAGTATCAAAATCCAAAGCCATTGGGCATGGTTCTGTTACTAAATTATTCAATATCTTCTTCTGCCTAATGTCCCATAAAATTAACTTGCCACATTCATAACCTACTAGAACTAAATTATCATGTTTCAAGGGTTTGATTGCCATCACTTCTCCTAAATTTTCTGCATTTGGAGGACTCAGTTCTAATTCCATACTAAATGTATTTGTACATAATATACCAACTTTCGATTCCTTAAGTGGTACTAATAGTTCATTTTGAGAAAATGTTTTAAACCTGTTATAGATGTTTTAATTTTAATAAATTTGAAAAAAATGTTTAGAACTAAAACAAGCCATACTACAATATTATAATTTTCTACTAGTTATATGTTATTAAATAATTGCAGTTATTGTCTTCTAACAAAGTTTCTCATTTTACATATAAAAAAGTTAATTGTTTCTATATATATATATATATATATATATAAATGTAAAAAATACCTGCAATAATGATAAAAATCTATGTCAATTGATTTGTACTTGTTCCAATGGGATTCTGTTCTTTTATATGCATTTATTAAACCGCATTTATGCTGTACAAATAGGTTTTCATCATCCAAACTTTGTAAACTTAAACAAGACTCTTGACCTGATTTAATCTGACTTAATTCTCGATTTATCTTAAACATGAAATATAGCATTTTGGATCATGTAAATTATGACCCGTTAAAATATAGGAAAAATCAACAAATTTTATTTACGTCTAAATTCCAAATATGAACATTTCCATTAGCAGTACCCGCATAGAGGAGCTCTACATCTTTAGTTACTTGAAAAAGAATAGAATGAATACTTCCCATATTACTTCGGAAAAGATATATTGGATCCGGAGGAAGTAATGCCATTATCACGAAACTTATTTGAACTTGTTATACCTAGTCTATATCATGTGTATGTACACCGAATTCTATGATATATATGGTTAGAGACACATCATGTGGTAATCATATATGGTATGGTATACTATGCTAATGGGGCTCCACAATTGCAATCAACTCGGGAGATATGGGATGTATATAGTTATAGAACCTCGAACATTTTTCTTCCATCGTTCTCATTTGCTGGCGACTTTCCACCATTATAAAATGTACATAAATATTTAGTGTACTTATTCAGTGTCGTTCACAAAGTGCCATAAACGAAACTCCCGAATTTTTCGGTAGCCATTTTCTTGTGTATGTGTGTCCGTATGTCGGTTTATAATAGGGTCTAAAATGTCTAAAAGGATTGCCCGGCCGCGCCCTACCCGCCGGTACTGTAATGACAATCAGTGATCCCAACACTTTCCAATTGTTCGTCTTCCTTTTTCATTTAGTCATTCGAAAAAAATTATGTATGCCTACAACAGGCATGGGCAAAAATAGCACGCGAGCTAGAGAATTCAAGGAATACCCGTGGAATACCCCCACTTCACAGTGATGTGATTTTTACCCACCGAAACTCGCGCAAGCGCGGCCAAGCAGTAGCGTATCTACAATGACGCAGCCGAGCAGCCAGGGCCCTGACGCCTTAAGGCAGTTATTCTGGCGGGAATGTACCAGTGTTATTTCCTTGTTTTATTATGTATTCTTTTGCGTAGTTATTGCAGTGCTCTTTCCCTATCCCATCCTCAAAATAAAGAATAAGTTTCAATTATAAAAGTCTGCATGGTGCTCAAGCTACCCGATTTCTTCGAAATAGTTACGTTACTGAGGCTGAAATGCCGCGCATGCGCGAGTTTCGGTGGGTAAAAATCACATCACTGCCACTTCAATTCACTCAATCCCCTTGGCAGCATGGATATAGGAATATAGGGATGGAGCATGTCGTTGCGGGGTGGGCAAATTTTTAGGGGGGACGAGGTAAAAGACGCACATGTTTCATTGGCTGTGTCCGGCGCAAGCGCAGTACGTCATTATGAATGCAGTGTCACGCATTGAAACAGAGTTACATAACCTTCTAATGCCAGAACGCAGAAATCGAAGAAATCAAGAAGAAATAATGTAACCCTCTCTGATGACCAGAGTAACGTGAGTAACGTGAGAGTATGTGACGTTTTCAAAAATCTTTATTTTTACTGACATGTTTTTTAGCGAAATGTAGTCTTTTCTGCTTAGTAACTTTGCTTACAAACGGCTTCTTTCAAGGAATACGACCATGAAAATCATTTTTACGAAAGATTCTTCGACAAAGTTCAGGGTGCATTTGTTGAAGAGGTAGTCTCATAGAAAATACTAAGCCCAGGATCTTTTCCATAATTAAAGTCCGCAACAGCTGAGTCGCACCTCGGGGTTTATGACCCAACAATCCCCATTGAGCGAGAAGTCAGAACTGTGCTAAGTAAGTATGTTCCTTTCACGAAAAAACAGTAACCTAATATACTTAGATTGCAGGGCCTGACTCTAACAATTAACCCAGGAACGACCGAACGTCCCACTGGTAAAACTTTTTTAAAAATAACGGAGCTCAATCGCCACAGTCGCAAATACCCTTTTATAACGTTTGGCTCCGTTATTTTTAAGAAAGTTTTCGGAGATTTTAAGAAACCGTTGATTCAACTTGAAATAATGAATAGAGTACTGCAACGTTTTATCAATGCCAATATATTTAACAAATTAAGAGATCACAATAACGATCAGGGTTTAATGAAAACTCATACGTCACATTTGATACGTTTGATTGCTAAGAGATACATTAAAATAAGATTGCACTACGTAGCGATTAATAGAATAGATAAACCAAATAGCCAATGATCATTTTTAAATAAACTGACTCTGTTTAGAGGACAATAAATTCTCTGCAAAGCCTGTAAATTATGTTGTAAAACTGAATCCATTTCTTGGCCAAAAGGCTTAAATAAAGATATACATACATATAAACCTATTATGTGTAAAAACTTATTGTACCCTATTTTTAATTATAAGAAAAAATGACATTTATGATATCTTTATTAATTATTAAATATATAACACCTATTTTTTTTCATTTACTAAAAATAATGATTTTAAAATATAAATAACAAATTATGTAAAATTAGTATGTTCTTTAATTCGTGTTGCACGTTTTAATTTCCTTTCTATATTCTCTAATTTTAGTTTTTTTTTAGTCCCTCGTTCTAGAATTTTGTTCACATTACAGATTTATGAATTATTTGAAATTGTACATAAGAACATGAAATATGTAACTACTAATTGCATAAAATAAAAAAATGTAGAAGATTTGCAGTTATCGAAAATTTATACAACTTTTCATTTCCTTCACTTTTAATTATTTAACAACGTTCATTATAATATTTGGAACATAATTCATATCACGAGTGTCATACGTTATTATAGGACAAAGGGTTAACTAACACATTTTTTTTCTAGTTTCAACTTGTCAGATATATGTAAGGGCACGGTGCATTATACAGGTGTGCCGACTTAGCATCTCTGTAACGTTGACGTTTTGTTATAGATGGGTACTAATTCCCCGGCCGCCGCCAGGCGGCGCTTGGACATGGGTCCCGTACGTGTGCGAATGAGATTGTGTGTATTCGGACGCGCTGCTGACGTAATTGTCATACATACAATCACACTCATTCGCACACGTACGGAACCTATGACCATGCGCCGTCTGGCGGCGGCCAGAGAATTACTACCCGCCAGACGGCGCATGGTCATAGGTTCCGTACGTGTGCGAATGAGTGTGATTGTGTGTATGACAATTACGTCAGCAGCGCGTCCGAATACACACAATCTCATTCGCACACGTACGGGACCCATGTCCTTGCGCCGCCTGGCGGCGGCCGGGGAATTACTACCCATCTTTTTCAATTTCTGAGGGAAGTCGGCACACCTGTATAATACACCGTGTGTAAGCATGGATATAGGAATATAGGGATGGAGCGTGTCGTTGCGGGGTGGGCAAATTTTTAGGGGGGGACGAGGTAAAAGACGCACATGTTTCATTGGCTGTGTCCGGCGCAAGCGCAGTACGTCATTATGAATGCAGCGTCACGCATTGAAACAGAGTTACATAACCTTCTAATGCCAGAACGGATAAATCGAAGACATCAAGAAGAAATAATGTAACCCTCTCTGATGACCAGAGTAACGTGAGTAACGTGAGAGTATGTGACGTTTCCAAAAATCTTTATTTTTACTGACATGTTTTTTAGCGAAATGCAGTCCTTTCTGCTTATTAACTTTGCTTACAAACGGCTTATTTCAAGGAATACGACCATGAAAATCATTTTTACGAAGGATTCTTCGACAAAGTTCAGGGTGCATTTGTTGAAGAGGTAGTCTCATAAAAACTCTAAGCCCAGGATCTTTTCCATAATTAAAGTCCCCAACAGCTGTGAATCGCACCTCGGGATTGATGACCCCACAATCCCCATTGAGCGAGAAGCCAGAACCGTACTAAGTAAGTATGTTCCTTTCACGAAAAAATAGTAACCTAATATACTTAGATTGCAGGGCCTGACTCTAACAATTAACCCAGGAACGACCGAAAGTCCCACTGGTAAAACTTTCTTAAAAATAACGGAGCTCAATCGCCAGGGTCGCAAACACCCTTTTATAACGTTTGGCTCCATTATTTTTAAGAAAGTTTTCGGAGATTTTAAGAAACCGTTGATTCAACTTGAAATAATGAATAGAGTACTGCAACGTTTTATCAATGCCAATATATTTAACAAATTAAGAGATCACAATAACGATCAGGGTTTAATGAAAACTCATACGTCACATTTGATACGTTTGATTGCTACAAGATATATTAAAATAAGATTGCACTATGTAGCGATTAACAGAATCGATAAAGCAAATAGCCATAGATCTTTTTTGAATAAATTGACTTTATTTCGAGAGCAATAAATTCTTTGTGAAGCCTGTAAATTATCTTGTAAACCTGATTTCTTGGCCAAAAGGCTTAAATAAAGATATACATACATATAAACCTATTATGTGTAAAAACTTATTGTACCCTATTTTTAATTATAAGAAAAAATGACATTTATGATATATTTATTAATTATTAAATATATAACACCTATTTTTTTTTTAATTTACTAAAAATAAAACAAATTATGTAAAATTAGTATGTTCTTTAATTCGTGTTGCACGTTTTAATTTCCTTTCTATATTCTCTAATTTCAGTTTTCTTTTTTAGTCCCTCGTTCTAGAATTTTGTTCACATTACAGATTTATGAATTATTTGAAATTGTACATAAGAACATGAAATATGTAAATAACTACTAATTGCATAAAATTAAAAAATGTAGAAGATTTGCCGTTATCGAAAATTTATACAATTTTTCATTTCCTTCACTTTTAATTATTTAACAACGTTCATTATAATATTTGGAACATAATTCATATCACGAGTGTCATACGTTATTACAGGACAAAGGGTTAACCATCACATTTTTTTCTAGTTTCAACTTGTCAGATATATGTAAGCAATCTGTAAACATTTTTCATACTTGGCGGTACAGAGTATGCGCAGAAAAACCACCAATCAAACATGTGCGTCATTTGGTACCCTGCCTCCTCCGCAAACTTAGACCACCCCCCTTGTCTAAAGTGCTAGCTCACGCTCCATCCCTATATTCCTATATCCATGTGTGTAAGGGCACAGCCTACTCTAGTACAAGCCGTGCTGTACAACTTGACAACACTGTCGTGTTTACAGTTCGAGAGTCCGATTTTCAATAATGGGAGTCTTGTGTTTGAGATTATAATTAACGTTTTTTTCATAGAAAATTATGTTAAAATACACAGTTCATTGTTGATTATGTTTAAGCAATGTGTAATTATTATAACTATGGTAAGTAGAAGTGATATTAAAGCATACTAGTATTTATAAATGCGGTATACATTTTGTGGACTCTCGGAACAGTTTGGTGTTGTGATACATAATATTTGAAATATTTCCAGTGGTTTTAAGAAAATACAAGCATGAAGCAATGGGAAATCATCTTTGGACTAAAATGCAACATTTAAAAATGAATGAAGGGATATATAAGTCAATAGAAGCCCGAAATAGACGAAGTTATTGTGACGAAGTCGAAGAGGTTAAGTGACTGCATGTATACGTCAAAGAGGTTGGGTAATCAGTTACTGAAGAGAGAAGTTGTGCAGGTAATATATTATAATATTGTCTTATAAAGGATAATTTTATAATTGTTGTAAATTTTTGGAAATGATATGTGCATTAATTTCTAATTGACTATTGTTTATAGTTATAACATAATCATTTATGTAGTAAAATATTAGAAAAATTTATAATTTACACAAAATACTGGGATAATCTTTACCACAAATGCATCTATCTAAAAATGCTAAATGATGTATATCTGACTAATATGTTAATTTACATAAAATGTGTTTATGATTTTCAGATTTCAGAAAATCTGATTCCAAATTAGGAACATTTATTATGGCTTCGATTATTGCACACATGTGAGTAAATACAATTGTTACATCTTCTGTAGAAGTGGAAAGACCACCCCTTTGTAAATGATCAAAATATTAATTATTTACAATTGTACCTTTATCCTCCATAATTAATAATTTATATATATTAAAATTTAATTTTTTTGCAACAGAATGGAACCCATAACTGGATATATAAATCTTAATGGAATCATCAACAATACAAGTGGATAAATAATCAGTGTCAAGAATTTTTTAAAAATGCTTACATCAACAGAAAGATTATGAAGATCAGTATTATCATCATCGGAATTCATGAAATATTAATTCATTACTTTCTTGAAAAACTTGTAATTTCGTGACATTACTAATCACAATCTGTGTTTTAAGTACCAAGAAATCAAAAGTATCGCTACATACAAGCATGCAAAAATAAATTTTTGAATTTGTTATTTTAATACCCCAATGGGGCGAAATTACAAGCTTTTCTTTATAATTATTCATTAATTTTAAGAAACCGTTAATTAAATCAGAATCAATAAACTCTATAACTAAATTTTCATGCTCTTCAATTATTCTTTCCCTGCGCTCTATCATAAGTCTTGGATATCTGAACAAAACATTCTCCAGTACATCGTTAGGAGATGGAATATTCTGTTACCTTTGGATATCAGTTTCTGCAAAATGCAGACTACAAACTGCAGAATATTTTGTTGGTGTCCAATTTTTACGGTGAATAGCCATCCATTTTTCCACAATTGCTCATCCTTGAGGAATTTAAATACAGAAATATAATTATTTTCTTTCAGCGTACTATCATAATTTCCCTTACAAGTGGGGACACAACAACGCCGTGGCATTATTAAGTAATAAATATATTATAAAACTTGTGAAAAGAACTATGTAAAACAAATTTTCTAAAAACTCTGTATGTATATAATACATATGATTTTGTAAAAATTTAGATGTGATATTATTAAAATGTTATTAATACTAAATTGAAATGTATTGAAAAAACAATGTATTGAAAAAATAATAATGACCTAAACAGTTAATAAATAGTACTTATCTCCATTATTGCACTTTTTTATTTTCGAAAATTAGCTATACTACATAATAATTAGTACACGATATGTACTACACATTGATGAGAAAATTTGAAAACTACGCGGGAAACTGAGAGGCCGGTAGGGGAGATTGAGAGTCTGATTCAGTGGGTTGGGTTAGGTATATTGGTATATATATATCAATCGGACTCTCGCAGTGTTGCCGTTTTTACCTTCAGCATGGCTTGTACTAGAGTAGGCTGTGGTAAGGGGGATCTATACCCAATGAAGTAACTAGAAAGGAACTAGAATCTTACTAGATTTTGGGTCGAAACATGGGTTTACGCGCTTCGATTTTTCGTCCTTATTTGAGCGGATTTTCGACTGGGTGAGGACTCATTCTATAGAGGAAGGTTAAATCCGGCGCGCTCTGCTATTGATTTAACGAGATTATGTTTATATCTAATAATATGAGTGCCCAAAGTAGAGAAAAAATCTAGAAAAATAACTTCAGATTTCAATGTATTTTCCTGTCTCAAAGAGATTTTTCTGACTGATATGATGAGCAGAGCGCGCCGTGATGAACCTTCCTCTATCAAATGAGCCTTTGTGTAGCTCAAAATATGCTCGTATAAGGACAAAAATAACATTAGCAGAGATTTCCCCATATTACGTTCATGAAGACAGAGGTTATCTCTGATGTAGAGCCAATCTAGAGCCAATTTCATTTCAGTTAGTTTACACGAGATGGTGCCTAGTCAGAAGGACTGTCAATCAGTGCTGCGATATTGTGCAACATTTCACTGCTGCACTGCTGTCAATGTGGAATCATAGCAAAACTGACACAGACGAGGTACATATTCTCATCGGTGGCACTAATATTAGTGCGACCTGCCCTGTATAACGGCATTCGCGACGAGATGAATAGAATATGGAAATAGCAAGCAACTCCATCTCGTGTTCATTATGCAGTTGCGTGTTTATCAATGTTACCAAACTTTTTTCTGCACAGAGGTTGATAACATTGATAAATACCCCAAAATCCGAGGGTACAGATCCCCCGTAAGCAATCTGTAAACATTTTTCATACTTGGCGGTACAGAGTATGCGCAGAAAAACCACCAATCAAATATGTGCGTCTTTCGTACCCTGCCTCCTCCGCAAACCAAAACCCCCCCTTGCCTAAAATGCTAGCTCACGCTCCATCCCTATAGCGGCCCCTACACGGTCAATCGGAATGAGAGGCCATCGATGGCGCACAGTACGATGGCGCACGGCTCTATGGCGCACACTAAACTGGACTCAGCTCTTTTGCGCACACGGCGATTTGGCGCACGGCGGGATTGCACACCACAGAATACGAATTGCGCACATGTAGAATTGGACACAAAATGGACTGCGCGCGGAACGAGAATTCAGCTGTAGTTTACCATCATGAGTTGTGCTGGGTGATTAGTTTATGGTTATATTTTCTAGTTATATTTTCTATATATGCATAATATGTCTATATTAGTATCAGAATTTTTCAGTGGTGTTAGTTTTACGGATTATTGTGTAAGATGTGATGAATATTATAAACTACAAGGTATATACCGATAACCACAGCCACAGCCTACTCTAGTACAAGCCATGCTGAAGGTAAAAACGGCAACACTGCGAGAGTCCGATTGATATATATATACCAATATACCTAACCCAACCCACTGAATCAGACTCTCAATCTCCCCTACCGGCCTCTCAGTTTCCCGCGTAGTTTTCAAATTTTCTCATCAATGTGTAGTACATATCGTGTACTAATTATTATGTAGTATAGCTAATTTTCGAAAATAAAAAAGTGCAATAATGGAGATAAGTACTATTTATTAACTGTTTAGGTCATTATTATTTTTTCAATACATTGTTTTTTCAATACATTTCAATTTAGTATTAATAACATTTTAATAATATCACATCTAAATTTTTACAAAATCATATGTATTATATACATACAGAGTTTTTAGAAAATTTGTTTTACATAGTTCTTTTCACAAGTTTTATAATATATTTATTACTTAATAATGCCACGGCGTTGTTGTGTCCCCACTTGTAAGGGAAATTATGATAGTACGCTGAAAGAAAATAATTATATTTCTGTATTTAAATTCCTCAAGGATGAGCAATTGTGGAAAAATGGATGGCTATTCACCGTAAAAATTGGACACCAACAAAATATTCTGCAGTTTGTAGTCTGCATTTTGCAGAAACTGATATCCAAAGGTAACAGAATATTCCATCTCCTAACGATGTACTGGAGAATGTTTTGTTCAGATATCCAAGACTTATGATAGAGCGCAGGGAAAGAATAATTGAAGAGCATGAAAATTTAGTTATAGAGTTTATTGATTCTGATTTAATTAACGGTTTCTTAAAATTAATGAATAATTATAAAGAAAAGCTTGTAATTTCGCCCCATTGGGGTATTAAAATAACAAATTCAAAAATTTATTTTTGCATGCTTGTATGTAGCGATACTTTTGATTTCTTGGTACTTAAAACACAGATTGTGATTAGTAATGTCACGAAATTACAAGTTTTTCAAGAAAGTAATGAATTAATATTTCATGAATTCCGATGATGATAATACTGATCTTCATAATCTTTCTGTTGATGTAAGCATTTTTAAAAAATTCTTGACACTGATTATTTATCCACTTGTATTGTTGATGATTCCATTAAGATTTATATATCCAGTTATGGGTTCCATTCTGTTGCAAAAAAATTAAATTTTAATATATATAAATTATTAATTATGGAGGATAAAGGTACAATTGTAAATAATTAATATTTTGATCATTTACAAAGGGGTGGTCTTTCCACTTCTACAGAAGATGTAACAATTGTATTTACTCACATGTGTGCAATAATCGAAGCCATAATAAATGTTCCTAATTTGGAATCAGATTTTCTGAAATCTGAAAATCATAAACACATTTTATGTAAATTAACATATTAGTCAGATATACATCATTTAGCATTTTTAGATAGATGCATTTGTGGTAAAGATTATCCCAGTATTTTGTGTAAATTATAAATTTTTCTAATATTTTACTACATAAATGATTATGTTATAACTATAAACAATAGTCAATTAGAAATTAATGCACATATCATTTCCAAAAATTTACAACAATTATAAAATTATCCTTTATAAGACAATATTATAATATATTACCTGCACAACTTCTCTCTTCAGTAACTGATTACCCAACCTCTTTGACGTATACATGCAGTCACTTAACCTCTTCGACTTCGTCACAATAACTTCGTCTATTTCGGGCTTCTATTGACTTATATATCCCTTCATTCATTTTTAAATGTTGCATTTTAGTCCAAAGATGATTTCCCATTGCTTCATGCTTGTATTTTCTTAAAACCACTGGAAATATTTCAAATATTATGTATCACAACACCAAACTGTTCCGAGAGTCCACAAAATGTATACCGCATTTATAAATACTAGTATGCTTTAATATCACTTCTACTTACCATAGTTATAATAATTACACATTGCTTAAACATAATCAACAATGAACTGTGTATTTTAACATAATTTTCTATGAAAAAAACGTTAATTATAATCTCAAACACAAGACTCCCATTATTGAAAATCGGACTCTCGAACTGTAAACACGACAGTGTTGTCAAGTTGTACAGCACGGCTTGTACTAGAGTAGGCTGTGCGATAACTCTCTAAAAAAGTATGAGCGAAACAAATATTAAATTTTCAAATTGGGATATATTTTATGTGTTACAGAAATGAAGACAGTGATTTTTGACGCTACCCATCATTATTGAAAAACTTGTAAGTACAAGGTGTATTATGGATCTAATAAAGTAAATAATGCTTTCTTGTATCACATATTACTTACCATTTTACTAATTTTTAGTTTTGGAACGAGTCCTGTGTATTTGTAATATATTTTAAAATAATTATATTGTTATATCCAACTTTATTTATTTACATAATATAATTGTTACGTATATTAATTTTTGAAAAATTGTTTTAGGTTATCGTGTCGCCACTAAGATATGCTGCGATTTTTGTTCCGTCAAAAATGCTGCTCCGTCTAGTCCAGGACATATTAATACATATATATCGGTAACATGTGGGAGAAAATTTAACGGGTGATTCTTCAAGATAGTATGAGACGAAAATCGAGAAAAAAAATGGTGGTGTTCGTTTTCAATGGATGAAAATCATCAATTGAATGCTAAAGTCTGATTAAAATATTTTAGATAAGTAAATTCTGTCTGTAAAAAGTTAGTTCAAAAGTAATGGACATGATACTTTGTGATTTCTTTAATTATATTTTACAGACGATGCAATCTGTGCCAATTAAGATTCTCTGAGGCCTCCCAAGGATTTGAGAACCTGACATTGGGATACCGAGAATAAAATTCTCCGCCTGTGTGTATTGTGAAGAAAATTTTCATCGTCATAGACCCGGCATAAGTGTAGGATATGAAAGTGCAAGGTATAAATCTCTTTATAATCAATACTTGAACTCAGTCTGCAATAGGTTAAATTTGTATAATTTCCATATAATTTGTTTTCAGCTGAAACAGTGAAATTGCCAATGAAGATGATAGTTTCGAATCTGCTGCTTGTACTGATGAGTACAATTTATCGTTTCAAGAGATACCTTTGAAAAGGAAGGGCTTAGATTGGTGATTTTCTTAATGCTAAATATCATTGCAACAGCTTTAGCTAAAAAGAACAAGCAAATTAAAATGTAATCTTTTGTTGTAATGGTTTAATTGCAGGTCATAATAGATTAAGATAAGGTAAGAATAATTAAGAATAAGTTATATAATAAGTTAATAAATATTGTATTATATGTATACATGAAAAATACATACAGAATCTACAAATCTTATTCGTTATGGTTATCATATGCTCAGTTATGTTTGGAATATAAAACGTAAATTTTAAAAATAATATCAGCAATCCCACACGGTCTCTGCAGGCATTTGTCTTGCCGTTAACTTTCGTTTGTTTCGAATACTACTGTTAATCATAACTACATCTTCTTTTGCTATTGAATTTTCTTGTAGTGGTTTCGATAACTTGTACTGTGTCACTTTGATCATTGGGTGCTGTTTTGAAAATGGAAAACTTCCTGGAAAATCAATGGGTAGTTTTATTTACGTATATAATAATTACACTTATAATGAAGACAAACGCACCAAAAATATTTTTCGCTGTAACACACGCCGCACTACGGAGTGTCGTGGGCAGAGTTGGGTAAAATGTAATTTCAATTACAATTACTTACCGATTACTGTAATTTGGAATTGCAGAAATACAATTACAGTAATTGTGAAAGAAGTAATTGCAATTACTTAACACAATTACAGTAATTGTAATTGAGTCTAACAATTACTTCAGTGTAATTATTCTTTTAAACCACTAATTTTTATGTTTTGGACCATTTCACCGTTTTCTTATTGTAATTATAGTCTACTTTTGCACATGTAATTGAAGATGTAATTAATTACTCATGTGATTAATTCCTGCCCAACTCTGGTCGTGGGGCAATGATGGACGTCGGTGATGGGTGTATTGAATTATTACACGATCACAATCATCCGGAACGAATGCATACAATTGAGCATGAGAAGATGAAGCAAGAAATGCTTCAGCTTACAAGGGAACATATTCAGATGCGAAAATCGGATTTTGATGAAACTTTGGGAGCTTATAGTACTTTGAAAAATATTTGACACGTATTTTTTTTTATCGGCAACCATCCACTCTGAAGGGGTGAAAACAGCCCTCAAAGTTGAGGGTCAAAACCATATTTTTTGAGATATCTCGGAAACCAGAGGTCCAAAAAATTTGAATTTTTTTTAAATTGTGTGTTTTTCAATGGGGAATGTAGTCGCGTAAAAATATTTTAACAAAAGTTTTTTGTTTAAACAATATATTAAAATTTGATTTTTTTTGCAGTTTCTCGTATCTATTGTTAGTTCATTTTAATGTAAACTTGGGTGTGTGATCTTCGATCCAAAATAGGGCTTACATGTTTCAGGATTTTCTTTTTTTTTGCCATTTAACAATAATTATGCATAATGGAAGATAGTCTTGCACCTGGCGTTTAAAGGAATTCTGGCTTGTTTTATCGAAATATAAGCATTTAGTATGAACATATATAGTATTTTAAACAATACCACTGGATTATATGTCGTTTGTTATTTTATCAGTAGCTAAAGAAGGTGGCGCAGGTAGCAGCGTGACGCGGTGCTAATTACCGCGGCGAAGTGAGGGTACCGACTTGTATGTATAGCCAATTCGTCTGCGAATTTCTGCTGTCGTTGGGCTTTCGTTCAAATATACCTGGAGCCTTTTCAAATACACTGTGGATCCTTCAAATAATCGAAATTGGAGTTTCCCTCGTTGTATATGGTAGTTCTGATAAGAGCTGGTGGCAAAATGCTGCACACTGCAGTTTTACCTTGGTTATTTATAGCATTTGAGAAGGAAACGAATATTTTCAAAAGTTTGTATTGATTAGCAGGGTGAAAGAGGAGGAAATGTAAAGTAGTCTTAAGAATGTACATATAAATATGGGCACATTGCTTTGTGTGCTACAGTTTTTCTGCATTACGGTTTGAGTTGTGTAAGATTTCGTTATCAAATTAACGTGCATATTAAGAAGTTAAGATGACTGCTTCCGGATTTGTAAAACAGTGCCACATAACAAATAATTTCTGGCGATAATCAAGGTAAACATCCGATAATTATATTATTTTTACTTTTCTTGATTGTTTATTTTTAGATTCGTTTTTACAAACATGAAGATCAATCCGATGAACATTATAAACATTTTGATCGAAACATACCACAGCAATAATAACAAGGAAACACCCAACGACAGCAGAAATTCGCAGACGAATTGGCTATACATACAAGTCGGTACCCTCACTTCGCCGCGGTAATTAGCACCGCGTCACGCTGCTACCTGCGCCACCTTCTTTAGCTACTGATAAAATAACAAACGACATATAATCCAGTGGTATTGTTTAAAATACTATATATGTTCATACTAAATGCTTATATTTCGATAAAACAAGCCAGAATTCCTTTAAACGCCAGGTGCAAGACTATCTTCCATTATGCATAATTATTGTTAAATGGCAAAAAAAAAGAAAATCCTGAAACATGTAAGCCCTATTTTGGATCGAAGATCACACACCCAAGTTTACATTAAAATGAACTAACAATAGATACGAGAAACTGCAAAAAAAATCAAATTTTAATATATTGTTTAAACAAAAAACTTTTGTTAAAATATTTTTACGCGACTACATTCCCCATTGAAAAACACACAATTTAAAAAAAATTCAAATTTTTTGGACCTCTGGTTTCCGAGATATCTCAAAAAATATGGTTTTGACCCTCAACTTTGAGGGCTGTTTTCACCCCTTCAGAGTGGATGGTTGCCGATAAAAAAAAATACGTGTCAAATATTTTTCAAAGTACTATAAGCTCCCAAAGTTTCATCAAAATCCGATTTTCGCATCTGAATATGTTCCCTTGTAAGCTGAAGCATTTCTTGCTTCATCTTCTCATGCTCAATTGTATGCATTCGTTCCGGATGATTGTGATCGTGTAATAATTCAATACACCCATCACCGACGTCCATCATTGCCCCACGACCAGAGTTGGGCAGGAATTAATCACATGAGTAATTAATTACATCTTCAATTACATGTGCAAAAGTAGACTATAATTACAATAAGAAAACGGTGAAATGGTCCAAAACATAAAAATTAGTGGTTTAAAAGAATAATTACACTGAAGTAATTGTTAGACTCAATTACAATTACTGTAATTGTGTTAAGTAATTGCAATTACTTCTTTCACAATTACTGTAATTGTATTTCTGCAATTCCAAATTACAGTAATCGGTAAGTAATTGTAATTGAAATTACATTTTACCCAACTCTGCCCACGACACTCCGTAGTGCGGCGTGTGTTACAGCGAAAAATATTTTTGGTGCGTTTGTCTTCATTATAAGTGTAATTATTATATACGTAAATAAAACTACCCATTGATTTTCCAGGAAGTTTTCCATTTTCAAAACAGCACCCAATGATCAAAGTGACACAGTACAAGTTATCGAAACCACTACAAGAAAATTCAATAGCAAAAGAAGATGTAGTTATGATTAACAGTAGTATTCGAAACAAACGAAAGTTAACGGCAAGACAAATGCCTGCAGAGACCGTGTGGGATTGCTGATATTATTTTTAAAATTTACGTTTTATATTCCAAACATAACTGAGCATATGATAACCATAACGAATAAGATTTGTAGATTCTGTATGTATTTTTCATGTATACATATAATACAATATTTATTAACTTATTATATAACTTATTCTTAATTATTCTTACCTTATCTTAATCTATTATGACCTGCAATTAAACCATTACAACAAAAGATTACATTTTAATTTGCTTGTTCTTTTTAGCTAAAGCTGTTGCAATGATATTTAGCATTAAGAAAATCACCAATCTAAGCCCTTCCTTTTCAAAGGTATCTCTTGAAACGATAAATTGTACTCATCAGTACAAGCAGCAGATTCGAAACTATCATCTTCATTGGCAATTTCACTGTTTCAGCTGAAAACAAATTATATGGAAATTATACAAATTTAACCTATTGCAGACTGAGTTCAAGTATTGATTATAAAGAGATTTATACCTTGCACTTTCATATCCTACACTTATGCCGGGTCTATGACGATGAAAATTTTCTTCACAATACACACAGGCGGAGAATTTTATTCTCGGTATCCCAATGTCAGGTTCTCAAATCCTTGGGAGGCCTCAGAGAATCTTAATTGGCACAGATTGCATCGTCTGTAAAATATAATTAAAGAAATCACAAAGTATCATGTCCATTACTTTTGAACTAACTTTTTACAGACAGAATTTACTTATCTAAAATATTTTAATCAGACTTTAGCATTCAATTGATGATTTTCATCCATTGAAAACGAACACCACCATTTTTTTTCTCGATTTTCGTCTCATACTATCTTGAAGAATCACCCGTTAAATTTTCTCCCACATGTTACCGATATATATGTATTAATATGTCCTGGACTAGACGGAGCAGCATTTTTGACGGAACAAAAATCGCAGCATATCTTAGTGGCGACACGATAACCTAAAACAATTTTTCAAAAATTAATATACGTAACAATTATATTATGTAAATAAATAAAGTTGGATATAACAATATAATTATTTTAAAATATATTACAAATACACAGGACTCGTTCCAAAACTAAAAATTAGTAAAATGGTAAGTAATATGTGATACAAGAAAGCATTATTTACTTTATTAGATCCATAATACACCTTGTACTTACAAGTTTTTCAATAATGATGGGTAGCGTCAAAAATCACTGTCTTCATTTCTGTAACACATAAAATATATCCCAATTTGAAAATTTAATATTTGTTTCGCTCATACTTTTTTAGAGAGTTATCGGTATATATCTTGTAATTTATAATATTCATCACATCCATACATCTTACACAATAACCTGTAAAACTAACACCACTGAAAAATTCTGATACTAATACATATAGACCTATTATGCATATATAGAAAATATAACTAGAAAATATAACCATAAACTAATCACCCAGCACAACTTATGATGGTAAACTACAGCTGAATTCTCCTTCCGTGCGCAGTCCATTTTGTGTCCAATTCTACATGTGCGCAATTCGTATTCTGTGGTGTGCAACAGTGTGCAATCCCGCCGTGCGCCAAACCGCCGTGTGCGCAAAAGAGCTGTGTCTGTAGGGATTTCCCCTAGGCCGTGCCTAGTGTACTCTCCGCCCAGAAGTTGGCCGCCCTGCGCCCAGGCGGAAAAGAAGCGCGAAGCGATCTTCGCTGACACTGCTCATCCGGCCGTTATACGAGGCAGACCTCGTGCCGTGTTATTAAAATAAAAAGTGTTTTGTTCACGTTGAACACATATCGTGTGGTCGATTCGTTACCTCCTTCCTATACATCAGTGTTCGTGCTATCCATACAGTGTAGGCTGTATAGATGCACTGTTAATAGTAGATTTTTGTGGACTACGAGAGTCCGTTTCCTACATGTCCAATTTAGCGTGCGCCATCTCGCCGTGCGCCATCGTACTGTGCGCCATCGAAGGCCTCTCTCAGGGTATCGACTAAATCGATAGTTTTTAGTCGATAGCGCCCATCACTGCCCATCATCTAGCGCCACATTATTTCGTACGATGTGCGTTCGCCTTAACAGTACAAAGTGAACTTATTGTGCAACCTACTGGTTTTTGTTCAACGGTGTGTTATTCGTAAAAAGGAATCTCACATTATCAATTGGTACGAATAATATCTTCGACTGTGACTCTATATTGAATCACGAGTGACCTGAATTCTGTTTAAAAGGAAATCAGAGCGATTCGTTACACATAACCTGCCATATGTAGAGTTATTCGCGACACAATGCAACGATATGATGTCCATGCTGTTGCCAAATTATTGCTTTTCTATTGGAGTCCTTGCATTATTAGGAAGTGGTAGGAAAAATTCGAATTGCTGGCTGACATGCATGCAATGGCTATCACGTGCGTGTGTCAAATACAATTGCATCATGTAACTTTAAAAACTGTCAAAGGGAATGTTTTGGCATATTCAAAATTTTATGAAGTTTAGTGATATATCAGTTATTTCAATTCGATAACTGCTGTTGTTTTTGATAAAAATTATAAGAAAACAGTACCCACTAAAATGTCCGTACTAAAATTGAGTATGCAAGATAGAAAGGACTTGGATAAGTTTACTAAATTCTTGGCATTGAAAGCTGCACAAATTATAGTGCAGTCGAGATCAGGTGAAAAGGTCAGCACAAAATGCAAGCCAAATTCATCTGGAACAGATTGGGTAAGCTTGTTTGTTTATGATAATCTTAGATATACATGTTATATTAGTATTTAAAAATTTAACATTGCTTTCTTCGCATCTTTCTTTCATGTATTAAAATTTGACCGTTGATAAACAGATCATAAATGATAAGTAGACACAACGGATCTTTATGCAAAATAAAAATTTTCTACCTGAATTGCAACGACCTAGAGTGAAATAAAAGTTTATTTTCTTTCTTAATACGGTTAATAGGTTGAAAATAATATAACAATATTTTTAAACCTTCTAATGTTTTTACTGTTTTAAACGACACCTACTTATTTTTGTTATAAATGCATAAAATCTGCTGTCTAATGATAAGGCATATGTACATTTATTTCATATATTTTTTTTATGTATATTAGAGTGATAAATTAATTTTTGTAATTTTCAAGGAGATATTTAATTTTAATTATTTTATGTATTTTTTCGAGGTTTTATCTGTTAAGGATCTGTCATTTTTGCAGTAACATTGACACGTTACCTGCTATAGTGGTCACCGTTGACCTTTCTAATCACTAGACTGCAGATCTTTATGCAAGATAAAAAATGTTCGTATTGATTGCAAGATACAGGAACCAAATAAAAATTATATTCTTTTAATTATTCTATTCAGCTGAAATTAATACCTTGGTGTCCTTAAATATCTTTAACATGTCCACTGCTTTAAACAGTACTAGCCCATCTTTGTCATAAATGTATAAAATCTGCAGTCTACCATGGTCATCATAGCTGACCAGTGCACCTGACCAGGGTTGCCATATTCAGCGGCTCATCGTGCTCCTTCTGGCGCCTTCCCGTGGGGGAAGCCTGCCTCGCTTCCCCCACTCTTACCACTACCGCTGCCGCGTGCCGCGTGGAGCATGCTACCGAGTGTCGCAGAAAAAACCGTACGCTTATACAAGCTGATATGCTTCGGAAAGGTAGGCTATACTGTAATAACGAAATAAATTTATTCGTGTACTGTTAAATAAACACAAATTAAGGTTTGAAAAATGTATATTTGCGACCTGCTAGTTACAATCATCGCTTTTTCCGGTAAATTCGCTTTCGCTTCCTATAAGAACATTTACAAATTCTTGCGGTATACTTTCTTCTTTGTACATATCGCTATTAAAATTTTGTACAAAATCTTCGCTTATAATGTAATTGCTACATTGCATACCAGTATTTCTAAATTCTAATTTAACTCTATCGAGTGCAGCAACCATTTGAGGCTGCAGTCGATTGCGATCTGGCGTTTTTATTTCACTTACTAAAGAGAAAAATCGTTCAATTTCAGCGTTTGAATGTGAGAACGATAAACATGCCAGTGCCAAATTTGAAATATTTTTAAATGGCTTTGTACCGTCAGGTTCACACGTCTTATTAATTTCGTCCCAAAATTGAACGATTTCTAATCGTAATAAACGCTCTCTCATATTATCCTCACGAGCAGTTAAAAAACCTAGGGCGTGCCATTCATCAATACATGCTGTTCTATCGAATTTCGATTCAAATTTATTTAAAATATCATCTACTTGGCCTGTATGTTTCGTAATGTCTAATGCAACAGAAGGCTTTAAAAATTCCAGAGCCTTTATAAAATTATTGTTAAATTGCAATCTCTTTATAGCCCCCTTGTATGTCGTCTGGTAAAACTTTTGGCAATTTTGAAGAAATGTCGTGATTTTTTCCTGATCGTAAGTATCTGTTGCTTGTTTAATCTCGTCAAGAGTACTTTTCGCCTTTCCTCCAATGTACATTGCTTCGAGAGGCAATAAATTTTCACTTTTAAAGGGATCGATTTCGTGTAGGTTCGGTGCTCCTGCAATGACCTCGTAGTTTATAGAATTACGACCTATTTCTTTTAAAAACTTGTGACAATATTCTAAAAGATTGTGAACTAAAAGATCAGACGTTTGGAAAATTTTATTAAATTTGGTTATTGTACTTAAAGTGAAATCGACGAATTCTAGGTACGCTTTTGTGTATAAACAAAGCAATGCACTGACTATTTCTAACAAAGACTTTTTTAATTGTACCACATCCGAAGTATCTGATAATCCTGATTCAGATTGCGATTGTGACATAATAGATTCCGTTTCACTGTCTGATTTACCAGTTACTTCTATTTCAATAAATTTAATTAATGCAGCCCATTGCTCTAATATCCTATGTACACATTCGTATAATGCCAACCACCTGGTTCTGGATGGTTAGAGAGATATGAGAGAGCGTTTATTACGATTAGAAATCGTTCAATTTTGGGACGAAATTAATAAGACGTGTGAGCCTGACGGTACAAAGCCATTTAAAAATATTTCAAATTTGGCACTGGCATGTTTATCGTTCTCACATTCAAACGCTGAAATTGAACGATTTTTCTCTTTAGTAAGTGAAATAAAAACGCCAGATCGCAATCGACTGCAGCCTCAAATGGTTGCTGCACTCGATAGAGTTAAATTAGAATTTAGAAATACTGGTATGCAATGTAGCAATTACATTATAAGCGAAGATTTTGTACAAAATTTTAATAGCGATATGTACAAAGAAGAAAGTATACCGCAAGAATTTGTAAATGTTCTTATAGGAAGCGAAAGCGAATTTACCGGAAAAAGCGATGATTGTAACTAGCAGGTCGCAAATATACATTTTTCAAACCTTAATTTGTGTTTATTTAACAATACACGAATAAATTTATTTCGTTATTACAGTATAGCCTACCTTTCCGAAGCATATCAGCTTGTATAAGCGTACGGTTTTTTCTGCGACACTCGGTAGCATGCTCCACGCGGCACGCGGCAGCGGTAGTGGTAAGAGTGGGGGAAGCGAGGCAGGTTTGACGGAGCATCTAGGAGTGGGAAGGCGCCAGAAGGAGCCCGATTGAGCCCGATGAGCCACTGAATATGGCAACCCTGCACCTGACTCACAAACAATAACATTTACAATTTTGCAACTGCAATTATTATTAACATAGCACGTACAAATGATAAGTGTAAGTACGAACATGTCAATAGTTTTATTTTTAGCATTGTAAACTCAAATATGCATACATTTATATGATGTGATTCTAATATGGATAATTTCACTTCAGCGCTGGAGGCAAAATCAACACAATACACTTGGCAGTCAATGTGTTAAGGAGGTGTTGTCCTTTTCAGGATTGTAAGGGTGCGGGATATACCTTCTCATTTCATGATAATGCAAAGATGGGGTTTTTCAGTAATCAAAAAGTGCTAGATGAAAGACAATCCGCGACCACCCTTAAAAGTCCTATTCTTACTTTTACAAGGCGTAATTTGCATTATTCGGCAGTGTAATTTGCATTATTTGGAAGCATACAGCTGCGCATATAGCTATTTTCATAAAGCTGCAACAACTACATGCTGCCGAATAATGCAAATTACACCTGGTAAACGTAAAAGTAGAACTTTTGAGGGAGACAGTGGTCTAGCTTGATCTTTTATGTAGCGCTTTTGACTACTGAAAAACCCCATTGTTTAGAACGTTGTCCAGTTCAAGATTGCTGCTGGTTCAGGGCCAATTAACACTCTGATTCACACAATAACTTGTGGGTTCACATTCATAACACAAGAATACTTATCGGGACCTCTTAGAAAGACCAAGGTTCAAAAGTTCAGAGTAAAGGTTTAGAAGAAAGGTTCATAATAAAAGTTCATAGGAGAAGTTTATTGTAAACTTCATAGGAAAAGTCCATAGAAAAGTTCAGAGGAGAAGTTGACAGTTGACTTCGCAGTTCACTTCACAGTTCACTTTACAGTTCAAATTCAAATGCAAAGTTAATACTGTTCTAAAGGAAGCTTCGTAACGTTCTGCAATTCAATATGCTAGTATAAGGTTCGTACGATTCTCTTCGAAGGATCTTAAAGTTCTAAATCCTATTTCTCCAGCAATTCCCTATCAAAGCTCGGGAAAAGATAATTTCTTCGGTAGGGATAAAAAGGGGACCAATTACCAGTTCAGGGCGTAATCCAAAATCTGTGGAACGCCTACCAAATCCATGATTTCATTTCTCACGCAAGCCTCGTAAGACGCTGTGCAAAGATTCCCAGTTCTAAAATTTATCTTCAAAACTGGTGTCGCCTTTCCGCTGAATGTGGGCCTGCAATGCGTCAATTGTCGTTGACTGGAGTACAGCTGGTTTGTATTCCTGATATGAAACAAGACACTTAACTTCTAACCGTACCCAAGTCCTTAACTAATTCTAAGGACCAAGCATGCCAATAAATAACTCGAAAATGACGATGTTCAACTCCAACGAACCCAGACACGATGTCTAGACAATTCTAGACACCCATCTTTGCATTATCAAGAAATGCGAAGGTACATTCTGCACCCGTGTGCAACCTGCACGCTTGTGTAACCAACCAGATATCTGTGTACCCATTTACTGCATTTCTTTCAACAACTTGTTAATGTTCATGAAAAAATATTATTGAATTTCTCCGAATGTTCATTCTTTGCTCACTAATAGATTAATTTCTAGTCTTAAAATAAGAATTTGCATAAATATGTTGAATAAAAAAGTTTAAAAATTATCTATACATTTTGGTTAGCTACGCAAGGGTTAAACAGTATATGTAACGGATGTCCATTTTCAATATCTTCTTGCAGTGTTGGGCAAAAATTGTATTTAAATACATTGTTTTTAAATTGTATCTAAATACAAATTTCGAATAACGAATAAAAGATACAAAATTTGTATTCGTTATTCAAAGGTTCGAATACAAAAGTATCTTTTATTTGACTTTTATTTAAATAATCTGGTATTCGCCGAGAACGTATTCGTTATAATAGTTATAAATTGTATTCGAAGTGGATGTGTTCGAAGCTTCGAATACAATTTGTAATTATTATTCATCGAATACATTCTCGGCGAATACAAAATTATTTCAATAAAAGTCGAATGAAAGATATTTTTTTATTGGAACCTTCGAATAACGAATAAAAGTTATGTACAGAGAGGAAATGAGAGTGCTCACGCCAGTGTCGCCAGATGAGGGGAGTCACGGTGAAATAATGTAGCCCCTCTCTGATGACCAGAGCAGTGTGGCCCAGTGATGCCAGAACCGTGGTACTGTGGTACTGAACGATACCCCCTCCATAGCCTACTATTGCCCCTTCGTTCCTTTCCAACGCGCCCGCGCGCTACACTCACCAGCGTATCTCTACTGTATCCGTGTGCGCTGCTCGTACGCTGCTTGTGCGCTTGCGCCAGCCACAATCTATTTTTAGCACCTTCCATGTTGTATTGTTTTGCGGCAACGAAACTGAAATTCGGCTTTCGAGCCGTCGAGCGTACGAATCGCAATCTGGAGCTAGCCTTCGAGTCCCCGTGCAGCGATATTTCTTTTTCATTACTTTCTTTATTTTCATTCCTTTTTTTTATTTCATTATTTAACCTTCCAGAAAATTAAAAATGTAAAAACTATGTTAAAAATATGTTTTCATTTTAAATAGACACGTTTTATTGCTATTATTCATTTTAATAGAAACGTTGTATTTATTTGGACTAATTGGAGAATACAAAAATGCAGACAGTATTTTTTAGTTTACGAAACAATTTGTAGATTTATTAGTTGTCAATTTTACAAGCATACACAAGTTTATTTGACCTTCTGTCTTCCTGTAATAAAAAAATACAGTCAAAATTATAATTATAATAGCATTTCATAAAATATCGAGGTTATTGCAAACTCATCTTTTTTCGCAATGAAGCTCTACTTTCATTGCTTCTCTCGAATGTCCATTTCCTTCCGAGGCAGTGGCGTTTCTAGATGTAAACAAAAAATGTTGACATAAAATGTATCATAATTAAACTACAATTATTCTAATCACGTGGAATGTAGTACATATTAAGTTTTAGTTACCTGGATTTTCTTCTTCGACGTTAAGCTTACTGCTAAGTTTACTGCTTCTCCTAAATTGCGTATACAGGGTGAATTCGATAAAGCAGGACACCTAAATATCTCCGTTACTTTTCGTTGTACAAAAAAACTTCGTAGGACAAAGTTACACTGTTTGAAGGACCACATATAACGGTGTAAGGGGAAAAAAAATTTCAAGGTCATTTTTATGAGATTTCAAGGTTATCGATGTTTTTTCAGATGGAATGATATATTTTCGTTAACGTAATGTTGTAGCTGACAAAATAACGAATTCATGCATGTAACACAATATGACCCTCAAATGACCTTCAACCCAGAAAAATGGTATAAATAAAATTCAACGTGTAAGATTCATTTGATGTATTTCTGTTACGCCAAATGTTCAAAAATATTCCCTTGAGCTGCTATACATTCATTCAGCCGTGAAGTTACAGAACGTACTGCTGCGTAATTTATTTCTGAGGAAATCGTCGCACAAGCCTGGACGATTCTTTCTTTCATGTCGTCTATAGTCGTTGGTATATAATCGCGATAAATATATAAACATATAAACATATAAACGCTATAAACATCGTCTTTCAGTTTTCCCCATAGATAAAAATCAAGGGGTGTAAGGTCTGGTGAGCGAGCTGGCCATAATACGGGTCCGTTACGTCTAATCCAACGATTTGGAAACTTGTTATTTAAGAATTGTGTTACGACACGGGAAGAATGGGCCGGATATCCGTCATGTTGATACCACATATTTTCACGAATGTTCAAGGGTGTATTTTCCAGGAGAATTGGTAACGATTCTCGTAAAAATGCAATGTATTTTTCTGCATTTAATGTTCCGGTAATAAAGTGAGGCCCAATTATTTGGTTATCTAAAATTCCGCACCAAACATTGACGGACCATGGTCTATGTTTGTCGACTGTCCGTAACTACCGCGGATTTTCAGATGACCAATAATACAGGTTTTTTAAATTTATTTGCCCGTGATTTGTAAACGAAGCTTCATCGGTAAATAATACTTGATTAAATAATGCTCTATCGTTTATCAATTGTCTCAATCCCCACTGGCAAAAGTTTACACGATTTACAAAGTCTCTACCATGAAGTTCTTGATGAATTGATAGGTGAAAGGGGTGAAATTTGTGTTCCTGGAGTATTTACACTACACATTTTTGACTAATGTCACTTCCTCGTGCGATTTGTCTCGTACTAGCATGAGGGTTTGTATTCACTGCTGCCAGAACATTAATTGTGTTTGCTTCATTCCTTACAGTCCTCACCTTTGTACGTTTTTTATTTTCGACACTACCCGTTTCACGGAATTTATTTAACAAATTAGAGTAAACGGAAACTGATGGACAATTACGATTAAAAAAATCGGTCCTTGTACTACTGCACGGCTTCTCTTAAACACTGTCGACTTTCTCAATAAATGAAAATCATATCAATCTTATCTCCCTTCGAGTAACCCATTGTGAAACGTTCATCGATAAATTGATCGAGAAATCTTAGAAACTGTGGAAATCTGATAGCAAGAAGGTCTTCTGAGTAATTAGTAGTGGATAAACACGATTCTGTACGAACGTATAGGTGAAGGTATATCATAATTGTCCTCCTGTCAACACCGAATCTATTATTATGTTGTGTATTGCGATACATTTGAATGTATAGCAGCTCAAGGGAATATTTTTGAACATTTGGCGTAACAGAAATACATCAAATGAATCTTACACGTTGAATTTTATTTATACCATTTTTCTGGGTTGAAGGTCATTTGAAGGTCATATTGTGTTACATGCATGAATTCGTTATTTTGTCAGCTACAACATTACGTTAACGAAAATATATCATTCCATCTGAAAAAACATCGATAACCTTGAAATCTCATAAAAATGACCTTGAAATTTTTTTTCCCCTTACACCGTTATATGTGGTCCTTCAAACAGTGTAACTTTGTCCTACGAAGTTTTTTTGTACAACGAAAAGTAACGGAGATATTTAGGTGTCCTGCTTTATCGAATTCACCCTGTATACGCAATTTAGGAGAAGCAGTAAACTTAGCAGTAAGCTTAACGTCGAAGAAGAAAATCCAGGTAACTAAAACTTAATATGTACTACATTCCACGTGATTAGAATAATTGTAGTTTAATTATGATACATTTTATGTCAACATTTTTTGTTTACATCTAGAAACGCCACTGCCTCGGAAGGAAATGGACATTCGAGAGAAGCAATGAAAGTAGCGCTTCATTGCGAAAAAAGATGAGTTTGCAATAACCTCGATATTTTATGAAATGCTATTATAATTATAATTTTGACTGTATTTTTTTATTACAGGAAGACAGAAGGTCAAATAAACTTGTGTATGCTTGTAAAATTGACAACTAATAAATCTACAAATTGTTTCGTAAACTAAAAAATACTGTCTGCATTTTTGTATTCTCCAATTAGTCCAAATAAATACAACGTTTGTATTAAAATGAATAATAGCAATAAAACGTGTCTATTTAAAATAAAAACATATTTTTAACATAGTTTTTACATTTTTAATTTTCTGGAAGGTTAAATAATGAAATAAAAAAAAGGAATGAAAATAGAGAAAGTAATGAAAAAGAAATATCGCTGCACGGGGACTCGAAGGCTAGCTCCAGATTGCAATTCGTACGCTCGACGGCTCGAAAGCCGAATTTCAGTTTCGTTGCCGCAAAACAATACAACATGAAAGGTGCTAAAAATAGATTGTTGCTGGCGCAAGCGCACAAGCAGCGTACGAGCAGCGCACACGGATACAGTAGAGATACGCTGGTGAGTGTAGCGCGCGGGCGCGTTGGAAAGGAACGAAGGGGCGATAGTAGGCTATGGAGGGGGTATCGTTCAGTACCACAGTACCACGGTTCTGGCATCACTGGTGGCCAGACGAGTCCGACCTTGGAACTCGCGAGGGGAATACAAGTACCCCTTCTCTGATGACCAGCAATATGCGCAAGCGCGACGGGGTCAAGTGGTGCGAATGACGACGCGTGGCGCTTGCGCGATGGGGACGCAACAATGACAGATGACATATTACAAGTTTTAGGTTATTTCCGCGTATCGAACCTATTTATTTATATACTTAATGAAATGAATCATATGAATCGTTCTAGATATTATCAACATTCTCTATTATAAATAAAATGAATTGTAACATGTGGGAGTTTCAGTTGTGAAGTGAAGTATGCTTATTATGTATAATATGTATGTTGAAAAAAATGTTGAAATCTGTACTACTGAGTTACATTCCAGTATAATCATAAATGTCCTAAAAATAAATCATAATCTATTTTAACACTTTTAAGGAATGGACATAGCAAGTTTTGAAACTACGTTTTTCAATGCATATCTTAAAAAGTTTAGTATTGGGAAGATGACACAAATTGTAGAACTAAAAATATTGTGTGTGTGAATATAATAAATATATTATACATAATACAATAATATACAATAAAATTGTAGGACAATATAGCCTATCATATGATTCATTTCATTAAGTATATAAATAAATAGGTTCGATACGCGGCAATAACCTAAAACTTGTAATATGTCATCTGTCATTGTTGCGTCCCCATCGCGCAAGCGCCACGCGTCGTCATTCGCACCACTTGATCCCCGTCGCGCTTGCGCAACGTGTCTCCCATGCGCCTTACTCGATCCCCGTCGCGTTTGCGCATATTGCTGGTCATCAGAGAAGGGGTACTGTATTCCCCTCGCGAGTTCCAAGGTCGGACTCGTCTGGCCACCAGTGATGCCAGAACCGTGGTACTGTGGTACTGAACCATACCCCCTCCATAGCCTACTATCGCCCCTTCGTTCCTTTCCAACGCGCCCGCGCTCTACACTCACCAGCGTACCTCTACTGTATTCGTGTGCGCTGCTCGTACGCTGCTTGTGCGCTTGCGCCAGCCACAATCTATTTTTAGCACCTTCCATGTTGTATTGTTTTGCCGCAACGAAACTGAAATTCGGCTTTCGAGCCGTCGAGCGTACGAATCGCAATCTGGAGCTAGCCTTCGAGTCCCCGTGCAGCGATATTTCTTTTTCATTACTTTCTCTATTTTCATTCTTTTTTTTTATTTCATTATTTAACCTTCCAGAAAATTAAAAATGTAAAAATTATGTTAAAAATATGTTTTCATTTTAAATAGACACGTTTTATTGTTATTATTCATTTTAATAGAAACGTCGTATTTATTTGGACTAATTGTAGAATACAAAAATGCAGACAGTATTTTTTAGTTTACGAAACAATTTGTAAATTTATTAGTTGTCAATTTTACAAGCATACACAAGTTTATTTGACCTACTGTCTTCCTGTAATAAAAAATACAGTCAAAATTATAATTATAATAGCATTTCATAAAATATTGAGGTTATTGCAAACTCATCTTGTTTCGCAATGAAGCTCTACTTTCATTGCTTCTCTCGAATGTCCATTTCCTTCCGAGGCAGTGGCGTTTCTAGATGTAAACAAAAAATGTTGACATAAAATGTATCATAATTAAACTACAGTTATTCTAATCACGTGGAATGTAGTACATATTAAGTTTTAGTTACCTGGATTTTCTCCTTCGACGTTAAGCACCCTTTACTGCTTCTCCTAAATTGCGTATATATGTACATATGCGTACAAGTCGTCTGAGTCCTGCGGAGTGAAAAGAAAACGTTAGAGAAAAATTTTAATTGTAATAGAATTTCGTAAAATATTGAGGCAAACTCATCTTTTTTTGGCAATGAAGCTCTACTTTCATTGCTTCTCTCGAACGTCCATTTCCTTCCGAGACAGTGGCGTTTCTAGATGTAAGCAAAAAATGTTGACATAAAATGTATCATAATTAAACTACAATTATTTTGTAAGGCTAGAAGAATTAGTTTAGTAAATAATGTGTATAGAATATGTTGAAAAAATGCATCTGGACGGAATTGTGAAAAATAATAGTAAAAATTGATTTTTACAACTTTTTTAGTTGGGCCAATAACGAAAATTCAAAAAAATGTGTCTGGTCAACTGGTATAAATTATATACGCTCTGAAAATTTTATTGAAATTAGTTAATTGTTTACTCCATTTTTTAGATAATAATTTAAACAACAAACAAACAAGTTATACGACGGAGAAGAATTAGCTTATTTATAGTATTTCGCAAAGACAAAACTTTAACGCCGTATTACGTCGTAATAACCACGTGCAATCGAAATATTAAGTTATATATCGAATAAATAAATGTTCGTAAACAATATAGAAGGGCAGCGAAGATATCTGAAGTTAATCAAAACCATTTTGTCCGCCTAGAATCAAGGAATCCATCACTGTGCGCTATTATGGTCCGTTAACGGACAATTGTCTATACCGCTGGTCTCGAAAAAATACCAGCAGACTATATACGACTAAATTGATACCTCGAGAACAATATTAGTAACCCATGTTAAACGACACCGTTTTAAGTAAAAGGTAAAATCATCGAAACCCTCATCGGTTTGAATAGAATAAAATCAAATCTTGTTGGGTTCTAGAAAACATTTCACATTTTGGACATTACTAAAACCGGATTGTCTATTTATTACATAGCGACAAAATATCATCAGTAAAAGAACTCCGCCTAAGTAGCTGACACTATAGGCATTCATTGGCATTGCCTTTTAAGTTTTTAAGTTTATTTTATCTCCATTCCATCTACGAAACGTAATTTTTAAATTTTCAATACAGGCCAACATAAAGTTGTAAAATGGAACTTTTAGTATTTAACCGAATTCGAAAAAGGATCGAGGAGGTTACTCAATTTGATCTGTATGTGCCTTTTTTCTCTACGATTCCGACCAACTGCAATTTTTGAACTAGAGGGTTATTGTTGCTCGCTCGCTCGCTCGCAGGGTTGTCGCTCGCTCGCTCGCATGTCTTTGTATGACTCTCCAAGAACCAAAAAAACTAAAAAACTACTGGACCAAAATCTAATCAGCTCTATGGTCTCAGGAACCTCTCATTTCCGGGATGTGGAGGAATTTTGGGACACCTTGTATACAAAGAACAAAGATATTTAATATATCGATTTCTACATTATATGCAGAAGTCATCGAAATTGGAGATAGCTACGCTGCAGTTTTGCCAAATGTTTGTTATAATTCATAATTTTGCCATAGCAATATAATTAATCGATTTCAAATGGTTTTATGACGAAAAGAAGCTTAAACACGCCACGGATCGAATAAATTATGCTGTGCCAACATCGAAACGTTTTCTTTGAAGTTCATGAACAAATTTTATTTGTGACTATTGACGACGTATTCTAATCTGTGCGTCATTTTTAATATGTATACGAATATCAGCGGACACATGCCGTGCATGACTGTTTACATCTTTCTTAATACTTTCGTATCGGAAAATAATATCTTTCGTATTCAAATTTAAATTAATTATGTTGATATGTTAACATTTGTTACCAATATGTACAAAACATAATTTTTAAACCTATACTTTTGTTCTGTAGATTACTTAAGTGAACGTCGTACATATAAATATAATCAGGTTTACGTGAACGCGTTAAATAATCTACAAATTAAAAATTTCAAAACATTAAAAAATTGTATATTTATATAAACAATTAGAAACATTAAAAAAATTTTTTAACACGTCAACGAATATTCAGATAATCGTTTCATAAAATTATTTACCATTGAAAATACTATACCATAAATTAAGAAGCAATATGACTGTGAATTTCGACAGCTCCGGAAAGCAGACAAGAAACCGCTCGAAAACTTTCGATGCGGGCAGGCGGGCATCGACGGTTACTGTACGAATATAATGCGGCAACATTGCACTTTTAAAGCTGACAACGCTGTAAACTCTAGCGTCCCATTTTCTACAGGGTCGGTAATTCAGAATCACGACGTGAAAAATGTATTGCATGCACAGTCTGTACCTATCTTAAGTCTGTGGTATCTATTATTCCAATTGGTTCGTTACTCCATATCGTAGTACAGAGATGGCGTTGTAGAGCCTAGGCCAGGCATGGGTAAAAATAGCACGCGAGCTAGGGAATTCAAGGAATACCCGTGGAATACCCCCACTTCTCCCGGCCGCGCGTCTCGTTCCCCGTGGCGGCCATAGTGCTCGGTGCAACTATGGCTGCCAAGGGGATTGAGACGCGCGGCCGGGAAAAGTGGGGGTATTCCTTGAATTCCCTAGTTCGCGTGCTATTTTTGCCCATGCCTGGCCTAGGCTGTAGGGAGTATGGCGCTAGTGTCGCCATTCCCCTAGGTCGCGCCTAGGGAGATCACCGATAGGGAGTTAGCACTCCTACTCCCAACCGTCTCTCGTAGCGACCGTTACGCTTGACGTTCCAGGCAATTCAAAATGTTCAGCTCTTTAGTTCAGACATATATTCTCCGTCGTACGGTTACGACGGACGTCACTACCGCGTGAATAAAGTTATTATTAAATCGTTCTAGTTGAACTACAAATACCGCAGTGAATTTAATCTGAGGTCTTAACCACGTGGTTCCCGCTATACGTAGAGTAGGCTACGTCCTTCGGTACCTTCCCCGAAGCTTCTGATTATCTCCTCGAGGTATATCAACCATTGAACCTACAAGGCGAGAAGTATTTAAATACTGCCCAACTCTGTCTTCTTGTAACAGTATTTTTTAATTTTTTTGTTTGAAATGGAAAGTTTAATCTTTGAGGAACACAATTGTTTGTATGATAGAAACAGTTCAATAGTCGTTATTCACATGTTTTTACCATTTCAATTCTTATGTTTTACACTTTAAATAATCAAATAATTTTAATTAATGTTGTCATTTAATTTTTGGATGACAAATAATAATGGATTAATGAATGCAAAGATATTTTGGTTCACAGTCAAATTTTCATTGCATGACAATTCTGAAGAATAATTTTCACAAAAGCCGATGTGTACAGCTTGTCAAATCTAGCTGTGCGGCTGAATGTCCCCCGCAAGGGGAAATGACCCCCTGCGCAGTGGTAAATAGTAGAGATCGCGGTTTTGGACGTGTACTAAAATACACGTGTACACGTGGTACGTGATCCGTGTAGTACGAATTTAAGGATCCGTGTACACGGATGCACGAACACGTGAATATGGATCCGTGAATACGGGTCTGTGTTACACGGGGCTGCGTGTTTCACGTCAGTATCGTTCTCTATTTCGCAATAAACGCATCACTCTTCTAACACCTGTTTGATTTCGTGCGCTATTTCCGCTAATTTATTCAGTATCTCTTTCCGTCTGCCCTACCCGCTTCCAGAATCACATCTAATAGAGGTCCCTATTTCACGTGCAATAAACGAATCCGAATTTTAAGGCACATAATGTAATACTAAGTACACAGGTACCCGTGTATTTTAATTTCACAAATGTTCATATTTTTATTTTACATATGCATTTTAATATACGGTCATTTAACGTCGAACAATTTACCGCAACTTTATTATTGTCTCACTTCTAACGTCAAAAGTAGAAAAGAATTCGATTTAAAAGCAATAATGCCTGAGTTGTCGGACTCGAACGTGCCGAACGGACCCGTGTTCACGGATTCGTATACACGGATCCGTGTTCGCAGCCCCGTGTAACACGGACCTGTGTACACTGTACACTGTACATTGTACACGGATCCACATTCACGGATTCGTATTCACGGATCCTTAAATTCGCACTACACGGTTTACGTACCAGTGTATTTATAATACACGTGAAACGGGGATCTCTAGTAAATAGGCGGAACTTCACAACGATAGAGAACTGATCGTCACCTGTCAAATGATGCACGTTCAGTTAAAAAGTAAAGTGACACAAGTGTATTCACACAAACATATAAACAGTTGTTTTGTATGTTTACTGCTGTTTTGTATGTTTACTGCTGTAAGAAATAATGGACAGTACGCACTTTTGACGAGGTGTGTACCTTACCGTTCAAATGTTGCATCCTTCTCTCGTCGAGTGCGGTCTTTGTCTTTTTCTGCGCATTCCTAAGTTTTGTTCAACCGCACAGCTACATTTGACAATCTGTACCTTTAACATTGTACAGGGTGTAAAGAAATTATATGTCATGGTTACAACCATAGGTTGATTCTACACCCTCGATTTGATAGAAATTGAACTGAGGAAGGTCCGCAAAATTGACCTTGACCTTGAATTTTAAGGTCAAAAGGTCAACACTTTTTTTAATTGCATCGTATTTTATTCGTCGCGGTTGAGTCGCGACCCATGATTCCTTTTGCACTTTTGACCCTCGCGACGAGTAAAATTCGAAGCAATTAAAACAAAAATTTTCACCTCAAAATTCAAGGCCAAGGTCAATTTTGCGGCCCTTCCTGAGTTCAATTTAGATATGGGAGCCGTGACATATAATTTCTTTACACCCTGTACAATATTATTAAGTGCAGAAATATAAACTTAAGAAATAATAAAGAACATTTCCACTATTATAATTGAAGATCATATGTCAATTTTTTAGTATTTTCTGTTACTTGTAAATAGATTTATTAAAGACGTGTATGCATATCGTCAGCTGGTTTAAAACATGAATCTGTTAAATGATATTATACAATATTAATTTTAAAAAATGATAATGAGATGGAGTCATATCAATCTGAGTAAAAATAAACAGCATGAGGGAGGATTTCCAAATTCAAGTAGAAGATAATGATATTTATCATTCTTCCTGCATTTTTAATCAAAATCGATTCACTTTATGTGATACTTTACACTTTACAATGGCCTTTCTCACTTTACTTTTATACATTTTATTGTTACAATGATACTGTAAAAATGTAAAACAGTGAAAGAATATTTCTGTTTAAATAGCTACTATAAATTAATATTAAATGGCTACATTAGTTATATGAAGTTGTGCGGAGAGAACTTATTTCTACGTAATACATATCTCTCTCACATAAATAAATACGTAAAAATTTCTGAAAAAAGAGTTGACAAGTTTACTATAATCTTCTTAACATTCTCTTTGGACTGTGCTATACTTGATAAAAAAATTTCGATCGTCTTGCTAATAACAGAGTTATCAGTAGACAGAAGATGTTTATGCATTTATAACAAAAATGAGTAGGTGTAATTTAAAACATTGTATTGTCAACCTTTTATCAGTTTGTTATAATTCAGATAAAACATTTTTATTTTGCATAAAGATCCGCTGTCTAGTTATCAGTATAGAACACGTTCCATGGTTCACCCTTTATACACTTATAGGGAAATCGAATACATATGACCAAGTATGGAAAAGAAAAGTGTGACCAATTAAGCAATTATTCTACTGTAGTAACCAGCACTGTTAGGTTTTATATTCATTAATCTATACAAAATATTAGGGGTGTGCGGGTACCCGAGCCCCGGGTCGGGATCCCGAAAGTTTATAAACTTCGGGTACCCGAAATGGCAGTCGGGTCGGGTCGGGGTCCCGAAAGTTTGCAATATTCGGGTACCCGATGGTGTTTTAGAGTTATTTAAATCGAAATATCTCGTGAACTACTAACTTTTCGACATACATAGGTTAGTACTTTTTTATAACGAATGTCCAGGACTTCCGTTTCCTGTCGTATGAGAGGTGGTTGTGTGCGAATAGCTGAGCGAATGTTTTGTGTGAAAGAGTGGAGTCAAAAGAAGTGTGAGTGGAGAAAGTAGTGGAGAGGGGTTAGTGGGGTATAGGGATAGTCGATAAAATAAGGGCTAAGGGAGAGGGAGTGAGAAAAAGAGCAGTAGGTAAGTGAAGTGTGCTGTAGGATAGTAGGTTAGGATCGTGTGGCAGTAGACAGGAAGGCGCGGGAAAAAAGAGTAGGAGAGAAAGTGGCGCTAACTAGAGGGAAAGTGACAGACTAGAAGAAAGATAGAGCAGCAAGCGGGAATTTCGAAAAGGAGTAACAGGGAAGGTATTTAGAAAGAAACATAGATAAAAATAAAAATGAGTGAGGGAGGAGATAATGATAAGGGAATAGGGAGGGAAGAGGGGATAGAAGAAAAAGGAAGAATAGGGAAGGTTAAGAAGGATAGCAATTTAGAGAAATGGTTTAGTACAGAAAGTTTGGATGGTATAGGGAGAAAAAGGAGAATAGTGGACGTAGAGGGAGGGGAGATAGAGGAAAGAACAATTTTCAAAAGGAGTGACACAACGAAGAGGTCACCGCAAGGGGATAAAAGGGAGCAGGATGGGTCACTTAAGGGAATAGAAGATTTAATCAGAGGATTAATGGGGAAATGAGGAGTCTGAGGGAGGAAATGAAAAGGGAGGGGGTAGAAAGGAAAAGACTAGAAGAAGAATTGAGGAGGGGAAGGGAAATAAGGAGGGAGGAGAGGAGGGACGAAGAGATAAAAAGAGAAAAGTTAAATAAATGGCTAGAAGGAATAGAGGGAAGGGTAGCAAAAGTAGAAGGGAGATTAGAAGAAATGGCGAGGGGGAGGGGGAGGAGGGAAAGAAAAATAGAGAGGGTGGGGCAGAAAGGGAATTAGTAGAAGAGAACAGTAGAAGAATAAGAAGAATGGAAATTTTTCAGGATAAAAGGGAAAGAGAAGAAAAAAGAAATAATGTAGTAGTAAGGGGGATTTTGGGAGAAGGAGAAGCGTTAATAGAGGAGGTTAAGAAAATCTGGGATAAGATACGGGCAAAAGAAGAGGGCATAAGAGAGATAAAAAAGATAGGAAAAGTAGAGAAAAAGGGAAGGGGAATGGGAATGGTAGTGGTAAAACTGGCAGATAGGGATAGCAAGAGAGAAGTGATAGAGGGAAAGAAAAAATTAAGGGGCATGGGAATAAGAATAGATAACGATTTAACGGTAGAAGAGAGAAGGGCGAAATGGAAAATAGAAAGGGAAGCGGAAAAAGAGAGGAGGGAAGGTAGGATTGCTCAGGTAGGTTATATGAAGATGTGAGTGAATGGAAAAATGAAAAGATGGGATGAAATAGAAGAAATTTGGATAGAAGAGCAGGGCAATGAATAGGGAAGGGGGAAGGGGAAGTCTTCAGGGGACAAAAAGCGGAGAACAGGATATAAAGTGGGCTTTTGGAATGTGGCAGGTCTAGTGAATAAGGAAGAAGAATTTTAGAAGGATTTAGATGAATGGGATATAATAATAATGTTAGAAACATGGATAGAGGAAAAGGGATGGAACAAAATTAGAAGTAAGCTACCAAAAAGCTTTTACTGGGAGGTACAATGGGCTAAAAGAGAGGAAAAGATGGAGAGAGCAAAAGGCGGTATGATGGTGGGGGTAAGTAAGGAGATAGAGTCGGAAAGAGGGGAGTTAAGAGGGAGGGAGGGAATTATGATGACAAAGGTGAAAATTGAGGGGGGCTGGAGGAGAGTGATTGGAGTATACATAAAGGGGGATTTAGAGAGAAAAATGGAGGAACTAGGAGAATGGATAGAGGGGAAAGAGAGAGGAATAAGAGTGATTATAGAGGGGGATTTTAATGCGAGGACAGGGAGGGATGGGGGAGAGGTAGGGGAGGAGGATGAGGGAGGGGGGAAAGAAAGCAGGAATTCTAAAGACAGGATGATAAATACAGAAGGGAGAAAACTATGTGTAAGTTTTTGAGTGAGAGGGGATGGGGAATTTTAAATGGGAATATGAAGGGGGATGAGAGAGGGGAATGGACATACGTAGGAGCAAGAGGAAATTCGGTAATTGACTATGCGATAGGAAATGAGTAAACAAGAGAGGGACTAGAAAAAATGGAAATAGGGGAAAAGGTAGAGTCGGATCACATGCCAGTAAGCGTCTGGCTAAAAGGGGTAAGGGAAAAAGAAGAAAGGGAAGGGGAAGTGGATGGGTAGGGGGGAATGGTCGGAAGAGGGAGTAAAGAATTTCAGGGAAAGATTTGGGAGGAGGCCAAGCAGGAGGGGGGAGGGATTACAAGAAGATTGGAGAGGGTTAAAAGAGAAAATAATAAAAGTAATAGGGGTAACGGGGAACAAAGGAAAAGGGAAAAAGAAAGGATGGTGGGATGAAGAATGTAAAGAAGAAAAAAGGAAAGTGAGGGATGAATTAAGGGGGTGGAGAAAGAGGGGAGGAGAGGGAAAAGAATATAAAGCAAGGAAAAGGGCATACAAGATATTGTGTGAGGAGAAAAAACAGAAAGAGAGGGAAAAATGGGAAAAGGAGGTGAAGGGTATAAAAAGGGAAAGTCAGGTATGGTCAATAGTGAATAGGCAAAGGAGAAAGAGGGCGGGGGTAGATGAGAGAATAAGGATAGAAGAGTGGGAGGAGCATTTCAGGAGATTGTTAGGAGGGGTAGAGCAGAGGGTGAGGGGGGTCGGGACAGAGAGAAGAGAGGAAGACGGGGAGAAAGAAATAGAAAAAGGGGAAATACTTAGGGTAGTAAAAGGGCTGAAAGAAGGGAAGGCAGCAAGGGGGGACGGGATACCGAACGAAGTTTGGAAACATGGAGGGATCGAGGTACAGGAATGGTTATGGAGGGTATGCAATAGGGTATGGAGGGGGAGGGTTGGCCGGATGAATGGTCCGAGGGAGTGGTAATTCCGATTGCGAAAAAAGGGGACAACAGTGTAGTGGGGAATTACAGAGGGGTAACGCTGACGCAAACAGCGTATAAGGTATATGCGGCTGTCTTGGCAGAAAGGATGAGGGAAGAAATAGAGGGGAGGGGGTTGTTACCGGCGAGTCAGACAGGTTTCAGGAAAGGGCTTGGTTGTATGGACAATATATATGTTTTAAACTATTTAATTAATAAACAAGTGAAAAAGAAGGAAAGGAGATTAGTTATAATGTTCATAGATCTAAAAGCGGCATTCGACTCGGTAGACAGGGAGATTTTGGTAGAGGCAATGAGGAAAAGGGGAATAAGGGAGGGACTAGTAATGAGATGCGAGGAAATTTTAAGGGAAACAAAAAGTAAGGTAAGAGTGGGGGAGGAAGAAGGGAAAGAATTTTGGACGGAAAGAGGGGTTAGGCAAGGGTGTCCGTTAAGTCCGATGTTATTCACATTACTGCTGGCGGACATAGATGAGGAGCTAGAGAAGGGAGGATGGGGAGGGGTTAAAGTGGGGGGGAGAAAAATATATACATTAGGCTATGCGGACGATTTGACTATGCTAGCGGAGAATGAGGATGATATGAAGGGCATGATAGGAGTCTTGAGAAAATATTTAGAAAAGAAAAAATTGCAATTAAACGTGGAAAAAACAAAAATAATGAGATGCAGGAGAGGAGGGGGGAGATGGAAGAAGGTTACATGGAGATGGAACGATAAAATGATAGAGGAGGTTAGGGAGTATAAATACTTAGGGTATACGTTAGTGAGGGATGGAGGGCAAAAGGCTCATATAGAGGAAAGAATAAGGAAGGGGGCGGCGATAATGGACAGGTATGGGGGATAGGGAAAAAAAGATTTGGGAAGGATTGGGGCAGAAGGGTGTGGTGGTTTGATAAGCTAGTTTGGCCGGTAGTGAGTTATGGGGTAGAGGTGTGGGGATCGAAAGAAAGGGAGGGAATAGAAAGATTGCAAGAGAGGTATTTGAAATGGGTCCTAGGGGTAGGGAGATATACACCAGGATATATGGTCAGGGAGGAACTACAAAGGGAATTATTAAGGGAGAGGGCAGGAGTAAGAGCGTGTGGATACGAAAAGAAACTAAGTGAAGGAAGACGAGGGGAGCTAGCGCGAATATGTTGGGAGGAGATTAGAAGAAAAGATAGGAAGGAGGGGATAAGGGATGGGTGGGAAAAAGAAAGGGAGGAATTCTTTGAGGAAAGGGGGTGGGAAAGAGAAGAATGGGTCGATCTGATAGAGAAGAAAAAAGAGATAATAAGCGAAGAAATAATAAAGAGAGAGAAGAAAATACAAAGAGAGGAAAGATGGGAGAAAATAGAAAACTCTAGGTATAATGAGTGGTATGGAAGGGTGAAAAGAGAAGGGCTGCCGGGGTATTTGAAGAAGGGATGGGGGGAAAACAGATGGCAGAGAGTAGCGAGGTTTAGGTTGGGAAATGAGATGAAGGGAGGGAGATATTGGTTGAATGAGGAAGAGAAAAAATGTAGGATGTGTGAATGGGAGAGGGAAACCTGGGAGCATGTATGGGAGGTATGCATAAGAGTGGATGAGGATAAAGGATAGCAGGAGAGAGTGTGGGAAGTATTGGATGATGAGGGGGGAGGGGAGGGATGGATGAGGATGATAGAAGAATGAAGAACACGTATAAAAGATGGGATTGGGATGAATGAGAACAACCGGAAAGGGGAGTCCATGGGTAGGGAAGGGGGGGTTGAGAGGGGATGCGAGAAGGAAAGTTCGGGGGAATAGATATGATGATGATGTATAGACGATGTTGTAAATATTGTAAAGATTGTAAACATGGTGTGCACGTGTCTCTCTCTCTCTCTCTTTCGTAATTTAGGTTAAGTTTAGTTTGTAAGTTAGATATAAGTAGTAATAAGTAAGCTTTGTGTGAGAGGTGGAAAAGGAAGATAATTGTAAAAATTTTTGTAACCCTAAGGGGATCAAATAAATGTCATACAATAACGAATGTCCAGCTGCATCGATAAATGTATTAAAAAATACCTTACTCCATTTAAAAAAAACATCGATGACCTTGAAATCTTGTAAATAAATGACCTTAAACATTTTTTCCCTACACTGTTACATGTGACCCTTCAAACAGTGTAACTTTGTCCTAAGAAGTTTTTTATACAACGAAAAGTAACGGAGATATTTAGGTGTTCTGTTTCTTCGGACTCACTCTGCCGTCCTCACCCTGGAGTCCGAAGAAACAGAACACCTAAATATCTCCGTTACTTTTCGTTGTACAAAAAAGCTTCGTAGGACAAAGTTACACTGTTCGAAGAGCCACATGTAACAGTGTAAGGGAAAAAATTTTCAAGGTCATTTTTTTACAAGATTTCAAGGTCATCCATATTTTTAAAAAATGGAATTAGGTATTTTTTAATACATCCATCGATGCAGCTGGACATTCGTTATAAAAAAGTACTAACCTATGTATGTCGAAAAGTTAGTAGTTCACGAGATATTTCGATTTATATAACTCTAAAACACCATCGGGTATCCGAATATTGCAAACTTTCGGGACCCCGACCCGACCCGACCCGACCCGACCCGAGGCTCGGGTACCCGCACACCCCTACTGACAATGCATATGCTATTTGTTACAAAATGATAAATATTTTTAAAACATCTTATGTTTCTATTGTTTGATTGTGTAGTTCAACTTAGCTATCCACGATGTACCAGAAGTTTTGGCTGAAGCTAAAAGAGCATTATGCGGGGAAATAGTCAATTCAACTATACCTCTCTGTATTGAGATCTCTTTGAGGACTGTTGAAGGTGACACAATGGTTTTAGAAACATGGAGTCTTCGTGTTTTGCCTGAACATAGTGATCCTGCTGTAAGAGTGACGTACACAGTGTATAACAGAATGGGCATTTTATTGAAATCATTATTGTCGGTATCGAGAATTACTCCGGCTTATAAGCTAAGCAGAAGGCAAGGCCCAGATTCTTATGTTATTTGCTATAAAATTTATCTAGGCGAACCACAGCTACATACTTTAGGTATACATTTTTTTCTATTCTACATATATGCATAAAATTCTCATTTAATTTATATTTATCAACATACTTTATAATTCTTATTGAAATGATAACAGAAACTAAAACAAATCTTTTTTAAGGTGATAATTATAAAAATGTTAGAGTAGGTCAATTGTGCACACCTGTGGGCACAATTCATTTATCAGTATCGTATAGAACGAAGATGACTATTTCACCTACTCATACTGGTCGTGACTCGATAATGGTAAAGAGTGATCATTTTCATTCGGATTTAAGTCCTCGTCACACAAGGTACCAGCAAAGGTAAACGATCGATATAATGTTGAATTTTTCTATTTAAATCAAATATGAGTATATTCAGATACATTTTTTTACATTTATATTTTAGCGAAGAAACATCAAAATCTCTCAGTGATACTATTAAAGTGGGAGCTTTTGTAGTGAATAAACCTGTTACTGTAAACGAAGAGGACTTTGTTATACCAGATGTACCTTTTAGTTCTTTGTTAACTCCTAGACAAACCTCACCTCCACCTGTCACAGCGGCTGAGGCTGCAAACACAAAGACTACAATAACGACAACTACAACAGACAGCAGCAATGGAAATAACGAAAAACTTGTAAACGATAACACAACATCAAAGTGCAACTCGCAAAATGGATCTAGGAGAAGTAGTTGCTCAATGACCAGTGCTAACGACGATTTTATTATGGTAGATTTGGTAATTAACGTTCCTACGTTTATAATATGTTTATGATATGGTATCTTTAAACTTGTCAAATGTTATTCTAGAAAACTCCTTTCGCTGGTACAAATACCAATAGCGATTTAGGAGCATTTTATCGTGAATGCCAAAGTGCGCCTCAACTTCAAGCCTTTATGGAAGAAAGAACAGTTGGTGAACAAGTAGGAGGGGACCTTACTAAACAGTTAGAAACATTTGAAACGAATATGCGGCGGTATGAGGATATTCTGTCATCATTATGTCATACAGAAAATAATAACTAATATCATGATTATGTAATGCTAGGCGCTTTCACAAGAAATGTATAAAGACTACATATAGTGTTCTGTCATAGATGTAATTTTTTATTACAAGCGATTAATACTACTTCAACAAGCTAATTCAATGAAATTTCATCCTGAATACTATTAATGCTTATGGTCACTTAAAATTCCGGTAAAACATTGACGCAAATTATATATGTACCCAGATAGCACGCCGGCTCGATTTTGCGCGCATGCCACCTGCAAGGGCTCGAGCACAGGGCCTGCAGGCCGGGCCGGTATTCGGCCCATTTGCAGAATTGCAAGGGTGGGGGGGGGGGGATTCGCGTTCTCATTTCGTGATAATACAAACACGGGGTTTTGTCAGTAGTCAAAAACGCCAGATAAATGATCAATCTAGGCAAATCGCCCTCAAAAGTCTTATTTTCTTACTTTAACGACTTCTGTCACATTCATACGACCCGCCTTGTGTGCTGTATACTGGCATCGGCCTGATTGGCCACATTAGTGTGACCGTGCTGCCCTCTCAAAAACAGGCTGAATCCCGGCCCGGCCTGCAGGCCCGGGCTCGAGTTTCTGCAGGTGATATACGGCACATTGGTGCGCACAGGGGCCCGTCCAAAATCGAGCTGCCTGGGCCTCGAGCAGCACCAAGCGTTGTGTTTGCCCGTAATCTGCAGGTCAAGGGCTCTGCAGGCTGAGTCAGGTGGTAGGCTGTGCTGACTGGGTATATACGATATACAAATAAAAATTGTCCACTGATATTAGCAATGTATGCACATTGATTTTAAATGTATCACATATTGATATTCCTTTTACGGATATCTGATTATAAAAGCGTAAGATTCAATTTATACTATCGATGAATGTAAACTGCGTTCCAAATGATTTTTTTTTTAAAGTTTGTTGTAAATTTGATGTACAATTTTTGTTAAAAGAACTTGTAACGTAACGCCGATGAATGATCATTGATTCTTATTGGTAGTTAAAACATTTTGAAAATTTAATTAATTTATTGCTTGTATATAGTGTAAATTGAGCTTTAGCGTTGTAATATTAATTGATGATTATAAAGAAACTATATAACTTTTTCATATTTTATTAATCCAATCATTTAATAAACGAGGCTGTGCTGGCAAATTTTGTACATTTTTTACCTACAATAATTAATACCACGAAAAATGGTGGAAACTTGTTGCATAAAGAATTGTAAGGAACGACAGAACCGTGATACAAATATATCATAACTAAGTATTTTATACTTAATATCGCATATACAGTAGAAGCTCCTTCGTTGTCCAAAGGCCGGGGGTTTTAGCGGACAACGATCGTGCCCGGACACTTTTTGATTTATGACTGCGTTTAGATATCGCCCCGACCGCGCCGAGAGCAACTTCAGTAGAGAGCCGAACATAGAGAAGGACAGAATGAAATACGGATCGCGTAACCGAAGCGTGTCGCCGTCGCCGGCACAGTTCAAAGAATGTCCCATTAGTGTTCCGATATCGTCGAGCATTTTTCGTACGATGGATGGCCGCTAGAGGCGCTTGCAGCCTGAGTAACGTAAGCTTCTCGATAAAATGGGGTACCTTGAGCACCCCGCAGAATTTGAAATGATTTGTATGATTTGGATTTGTAGGACACGTCCTGAAGTTTTTTTGTCCGGAACAGATTGTTTCGGTACTTCCGCGTCAATATAACTGTCTCAAGGCGCAGCGCCTCTAGCGGCCATCCATCGTACGAAAAATGCTAGACAATATCGGAACATTGGTCCTATACGCTACTTCGTTGGCTTCGAAACTTTCATCGTCGATTAAAACACTAAATACAGTTGAAATTATATCGTGATTGGTGTCATTTTAATCAGAGAAATGCCAGAAATAAGCTAGTGAAAGTCCCATAAAGGAATAATGGAAATTAAGAAGTTTGAGTATTCGATTCACTCGAGTCAATTTTGTGGTGTTCACACCGATATACCCGAGTCGACAACAATCGTCGCCGCCCTGCGGAGCGATTCGGCGCATTGTTGGGAACTGGTACTAGAAAACTCGCGCATGCGCGACGATTCTAGCGTCACTGAAGTACAAATTCGGTTGCCTTGGTCGCCCCGCATAGCTTCGCATTATCTTTTTTTTTCGATTTTCAAATATGAACGTTTAACATGCCTATATTATATTAAAATTTGATGTATATGTACATATAATATATAAATATATTCTAATTGTGTTCGGTTTCCCGGCAATAACAGTTCGCCCCAACTTGCCCCACAAGCTTCGGACTGTAGAACGCACATACGTTCCTGGATTTGCCGCGCATGCACGAGTTTTTCAGTACCAGTTCCCAACACTGATTCGGCGTTGAGAGGCAGTGGAGTGGGTAGGCACTGGACAACGATCGTGCCCACGATTCAGGACAACGAAGGAGCTTTTACTGTATATTGTTCTTATTATTGTGGGAAAGTGACTGTAGCAAGTTATGTACACACTGTTTATTGACGGATATTATACAAGAGACGATACGATACACTGGTTTACACGTATTTAATCACGATGACGACTATTTTATAACGACTATCGACTGATACTTTTAACGATTACGACCTATTCTATAACAATTGACTCGACTGTGTTGCAATTCGACTCGACTTTTCGACTATCCCGCTCGCCGCTCGCTTGCCCTGTTTTATACTGTGTGCCTTCTTTGTCTGTTCGCACGGGCCAACGGCCGCTTGCCCTAGTCGCGTATCGTCCTCGCGTTTTTCTCCGCGATCGGCGAGCATTACCGTTGTTGTGCGCTGTTTTGGTCGCCCGTACAGCTGACTCGCGTGACACCCTGCGAAGGTGCTATACGGGGCAATGCCTGCTACGAACAACATCTATCCCACACTCGGCCATCCTGCATTGATACCCGCCTCGGGTATCGTATTTTCGCGCTGCAACATATCCTCCCTTTACTCATCGCTTGCGTCGCTATCTCCGCTGCTGACTTCTTGGTAACCCTGGGTCCATGGCTTCATGTGGTCCGCCGCGGTGGATGTCTTTTGCGGCCCCTCGTGGCTCCCGACTTTCTCGACCATATATCGGTTGTGTCGCAGCGCTTTCACAACACGGTATGGCCCCAGGAATTTCGCTGCCAGCTTTAGCCCCGGGCCCTGTTGCGTCCTTTTGATGGCTACTAGGCTGTCCTCCCGGTAGTCGGTTGCTTCCTTCCGTTTTTTGTTAAAATTTTTTTTATTTTCCGCCTGGATTTTTGTGATTGCCTCTTTCGCCCTGGCTCTCGTCTCGTTTCGGTTTTCCTCGAAATTGGCCGCCCACTCTTCCTCCAGCATTTCTCGTACCTGTGGGTCGTCCTTCGCACGCATACGCTTTCCGAAGAATAGTTGGAATGGACTCGTGTTGATGCTACGGTGCGGCGTCGCGTTAAAATATTTTTGCGCCGCCTCTAAATTTCGATACCATTCTCCTGAATTTAGCGACGACAATTTCGTGAGTAGTGGAATGAGTGTTCGATTCACTCTCTCGACTTGCCCATTTTCTCTTGGCACTCCGGTCGTGATAAGCGAGTGTTGCACCCCTCTCTAACGCAATATTCTCGGAATTCGGCGGACGTAAACGCGGCTCCCCTATGTGAAACAATGCGCCGTGGGTTTCCGCACGTGACTGCTTGCTTCTCGAGTCACTGTATCGCCTCGCGAGCGCCCGTTGATTTCGTCGCGTAGAACCAAACGAATTTTGTGAAAGCATCGACTACGACCAAGATATGTCGATAACTTTTCTTTGTCGACTGGAGAGGCCTCAGGTGATCAATATGGTACGTGTCTAGCGGTACTTCGCCCTTGTAAATCGGCGTTAGCAGCTCTTCCTGCTTCCCTAATTTTCGCTCCGCTAATATGCATTCGATACTGTTATATATTGACAGGGTAGTTTATTTAATACGAGGAAATACAATGTACATTAGTGAGTGTGACTATCTCAAGCGTAAGATCGAGACTGCCGATGCGTAGTAATAATCGGTGTACGATGAACGTCTGATCTGTCGGTAACGCAAATAGCTAATTACCAACTGAATACATCACAGATACAATTCGCAATGACTTTCTCATTCTTCGCTTTGATACCCGGAAACCAATAGTCCCTTTTAACTAACTTCTCCGTTTTTGTCGCGAAATGCCCCTTCCCGTGTGCCTGCTGTATTATCTGGGTTTGTAACCCTTTCGGCACGACTAGTCTGACGTCCTCTTCGACGACTTTGAACAGCAAACCACCCCGGACTATGTAGCCGTCCATCTTCCCTTCCTCAGCCCTTTCGCATACTTGACGTGTTTCGTCGTCTTTCTGCTGCGTCCGCCTAATCTTAAACGCGATTCCGTCATCCTCACTAATTATTAAACATATTGGCAGGGGGTTTCTGCTTAGCGCGTCTACATGTATCATTGATCTGTCCGACCGGTGTTCCATCGTGTAATTGAAGTCTTCTAATAGCAGCGCCCACCTTGCTATGCGCACGCATAAATCTCGCTTTCTTATTGTCAGCGCGAAGGATTTACCATCTGTCACGATCTTAAATTCGATGCCTACTAGATGTGTCCTAAATTTTTTTAGGCCCTTTACGACTGCAAGCACTTCCAACTCGTAACTCGAGTACTTTTCCTCTGCCGGTGTTGTCTTCCCGCTCGCGAAGTACACCGGGTGCATCTCGCCATTGTCGTCGCATTGTTGCATTAATATCGCACCGAGACCGTACATTGACGCGTCTGTATGTAATTCAGTCCGTGCTTCCGCTTTATACAATTTCAATACCGGCGCTTCGCATAATTTCGACTTCAATTCTTCGAACGCCGCTGTCTCCTTGGTCCCGAAATCAAATTTGACGCCGTCCCGTAGTAAATTACTTAGTGGCCTCGCCATGATCGCGTACCCCTTTATAAATTTCCGGAAGTACCCGGTTAGCCCCAGGAAACTTTGCACCTGTTTCGTTGTTGTTTGTTTCGGGAATTTGGCGACAACGTGCGTTTTCCGCTCGGATGGTCGAATATCTCCATTTTCGACTATGTGCTCCAAAAATTCTACCCTGCTTTGCAACATCGCGCATGTCTTCCAATTTATCTCCAGACCGGCTTCTTTTGCCGTTTGCAATATTTGCATTAACTTTTGTATCCCGGTCTCGAGATCGTTCGATGATATGATTAAATCGTCCACGTACGTTAGTATGACTTTCTCGTTAATTAGGTTTCTGAACACGGAATCGATAAATCTCGCGAAGACGGCCGGCGAATTACATAGGCCAAACGGTACTTGTAAAAATTCGTATTGCCCGTCCGGTACAATGAATTATGTGAATTTGCGGCTGTCTTCGCTCACCGGTACGTGAAAAAACCCGATCTTTAGATCGAGCGTGGTGAACATTCGTGCCCCTTGTAACGCATCGAGTTGCTCTTCTACTATCGGTAACGGATATCTATTTCTTACGATTTTCTCGTTGATTTTTCGGTAGTCTACGCACATTCGTTTCGACCCGTCTTTCTTATTTACTGTTATGTATAGAACAAGACACTTATTGGATCACGGAATAACTGGTATATATTTCACAATTGTTGTGTTCGTCTTACATTCACCCTACTTGTATATCGCACGCACCGCATATATCGTTCGTATTTGGAGCTCATACGTAGACTGCTCGAGATCGCGTTTCGAATCCCGGTGTCATCCTAATTGTATAGATCCGCTCATTATCCGACTTTTCGGTGACGCCGACTAGAGCGCGATGTAGTGTGGCTGTTGTTTATCTAGCATCCCTCTTCCTTAAATTATACTACTTATTTATGTTAAGTTTTTATACATTTATAAGTATATCTTTTATATATTATATACAATATACCACACAATGTAAAACATTTCACAAGGTTTAAAGTTTGAAAAAATTTTAAACTGAACTTTCTTTTACAATTCATTGTCATTAGTTATTACTAATTGTTTGGGATTGGCTGAATGAGTCGCCAGCGTCAACGCGCCGATTTACTGTGCCGCCTCGCTATTGGCGGACCCGCACGTAACCGCGAGATCGAGAGTCGATAAGCAGCTAGCAGTAGCTTAGACCAGCACCGTCGAACGTCGATTGATATTGATTATCAACCCCAAAAAGGGGATTACTATTGGCGGATCGCTTTATCGATCTGCCAATCGTTAGTTCGACGGTGACGGTGAACTGCCGGCTGTTAGACTCCGATCTCAACGTTCGTCAATCGTTGCTTACCTTGCTCACGATAAACGTCGCGCGTCGACTTCGACCGGTTTTCGCGAGTGAGTCGATTCAAACTATCTGGCTTCACGGACGCTACTCGTGAATATCTCTAACGTGCTACAAAGATAAAACAATTGCTATTATCGATCGCTCTTTATTGTACGTCTCGAGCCAACACGAACTTGTGTGTTTGGCTTGTTACATATCATCCGTTTGTACATAGTTCGTTGACATTTTGAACGAACCCCTAGTTGGGGAAATAAAGTTAGTTCGACGTGAAGTGACTTGTTCTACCCCTTCTAATCCGAAACACTAATTATTAATTTCTTCAATATTCTTCATCGTTTAATATACTTTTTGCCTTTATGCGATATAACTTATATTTTTGTTTTCATTTTTTGTTATGTAATATGTCCCGAGAACATAGACTTCTATATAGAGTGACCAAGAATAGTTATGTTCCTATGCTCTCCACCAATCAGAAGCGATCATGAAAAATCACGAATCACTGTGAAAAATCTCCGTGATTTAGAACCAACGTGATCGAATCACAAGTGATTCGGAATGAGCAGTTCATACCATTTCTAATTATGTGTGAAAAGGAACGCACCCCTAGTACCACTGATATACAGGGTGTCCCAAAATTCCTGAACATCCCGGAAATAGGAAGTCCCTGAGACCATTTCAAGCGACATTTTCCTTTGCAAAAATGTTATCCGCGGCTTTGTTTAGGAGTTATTAACGAAAAACACGGACCAATCAGAACGCGACCTAGACTCGAGCTGACACAGACGGCCAATAGAAAATTGGCGCGCCGGGCCGACTGTGCCAACTCGCGTCTAGATCGCGCTCTGATTGGTCCGTGTTTTTCGTTAATAACTCTTAAACAAAGCCGCGGATAACATTTTTGCAAAGGAAAATGTTGCTTAAAATGGTCTCAGGAACCACTCCCTTTCGGTAAGTTCATGAATTTTGGGACACCCTGTATACTATGGATGCGGTCAGAGAGTATATGAGAGTGCTAACGCCCGGGTTTTGGCCGTGCCACTTTTGGCTGACATCATCTTCTAGTCCGGACAAGAACCTGTCTCCACACTCAGTCCGGACAAGGACCTATCTCCACACTCAGTCCGGACAAGAACCTGTCTCCGCACTCAGTCCGGACAAAAACCTGTCTCCACACTCAGTCCGGACAAGAACCTGTCTCCACACTCAGTCCGGACAAGAACCTGTCTCCACACTCAGTCCGGACAAGAACCTGTCTCCGCACTCAGTCCGGACAAAAACCTGTCTCCACACTCAGTCCGGACAAGAACTTGTCTCCACACTCAGTCTGGACAATAACCTACATCATCTTTGGCCTTAAGGGTGTGGGTCCGGCTCAAGCGAGAGTGTGGTGGCACACTCACACACCGCTAGACACTATATACGCGTACACGAGGATTGCAAGGGTCCGGCTCGTGTCAATTCCCGTCTCGCTAATGCACATTTGGGGCCCCTACGTAGTCACAATCGCTAGATAAAAGATCAATCTAGCGCGCATGGACCCTAAGATGGCTTATTTTGCGTTTTCAAGGCGTAATTTTCATTATTCGGCAGCAAGATGTCTGTACCGCGCGGCGTACTCACACACTCGCCGCTCGGGCAGCGTGTACGTGTGCCTAGGCGAATCGCAAGGGTTCGGTATCTGACCAACCATTTCTCTATAATGCAGATTTGGGGCTCATACGTAGTCTCAATCGCTAGATAAAAGATCAATCTAGCGCGCATGGTCCCTAAGATGGCTTACTTTTGCGTTTTTGAAGCGTAATTTTCATTTTTCGGCAGCAAGATATCTGTTCGGGAGGCTTTGCAAGCAGGCTTGACTAGCCATACCGCGCGGCGCACTCACACAGTAACCGCTCGGGCAGCATGTACGTGTGCCTAGGCGGATCGTAAGGTTTTGAGATGCTTCAAACCATTTCTCGTCCTCCGCCGTATCTTCGGCTGCATTATAACGAAAGTTATAAACGGAACAAAAGTTCGTAGCGTTTTTAAATAAAAATTCAAAGAGAAAATTAAGATATTTATTCATACGTTCATAGAATAACATGTACGTTATAAAAATTGATTTATTTAATAATAATATAAGTATTTAAATATATATTTTGAATGCGCGCAGAGGAATAGCAGGGGAACTCAAAGGAACTTGTGGGTAATTGAAATGTACACATTTTATAATTTATGTCTTTTCATTTATTATTATTGGTAGAAATAAAAATGGTACGGCGCTCCTCGGCCGCGTCCCATCAACTTTTTGAAGATTTCCTTCCGTGCCTGTCTCCTTAGTATTTTCTGCAACATATAAAAAAAATTAATGATAATGAAAATAACATAGGATGCCTAGTTGGGACCAGGGATTCAAAACTGTTATGATATCGGTTCTGGCTTACATATGTATATCGGTTACGGTAACGGTTTTAGAGAACCGATATTATTTCGGTTTTATAATTGTTAATTTTCGGTTCTGGATGTCGGTTCCGGTTTCGGGTCTCTATTCTGTATTGTGTTCGGACTTATATATTCATTATTCAAGTAGTTCTTTATTGTTATTCATAATTTAAACAATTTTCAAATGAATACATTTTTATAATTTGTCTCTACATGCATTAATTGAATTATTATTCCAATAATAATTTGTTGTTAAAACAAATGTTTAATTAAACATTATTATGGAAATGATAATTCAAACAATGAATATAGAAACAAATTTCTATACATTAGGAAAATTGATTTCTTTAAACAATTGTTTCAACAATAAATTGTTATTCAGATGATAATTCAAATAATGCATGTAGAGACAAATTATAAAAATTTTCTAATTTAAAAATTATTAAATTATGAATAATTATAAAGAACTTCTTGAATAATTAATATATATATATATATATATAAGGCCGAACATAATACAGAATACAGAACCGAAACCGGGAACCGACATCCAGATCCGAAAATTAACAATTATAAAACCGAAATGATATCAGTTCTCCAAAACCGTTACCGTAACCGATATACATATGTAAGCCAGAACCGATATTCTCGTAACAGTTACAACACCATTTCGGTTCTTCATAACTGTTTCGAGAACCGGAACCGATATCATAACAGTTTTCAATCCCTGGTCCCAACTAGGCATCTTATGTTATTTTCATTATCATTAATTTTTTTTAGATGTTGCAGTAAATACTAAGGAGACAGGCACGGAAGGAAGTCTTCAAAGAGTTGATAGGACGCGGGGCAGCGCGCGGCGCGGCGGAGACCGAGGAGGCGGCCCGTATAATTTTTACTTTTACAATGAATTATATAATAAATTACTTCTATAATAAATTATAAATTATAAAATGTGCACTTTGCATTCCCCTGAGATTCCCCGGCGCGCGTACAAACTATATATATATATAGTTTATATATAGTTTATATATATATATAGTATATATATAATATATATATGTATATAGTTTATATATATATTTATATAGTTATATATATATATATATATATATATATATATATATATACAGGGTGGCCCACATAACTCTGAATAGCTCAATGTCTCCGTTACTTTTCGTTGTACAAAAAAACTTCGTAGGACAAAGTTACACTGTTTGAAGGGCCACATATAACGGTGTAAGGGAAAAAAAATTTCAAGGTCATTTTTATGAGATTTCAAGGTTATCGATGTTTTTTTAAATGGAATGAGGTATTTTTTAATACATCAATCGATGCAGCTGGACATTCTTTATAAAAAAGTACTGACCTATGTATGTCGAAAAGTTAGTAGTTCAGGAGATATTTCAATTTAAATAACTCCAAAATACCATTACTGTCGTACTAAGGCGTTAGTGTTTACTTACTTGTGTAACGTCTTAGTACGACAGTAATGGTATTTTGGAGTTATTTAAATTGAAATATCTCCTGAACTACTAACTTTTCGACATACATAGGTTAGTACTTTTTTATAAAGAATATCCAGCTGCATCGATTGATGTATTAAAAAATACCTCATTCCATTTAAAAAAACATCGATAACCTTGAAATCTCATAAAAATGACCTTGAAAATTTTTTCCCTTACACCGTTATATGTGGCCCTTCAAACAGTGTAACTTTGTCCTACGAAGTTTTTTTGTACAACGAAAAGTAACGGAGACATTGAGCTGTTCAGAGTTATGTGGGCCACCCTGTATATATATAGTCACGCCGTTTACCGATCTGCGAACAAAATCGGCAACCGGACTCGGGAAATTATGGTCTTGAGACCGGGCCACGCTCGGTCGCGCGAGACGTGGTCCTCCCGGGACAAACAGTCACTCGCAGACTCGAAATGGGACAATACTAGATCGACCGTAGATCGATACTCGGGCGCCAGGCACGTTACCGTGCCACGCGAAACTTTTGTCTCTACACGAATTTCTTTCGAATCTGCGAGGACTGCGTAGATGCCTTGAATAGCGACGGAACAGGCCAGGATTCCACGTGGGAAAAAGGACGGGGCATTCCCCGCGACGGGAACGTTTCTCACAGGCGAAATGAATAGATTTGATTCGGGGCAAATTACTACCGTTTATTACGAACGGGATGGTATTACAAGCCACCGGTATGAACCGGCGGCAGTCAAAATATTTGCCGGCGCGTCGTCGATAATATTCGGCGGTAGTTCGGCCGTTCGCGCGTGAATTCTATTTCTTCGCATCGAGCTTGGTAGTTACAGGCCTCCGCGTAAATTATCCAAGCCCAGAAGGGCACGAAATCTGCCGAGCCCCGATAGAATACGCGATACTATACAATGCGACTAGGCGAGGACGGCGAAGAACGCGACGAGAACGAAACGGGCGCGTCGCGTCGTCCCACCGTGGAATGTCTCGAGGATCTCCTATTGAAAATCGAAAAACGAAAGATCGTACGCCCCGCAACACGCAGCACTCGGGACGCTACGATACACGGCCCGGCGTTCCTCTCGGGAGAGCTCTTCCCGGTCGCTGGACACGCCGAAAGTACGTGGCACACGACGCGAGGTTATCAATCCCGTCAAAATACGCCCCGAGCCAACACGAGTATTCACTGGTTCTCTAATAACGAAAACTGACCGGCACTTACCACCTCGTGGACTCGTTTCTCTCGGCAAAGTCGTCGCACGATACTATACTGAATTTCGCGATTTCAAAACGATACTTCGTATTACTGACTCGCAGTCCTTCGGCCTAGTGACCTACTTCGTGACGGCTCGGAACGCGGAAGCGAGGCATCCCCTCTACTTCCTCATCCATCTTCGCTGTGGCGACACTCGGGGCCTATCACGTGGCTCCTCGCTGCAGGGCCGAATCGAAAGGATTCGGACCCGTGCCTTCGAAAATTGTTAAATTTCTCGAGGCGGCGTCCGATGACGATGCGAGGGCGGTAAGGGTGGACGCGAGCCATTCCGGGTGGGCTCTCATGACTCTGCCCGGGCGAGAATCGACAAGGTTGGGCCGTTGGTCGTCCCTTTATCGTAAATGCCTCGTCGATGTCTCCGGGTTGACGGATCCGGGCTCGGTCCAATCCCCGTTGTCTTCTCCGTACTCTCCGATCTGCGACAGGTTCTCCGGGTGCCTGTTCTCGAAATTTCTCGCCAATTAGCAGCGGAAGATGGGCATCGAAATCTCCTATGGATCGTAGTCGGATCTGAAACCTCGTGTCGCGCCCAGCGGCGCGACATTCAAGCGCGATAATACTATTCCACTGGGACTCGGCCGTCTCCAGGGAGATCGATCGCAATGCCCGTTTCGGTTCCGATGGTCGAAAAGGTGACCCGGTCTCTGGTAGAAGGTTCGGAAAGACGTCGGCAAAACCTGCCACGTCACAACTCCTCCCCCCCTAAAAGAGACCGGGGCACACCGTTGGCAGTTACCGGTCAGGCTACTCGCGGGCTCGGTGGCGATCGGTCTTCCTCGGACTTCCAGGGTGTACCCAAAACCAAAACAGAGACATACACGAATCCCAATACCTTGAGTCCTAGACAAGTACGTGCAATCCTGATTTTCTTACTCTCTTCCTTGTGGCGAGGCCTGCTGAGACGACCGGCACGTAGCTAAAAATTTAATAAACGCAATTGCCGGGCCCCGCTGGGCTCGGATCGCCGGTGGGGTAGGGGTTAATGAAGCGATTCTATTGTAATTCAGTCTTCTTTAATGTACGCTAAGGAGCGCTGCAAATGTACTTAGTGACTAGTAAACCAATAGGGAAAAGAAAAAAAAATTATTTTGCGTATTTCAAAACAGCAACAACAAAACAAAAAAAATATAAATCCCGGTCGTTTGGACCGGCAGTCCGTTCTCTCCTCATTTTTACTGTCCCCCGGGCTGTGGCGGTGCCAGGGTCCTCGCTCGGGTGGTGGGCGACCGCTCACCGACTGGCGCCCCGGTCGTGCCGCGACCCCCGTGATCTCCACGTGGGACGGCACTCCGGGCAGGTCTTGACCGTGTAATACGGCCGCCCACACCAAAACAATATTCCCATCTTTGCGGAGCCACGCACTCCGTATGTGCGTGGTCCATAGCATGGCACCGCCAGCAGCCGTAATCGACCTCGCTGCCTCTTTTGTGCTTGGCGGCTCCCCGCCATTTTGGCTGGACCGCCTGAGCTGCTGCTGGTAATGGTGTACTTTGCGTGGTTGCTGGTCGACTCCATGGCTCCGTGGCCCTGTCCCTTTGAACCGTTGCGGCTTGTCCTCCTCTTGCCCGGAGGTGCTCCTCTCGTACGCGGTCCATCCGCTCTTGTGCGCTTTCCCGGGGGGCAGTTTGGGCCTTGGGGGGCTCCGGCGATATCACCGCCATTGGGATGGCTCTTAATTCCGGGCCCGGCCTATCCTTTGTCGTACTGAGTGACGTCGGTTCCGGCCCCGGGCGGGAGTTGGCGGTGTATTTTCCGGCCCACAAGGTGCCCCCTCGACCGTATGTGCGTGCCCAAATTGCAAACGCTTCGTCTACCGTGACCACCTTATTCTCCATTGCCGGTGCCGTAGCCTCGACATTTCGGTCGGGGAGGGGCTCCTTCTGTGCCCCCCCGGTAAATCCTTTTGTTGATGGTGGGCGTACTGTGCAGTCGATAGTCGTATGGTGGCCGTGGATGTGAATACGGCTTCCGGTACTTGGGGTGGTTCCTGGGGTGATACCTGGGGTGGTTCCCCCGGTAGCTCCTCATCTTCTTGTCCGCCGTCTGCCATGGTATACTGTCCTTCCGGGGGTCCCAAGGGGCGGCACCGAATACTAGCTGTCGCCGTTCGGCATCCCCCCGGAAGTGGGTATATTGCCCTCAACCTCGCTTCGATCTGCTTGACTCTCTCCATTTCTGTGTAACCAAATAACCCTACGGTGTTAAATTGAGCTCTCAGGCGTGCGTGGGGGGAAAGTATGGTTTTAAGTCCTCGATATGGACCTTGCCCAGGTTGCGTCCGTCCTCCGCGGCTAGGACGTACACACTTGGTGACAACTTCTTCTTAATCACGACCGGGCCGAGGAATTTCGGCACCAGTTTTGCCGCGACGTAGTTCGCTGCCGAGGAGAGAACTCGCTGTCGCTTCATTACCCTATCCCCAACGTTATATTCCCCATCTCTACGGCGAAGGTTGTAGTGGTGCGACTGTCTTTTGTACGCGTCCTCGAGGTTCTCCAATATCCAGTGCCTTAACGACGGCAACTGCTCAACTCTCTTTTTCCATGTCTCGTTGGAGGTAACCTCGAGATCGACAGGGGGCTCCACGCTTGCTCTTACACACTTCGCCGGTCGTGGCTCTCGCCCGAAATTCAGAAATGCTGGGGAGGCCTGTAATACGGAATGATGGGCGGTATTGTACGCGAACCTAAACTGCGGTAGATTAAGGTCCCAATCTCTGTGATCCCTACCTATGTATGCTACAATCATTGTCTTAAGGATTCGATTAACGCGTTCGACCGGATTGGCTTGTGGATGGTACGGGGGGGTAGTACTCAATTTGATACCGTATTGCTCTGCGAGCTCCCGAATAACTTTGTTGGCGAACTCCGTGCCGTTATCCGTTAATAAAACGTCCGGAGTTCCCCACCTCGAAAAGATCAACGACTCGAGTGCCTCGGCAATTTTCGGACCGGTCGCCTTTCGGAGCGGGGTGCACTCTATCCATTTGGTGAATAGATCCTGGATGACCAGGAGGTACACATTACCGGATCTGCTAGGCGGAAATGGGCCCATAATATCAGCGGCTACCACTGACCACGGCATGTCAACACGGCGCCGACCCATCAACCCCGGCGGGAGTGTTTGTTCCACCTTCGTGAGTTGACAGGTATTACAGCGTCTTACGTATTCGACCGCTGTCCTATACATGCCGGGCCAGTAGTAGCGGGACGCAATCCGTTGGTATGTCTTTTCGACGCCCAGATGCCCTGCTTGAACGTTATCGTGCGACTCCTGCAGGATCTCGGTTCTGCGTTCCTCCGGTACTACCAGTTTCCATTCATCGGCGTCTAACCCTAACGTTTCCGCGATTAGGGGATCGGTACGACGACAAAATAGCTCCCCGTTCCGAATTGACCAGTCCTTGTATTTGCTTGGGTCTCGCTCTACTTCCGCAAATTTCCCCTCGTACCACTTTGCCCGAATCGTCGCTACCAGGTGAGTCTCGGTTTCTTCGACCCCTTCCCCTTCGAATGCTCGCGACAGTGCATCCGGTACCTTATTCAGGGCTCCCTGCCGATATACTACTTTAAAATCGTATTCTAATAGCTGCAGGGCCCAACGCGCTAATCTCCCTGTCGGATTTCTAAGGGTTCTAAGCCATCGCAAACTGTTGTGGTCCGTCACTACCGTAAATGCGTACCCTTCCAAATATGGCCGAAACTTTTCTACCGCCCAGACGATCGCAAGGCATTCCAGCTCTGTAGCGGAATATTTTCTCTCTGGCAGTGAGAGGGATCTACTCGCGAACGCGATTACTCTTTCGATCTGATCGACCTCCTGCGTTAAAACGGCGCCTAGTCCAACCGTACTCGCATCCGTTTGCAACGTAAATGGGATTTCGAAATCGGGGCACGAGAGGGTAGGTGCTGAGGCAATCGCGTTCCGGAGGGATTCGAAGGCAGCTTGTTGGCTGTCCTTCCATTCCCATGCGCGATCTTTCCGTAAAAGGCCATTTAGTGGCTCAGCAAGTGTGGCGAATCCCGGAATGAATCTTCTATACCAAGAAGCCATCCCTAGGAAACGTCGCACCTGCTTGACCGTTTTCGGCGGAGGGAACGATAATACGGGTTGGACTTTCTCCGCGTCCACCTTTAGCCCCTCTCGGCTCACCACGAAACCCAAATACCGGACTTCCTGGCGGCAAAACTCGCACTTTTCCGCATTGATTATTAGACCGGCCTCTTTGATCTTGTTCAGTACTCTGTCGAGCCACACGAGATGCTCCGAAAAAATCTTAGTGACGATAATAATATCGTCCAAATACGAAAAAGCGTGTGGCTCCATTTCCGGCCCTATTAATCGGTCTAATAACCCTTGAAACGTTGCGGGAGCGCCCGACAGTCCGTACGGCATGCGGCGGAAATGGAATAGGCCCTTCCCCGGTACCATAAAAGCTGTTATTTCGCGGCTTTTCTCATCCAGGGGAATTTGGAAATACGCCTGACTGAGGTCGATTGTCGAAATATATTTCGCCGAACGTAACTTATCGAGAATCTGCGTCATGAGTGGTAGTGGGTACGCGTCTTTCCTCGAGACCTCGTTAACTTTCCGAAAATCGAGACAGAATCGGTACGTGCCGTTGGGCTTCTTAACCATTACTATCGGACTTGACCAGCCACTCCGCGATGGCTCAATTATGCCGTCGGCCAGTAGTTTATCTACCTTCTGGTATATGGCTTCCTGTACCTTCGGGGAGACGGCATAATATCGCTGTTTAATAGGCTGGTGGTCGCCTACATCGATCGTGTGACTGATCAAGTTCGTTATGCCCTTCATCCGGTCAAATTCTGGCAACGTGGTCTCGAGAAATTCATCTAGGCGTTTCTTTTCGGTTTCCGTTAATATCTGCAAACTACAACATATTGCGCTAGGAGGAGTACTTTCGAAGCGAAACCTATCACCTGGTCGCGACGCGAAATACCAAATAGCGTTATGATATTCCGCTATTATTCCGAACCTCGCTATCGAATCCGTTCCCAACAGCAGGGGGGTCACGAGATTGTCCAATACTTTCGCGACCACGACGCGTCTCTCCCTGTCTATCCGTAATTCGAATTGTGCCTCATCCTCGGCACGATCTATAGCCCCCGTAGCAAGAAGAAAGTAGCAGGGCCTTATTGCTTTCCTTAGTTCGATATTCGTATCTTTTACTTTCTCGAGGACGTCGCGACTGATAAATGTCAGGGACGACCCCGAATCAACTAGGGCGCGAGTCGCCAGTTCGCCGATGAACGCGTCTACGGTTAACAGAGGTGGGCGGTATTTATCCCCAAAAGTCACAACGCGGGCCGATATTAGTTCGGGTGAAGTCTCTCCGGCCCCTCCGATCGACTCCCCGTCCCGTTTCCCGACCGGTTTCGGCATCGACGACAGCGTTGCAGTGTGACCCCCTCTGCCCCGCAGCCGTAACAGTGTAACCGATGTTCTTCTCGGCAATTGCGTGAGAAATGACCGGTCTTACGGCAATTCCAACATTGCGGCCGGCTTTCCCCGCTCGCACGTTGTTTATCGTGCGGCTGCCATTGACGCGTTGTCACGGCTGCAGTCAGCTCCGCGGTACGCGTGCGGGAGTCCGCCGAGTGATCTCGTGATGTTTTACCGGACCGGGATTTTTCGCTTCCCCTCGACGCGGCATTTGGAACTCTCTTCCCTTGCGTTGCTCTGGGTTCACGAGATCCCGATCTGGCCCTTGATTTTCTTTGGGGGGCTATGAAGAATTTCCCCTCTGAATCCTCGGTTTCCTCCCCGCTCGTGGTCGCTACTGCATTCGCGTACTCAAACCGTACTGCCCTTTGGCGCGTATCCGATCGCGACTGCGATTGAAGGGTGGAATCTGACACGGAACCGGAACGATCCTCCCCCGATACTCTCGGCCCATTTCTCCGCCTCTGTACCGCTTCTCGTTCGGCTTCTACTAATTGTTTCCGTAATTCTCTCATTTTTATTACGGAACCAACCGCTATCGAACGTTGTAAGGATGGTTTCGCGCCCCAATATAATCGCCTAGCTCTCTTTAATTCTGACCACGGTGGCTGCAATCTATTAAACATGGCCGTCAACTTCATAATGTAGTCGCGGACCGGTTCATCCTTACCCTGATAATAGTCTTTAGCAAGTGTTGTGAACTGGTACGGGAAAACTCGCGCATGCGCGACGATTCTAGCGTCACTGAAGTACAAAATCGGGCACCTTGGTTGCCCCGCATAGCTTTGCAAAATCTTTTCTTCTCGATTTTCAAACATGACGTTTAACATGCGTATGTTATATTAAAATTTGATGTGTATGTACATGTAATATATAAATATATTCTAATTGTATATATACAGTAGCGGACAAAAGTTTAAGACTGCTCTAAAGAAGACAATAACTTTTTAAATATTGTACTATACGATTTGAACTTTTATTTATTTATATTTATGAAATTAGTTTACTAAAGGATGCGAAAAGAAATATTTTCAAAAATTGCAATTGATCGGAATTGTTGAAAAAATACTAAACGTTGAATTTTTAACTTTTTTATGTGGGCCTATATTGAAAATTTAAAAAATACGTATTGTAGATCTGTGTCAATTAAACATATTCTGAAGATTTTTTATTGCAGATTTTCACTATTTTCGTCAATAAATCGTGAAAATCTGTAATTTTTACCATCATTAAACGTTTTTAGCTCATTGCAACGTTGACCGATTTTGACGAAATTTTCAGCATGTATTGTGACGTTGCAAACTTTGTGACGTCACTTCTCCGTCACTTTCGCGCACGTTCCGAAAGCGATAAAGGACCGGACCGCCCTCTAACGGGACACGACACCGAAAACACAGGTTTCGAGAGCGCTCCTCTAAGAGATCCCGACATTATCGAGGATCGTTAATGACATCTGTCGCGCGTGCCGAGAACGGCAAGTTTCAGGGCCGTAAATGGGACGCGCCGAAGGAACCACCGACCTTCCGAATTTTCACGGGAATCAGACAACGTCCCGCAGCTCAGGATACAGCGACCGGTTTGAAAGCAAATGGCCAACGTTTCGGGAGCAGAGCTTGGTACGATGGCCCCCGGCGAATCAACCGGAGGCGCCGCAGGGACAAAGGCTCCAACGACCACCTCGTCTAGAGAGACGATCGGAAAAACTCTGACGCCGCCTCACCCTGTTAAGAGAGAGCCACACGGGGTCGGTGCCATCGTAACCAAGGGAGGAAGCGCCTCCACCAGTCAAGGGAGCGGAAGGCTCCTTGACAGTTTCGGGTAGTCCGGGGCCCTAGGACGCTATAGGACGCTCCTGAGCCTAGAGTTCGCGCGGAAGACGCGCAATTGGAAATTCGGAGAAATGGTCGAGTGGGGGGTACCGAATCCGATCCGCTACGTAACCGAAAATCGATAGATCACTGTTGCGCTGGCTCTCGTTTACGCACCACGTTCGGCCCACTTGTTACTCGCGTTTCGAAACATTCAAAGTCTTTTGCGTTGCGAAGTGTGCGGGCTTGTTGGAGGTTCGTGAGCTCTAAGGACGACTTCCATCGGAGTTCCGGCCGAGCTCTACGCTTTATCGGGAGCTGAAATAAAAGGGAGACATTCCAAACGAGAAACGGTGAGTCGCAACTGTGATCCTTTCGATATTTCGGTGCGCGACGGCTCGACCTTCGTCGCGAGGAATCGAACGCTTCCCGTTCCGTCCTCGATAATTCTCGCGTACTCGTTTCGGGAGTACTTTGAGTTTTTCGTGTCATTTTGAGAGAGTGTTCCGTCTTAAATTGCGTGCGTAGGAGTGTCCTCAGAGGAATCGCGTTTCGTGAGAGTAATCTTTGCAATAGTTTCGTGTATTCTCGAATCCTGTGTTTCTCGGCGCGTATCGTATTGTTTCCGTCGGCGTGCGATCGCGTAATTGTTAGCGTACGCGTTTTAGCGACTCGCGTGCGGAAGTCATCGCGGCAGTCACATAGTTCGCCGGTCATCTGCGCCTCGCGTTTTCGAAAGTCGTCTCGACCGAAAACGGCGATAAGTTCCATCTGTATCGTCGCGAGCGAAAACGATAAGACAACCGCGCTGCGAACGACCATCTTTTCGCTTGCTTGTATGAAGAGCGCGGGCTCTCTGGTCGCTGCCACGATGCCGCAGATTTTGTACTCTTTACGACGGCTACAATAAAACGAAGCTCGAGACTAAATCGTCGTCAATCTATCGATTTCCCTGTGAGATCCGTCCTGCCGAGAGGACTGTCCTAGTTTCCCCGTGTCCGAACCTTCTGGCATCGTCGTGACGTCACTTTCGATCCGCGTATTTCGAAGATTCGATTCTCGATCTCGGCTACTCCGAGCTCGAGACCTATTCCGCGTTTCGTGTGGCATCCTTGCGGTGCCTGGCGCCCGAACTTATCGTTTTTAGTTAGGAAATTGTCGAATCTTCGAATCTCGCTTTGTCTCGGGCGGACCGCGTGTACTCAGCCTGCACGCGGCCTGGTCTCAGCGCCTGCAAGGCCCGAAGTTAACCGGCTTCCGCGGGTCAAACTGCCCATCGGAAAAAGGTTAACGTGACAGTATATAACTAACATAGATCTACAAAACATATATTTTAAATTTTCATTAAGGGCCCTAATAAAAAAGTTAAAAAAATGACTTTATTATTTTTGCATGTAACTTTGTAAATTATAATTTTTTGGAAATTCTTTTTTGCATATCATTTCATAAACTAGTGCTTCTAATTGATTATAAAAAATCAGGTCGTTTGTTACAATTATAAAAAAGTTATTCTGTTTTAAAGGGCGTTCGAATACTTTCGTGAGCCACTGTATGTGCGTCGCGTGGTCGTGCCCCACAAGCTACGGACTGTAGAACGCAGGTACGTTCCTGGATTCGCCGCGCATGCGCGAGTTTTCCCGTACCAATTCACAACACTGAATCCGAGTCCCCGCAAAAATTCCCGAAATGCCTCTTCGAATTCTTCCCATGTTCTACATCCCGCTCCCTCCTCCTTGTACCAGTGTGTTGCGATTCCCCCGAGACATACTGCTAAACAACGTAGCAGATCGCTTTTCGCGATATTGCAGTATTCCCGTTATATCTACTATTAGTACACTAGTTATTGTACAATGTACGTAACCGTCTCCTTGACCCCCCTCAGTTTTACTTTTTCTCAGTTTTATCTTAGATTCGTGGTATCGTTCCAGTTACGGAACCGACCGTGAATCTAAAACATTGAAGGTTCCGGCTCGAAGGATATAGAATAAGTTGATGTAATAAAAAAATTATGTTTCCATTTAAAAAAGTGAACTTGATCTTAAAGTGACCTACGACACGTCAAATAAAATATTAAAAAATACACCTCTCTATAGAGCTTTGAAACCCATCAAATTGCATTGCAAGTTTTTTTTCTAAATACGATGGATAAAGAGATATCTCGTGTAACAGAAAATTTGGGACACCGTGTATATGCATAGAAGTTTGTAGATGTTTAAATGCTGTTCAACTTTTGTTCGAAAGATTTTTCCGTCAGATTATCGGAAACCCTTGAAAAATCTTGAGAACGCAGTTCTTCCACCGAAAAGCTGCAGAAAATTATTTTCCCATGTAAGTTATGTTGAAATAATGTAATTTATTATACTAAATATATAGATCGCGAGACTTTTTAATAAGTTGATGCGAACGCATTACCGAATTTTTTTTTCTTTTTGTTTTTTTAAGGATGAAGGGGAAAAATACATTTAAGTACACCCCAGAAGGGGGTAGTGTGGGACTCAGGAGATCGAAACGGACGGATCTCCCACTACCCACTAAAAAACCTTCTTCCCTCCGTGTCCCTCTAATCAAAAAGTTTATTGAACGGTATATGTATTTATTTAATCGTTCAATGAAACTTTTCTTCTTTTAGCCGCTTCCTGTGCTTCAATTACGTACTGTGGTTCCCTCAGTGGCTTGCCTCTGGCCTTTCTGCTATCAATTATTTCGGGAACCAAGCAGTCTTTATAAAAGCGTCGGAGCGGTTGTAACATTTTCTCATTCCAAAACTGATCGTCACGCTCGACAGTCGTGTACTTATATTGTCTTTGCGTCACGTGCAACTGCCCTTGTACTTGGAAATAGTACGCGTGTTTTGCGTTTAAACGACTGTCGTCGTGTTTGTCGAAAATGTTACTGCAATTTGAAACTTTTTTCAGAATTGCTTCATCAGGAGTCATTTGGCGCGCCGCATAAGGGCATTTAATTTCAACGATGGTATCGTCTGAATACATGCCATCAGGCGACGCGCCAAAATATGGGAATTCCTCATCAATAAATAAACCACAATCTTTGATTTCTATTCCCATAACACTCTCCAATTGTTCTCGTGCCAATTTCTCTTTATCTTTACCCCACTGAATAGCAGGACGTTTTGTTAGATCAGGAGGGTAAAGAATATCTTGAATGAGAAGTATATATGAGAAGAATATCTTGGCGCGAAGTTGTATCTCTCACGGAACAAAGTTTTGCGAAATTTGAAGCAGTCAGCAGGTTCTCACGTTCAAGATGCCATCGCGGCTTTTTATGCTGACCCCGTGTATTCTGCTCTAATTCGCAATCCTGCTGTTTGCTTCGTAGCTTTCGATAATGATCGGATTTCAGCTGTTCGTAAACTTCAGGAGTAACATCCGGCACTTCCGTGTTCGGACCATAATCTTTATCAGGTCCACGACTCTTGCCAGAATATCTCGATTTACGAACAGCTAGACCCGATTCTTTTGCTACGCGCAAACGTTCATTCCGTTTTGCCTGCCTGGCAATATATCTTTTTTCCAGCACGGTTGCACGTGCTGGGGGCTCTTTACCTAACGCGTGACAAGCACGACTTATCGGTGCAGAACTATTGCTTTGCACGACTGATGCTTTTACACGCGTTTCGTAAGAGCCTCTTTGCGCTAAATTCGTACGTTTCCCGCCGATGAGCTTGCAAATAATGGCATTACGACTTTCAACACAATTGCTGGTATAATTGTACAGCAAACTCTTCGCATTTTGTTTTATGCGTTCATTGCATATTCTAATTTGCCATGTATCCCTGCAGCTTGTAATATGGGGAGAAGATTTGCCTCGTTTCCTTTTGGAATTCCGTCACAAAAATACGAGGCGCAATCTCGATGATCCCCAAATACATGGCTGAGTACATTGTCTAAATCTTTAATCAAACCAGCAATTTTGTCTTTCCATTCTACATTACTCTCTCGGCGGAACTTAGCAGCCTGAGTAACAGCGGTTGGAATTTTCATTACGCTGTTCCGAACGACTTTTTTTTCTTTTGCGTATTTACGACCACCATAGTTACCCGCTTCTTGTATTTTTTGTTTGACAAATTGCGGAGAAGATGATTTATACATTCTATCTTCTCCACAATAATGTTCGGGTATGGTGGGAAATCTGTCAATTTTTTTAAAACATTGCTATCACCATCGCCAATGTATCTACTATATATCAATCCATGCATGTCTATACTACATCGGAAGCCTTCGAGGATGATGTCACTTTCCATACTGGTCGAGCTCTGATCGGCTCCCCAATTCTTATAACATACATGTTCTTTTGGTGTCGTATTAATATTTGCTGCTCTTGCGCAGATAACATAATAGTTATTACGTACACCAACGAACAATGTTTTTCGCGAATGCCACCCTACGATAAGAGCCGATCCGGATGGAGAATCGTAACTACCACTGCGATACGATCTCTTCACCCATGAACCGTCTACTATCACAGGTATATGCGGAATACCGTTAATGACATCACCTCTCTCTATTGCTAATTGTCTTTCCACTTCGCCAGCCGCTCGCATTTCTGCTTCTGCGGCACTTGCGATAGCTTCGGACGCACTCTTTTCATACTCTAAATACGTTGTATGGCACATGAATTGAACATCCACAGCAGTCATAAGTTGATTTAACTGCGTGTGACCGGTCCCTGCCAATATAGCACCAAGAACGGCACCTATGTTGACATCCAATATTTTGCCATCTGTCGGTTCGCTCCAGAAACTACCTTGGAAACGACACATGCGACATTCGACAAAAAACTGGGTCTTGATACCGTGACGAATCGTTTTCGTTACAACAAGGTCAGCGAACCGGCAGTTATTGAACCAATGCTTGGATAGTCTTTGCAATTCTGCAAAAACATGCATAAAGTTCACTATGCACCGTCCACTGATCTCGGCAGAACGTAAACGATGTGCGTCGATGTTCTCATCTTCGTGCAAAACGATATTTTCAATGTCTTCGTCCATATCATTTTGCATTCCCGATGATGTGCTTTCTACCAAACATGCATTTGTAATAGTTGCAGGCAACGTAGCAGATACTGATTCTAATGGGAACGCAGTATTATGCGGCACATCTCCTTCATCCTCAGAAACATGCGTTGCTGAACTTGCATTTTCTACAATGCTTTCTTCATTCATTGCAACGCATGTATCGGCAGATAAATGAGATGTGCTTGCAAATGATGTAAGCATATCACTAGTTGTATCTGCTATACGTGACGCTGCCCTTCATTTAAATGATTCGACGTACCTGTTACGTTGTTTGTGGAATCCTGATGCAGCTTCAAGCGTCGCAAGGCTGCCATCCTTCCCTTCAGGGACTTTGATCTGGACCTTGATCCATTATTCCTGGTCATTCTTGTGTTTACACTTTTTATGCAATATCCAAGTATTTCACACAACACACGTCAACACGCGCCGCGATACGATAATTAAAAACTCAGAGGGGTCAAGGAGACGGTTACGTACATTGTACAATAATTAGTGTACTAATAGTGTATAATAAATGAAACGAAAAAAAAGAATAAAACTAACTTGTTCTTTCTCATAAAATAAGTTGATGTAATAAAAAAATTATGTTTCCATTTAAAAAAGTGAACTTGATCTTAAAGTGACCTACGACACGTCAAATAAAATATTAAAAAATACACCTCTCTATAGAGCTTTGAAACCCATCAAATTGCATTGCAAGTTTTTTTTCTAAATACGATGGATAAAGAGATATCTCGTGTAACAGAAAATTTGGGACACCGTGTATATGCATAGAAGTTTGTAGATGTTTAAATACTGTTCAACTTTTGTTCGAAAGATTTTTCCGTCAGATTAGCGGAAACCCTTGAAAAATCTTGAGAACGCAGTTCTTCCACCGGAAAGCTGCAGAAAATTATTTTCCCATGTAAGTTATGTTGAAATAATGTAATTTATTATACTAAATATATAGATCGCGAGACTTTTTAATAAGTTGATGCGAACGCATTACCGAATTTTTTTTTCTTTTTGTTTTTTTAAGGATGAAGGGGAAAAATACATTTAAGTACACCCCAGAAGGGGGTAGTGTGGGACTCAGGAGATCGAAACGGACGGATCTCCCACTACCCACTAAAAAACCTTCTTCCCTCCGTGTCCCTCTAATCAAAAAGTTTATTGAACGGTATATGTATTTATTTAATCGTTCAATGAAACTTTTCTTCTTTTAGCCGCTTCCTGTGCTTCAATTACGTACTGTGGTTCCCTCAGTGGCTTGCCTCTGGCCTTTCTGCTATCAATTATTTCGGGAACCAAGCAGTCTTTATAAAAGCGTCGGAGCGGTTGTAACATTTTCTCATTCCAAAACTGATCGTCACGCTCGACAGTCGTGTACTTATATTGTCTTTGCGTCACGTGCAACTGCCCTTGTACTTGGAAATAGTACGCGTGTTTTGCGTTTAAACGACTGTCGTCGTGTTTGTCGAAAATGTTACTGCAATTTGAAACTTTTTTCAGAATTGCTTCATCAGGAGTCATTTGGCGCGCCGCATAAGGGCATTTAATTTCAACGATGGTATCGTCTGAATACATGCCATCAGGCGACGCGCCAAAATATGGGAATTCCTCATCAATAAATAAACCACAATCTTTGATTTCTATTCCCATAACACTCTCCAATTGTTCTCGTGCCAATTTCTCTTTATCTTTACCCCACTGAATAGCAGGACGTTTTGTTAGATCAGGAGGGTAAAGAATATCTTGAATGAGAAGTATATATGAGAAGAATATCTTGGCGCGAAGTTGTATCTCTCACGGAACAAAGTTTTGCGAAATTTGAAGCAGTCAGCAGGTTCTCACGTTCAAGATGCCATCGCGGCTTTTTATGCTGACCCCGTGTATTCTGCTCTAATTCGCAATCCTGCTGTTTGCTTCGTAGCTTTCGATAATGATCGGATTTCAGCTGTTCGTAAACTTCAGGAGTAACATCCGGCACTTCCGTGTTCGGACCATAATCTTTATCAGGTCCACGACTCTTGCCAGAATATCTCGATTTACGAACAGCTAGACCCGATTTTTTTGCTACGCGCAAACGTTCATTCCGTTTTGCCTGCCTGGCAATATATCTTTTTTCCAGCACGGTTGCACGTGCTGGGGGCTCTTTACCTAACGCGTGACAAGCACGACTTATCGGTGCAGAACTATTGCTTTGCACGACTGATGCTTTTACACGCGTTTCGTAAGAGCCTCTTTGCGCTAAATTCGTACGTTTCCCGCCGATGAGCTTGCAAATAATGGCATTACGACTTTCAACACAATTGCTGGTATAATTGTACAGCAAACTCTTCGCATTTTGTTTTATGCGTTCATTGCATATTCTAATTTGCCATGTATCCCTGCAGCTTGTAATATGGGGAGAAGATTTGCCTCGTTTCCTTTTGGAATTCCGTCACAAAAATACGAGGCGCAATCTCGATGATCCCCAAATACATGGCTGAGTACATTGTCTAAATCTTTAATCAAACCAGCAATTTTGTCTTTCCATTCTACATTACTCTCTCGGCGGAACTTAGCAGCCTGAGTAACAGCGGTTGGAATTTTCATTACGCTGTTCCGAACGACTTTTTTTTCTTTTGCGTATTTACGACCACCATAGTTACCCGCTTCTTGTATTTTTTGTTTGACAAATTGCGGAGAAGATGATTTATACATTCTATCTTCTCCACAATAATGTTCGGGTATGGTGGGAAATCTGTCAATTTTTTTAAAACATTGCTATCACCATCGCCAATGTATCTACTATATATCAATCCATGCATGTCTATACTACATCGGAAGCCTTCGAGGATGATGTCACTTTCCATACTGGTCGAGCTCTGATCGGCTCCCCAATTCTTATAACATACATGTTCTTTTGGTGTCGTATTAATATTTGCTGCTCTTGCGCAGATAACATAATAGTTATTACGTACACCAACGAACAATGTTTTTCGCGAATGCCACCCTACGATAAGAGCCGATCCGGATGGAGAATCGTAACTACCACTGCGATACGATCTCTTCACCCATGAACCGTCTACTATCACAGGTATATGCGGAATACCGTTAATGACATCACCTCTCTCTATTGCTAATTGTCTTTCCACTTCGCCAGCCGCTCGCATTTCTGCTTCTGCGGCACTTGCGATAGCTTCGGACGCACTCTTTTCATACTCTAAATACGTTGTATGGCACATGAATTGAACATCCACAGCAGTCATAAGTTGATTTAACTGCGTGTGACCGGTCCCTGCCAATATAGCACCAAGAACGGCACCTATGTTGACATCCAATATTTTGCCATCTGTCGGTTCGCTCCAGAAACTACCTTGGAAACGACACATGCGACATTCGACAAAAAACTGGGTCTTGATACCGTGACGAATCGTTTTCGTTACAACAAGGTCAGCGAACCGGCAGTTATTGAACCAATGCTTGGATAGTCTTTGCAATTCTGCAAAAACATGCATAAAGTTCACTATGCACCGTCCACTGATCTCGGCAGAACGTAAACGATGTGCGTCGATGTTCTCATCTTCGTGCAAAACGATATTTTCAATGTCTTCGTCCATATCATTTTGCATTCCCGATGATGTGCTTTCTACCAAACATGCATTTGTAATAGTTGCAGGCAACGTAGCAGATACTGATTCTAATGGGAACGCAGTATTATGCGGCACATCTCCTTCATCCTCAGAAACATGCGTTGCTGAACTTGCATTTTCTACAATGCTTTCTTCATTCATTGCAACGCATGTATCGGCAGATAAATGAGATGTGCTTGCAAATGATGTAAGCATATCACTAGTTGTATCTGCTATACGTGACGCTGCCCTTCATTTAAATGATTCGACGTACCTGTTACGTTGTTTGTGGAATCCTGATGCAGCTTCAAGCGTCGCAAGGCTGCCATCCTTCCCTTCAGGGACTTTGATCTGGACCTTGATCCATTATTCCTGGTCATTCTTGTGTTTACACTTTTTATGCAATATCCAAGTATTTCACACAACACACGTCAACACGCGCCGCGATACGATAATTAAAAACTCAGAGGGGTCAAGGAGACGGTTACGTACATTGTACAATAATTAGTGTACTAATAGTGTATAATAAATGAAACGAAAAAAAAGAATAAAACTAACTTGTTCTTTCTCATAAAATAAGTTGATGTAATAAAAAAATTATGTTTCCATTTAAAAAAGTGAACTTGATCTTAAAGTGACCTACGACACGTCAAATAAAATATTAAAAAATACACCTCTCTATAGAGCTTTGAAACCCATCAAATTGCATTGCAAGTTTTTTTTCTAAATACGATGGATAAAGAGATATCTCGTGTAACAGAAAATTTGGGACACCGTGTATATGCATAGAAGTTTGTAGATGTTTAAATACTGTTCAACTTTTGTTCGAAAGATTTTTCCGTCAGATTAGCGGAAACCCTTGAAAAATCTTGAGAACGCAGTTCTTCCACCGGAAAGCTGCAGAAAATTATTTTCCCATGTAAGTTATGTTGAAATAATGTAATTTATTATACTAAATATATAGATCGCGAGACTTTTTAATAAGTTGATGCGAACGCATTACCGAATTTTTTTTTCTTTTTGTTTTTTTAAGGATGAAGGGGAAAAATACATTTAAGTACACCCCAGAAGGGGGTAGTGTGGGACTCAGGAGATCGAAACGGACGGATCTCCCACTACCCACTAAAAAACCTTCTTCCCTCCGTGTCCCTCTAATCAAAAAGTTTATTGAACGGTATATGTATTTATTTAATCGTTCAATGAAACTTTTCTTCTTTTAGCCGCTTCCTGTGCTTCAATTACGTACTGTGGTTCCCTCAGTGGCTTGCCTCTGGCCTTTCTGCTATCAATTATTTCGGGAACCAAGCAGTCTTCATAAAAGCGTCGGAGCGGATGTAACATTTTCTCATTCCAAAACTGATCGTCACGCTCGACAGTCGTGTACTTATATTGTCTTTGCGTCACATGCAACTGCCCTTGTACTTGGAAATAGTACGCGTGTTTTGCGTTTAAACGACTGTCGTCGTGTTTGTCGAAAATGTTACTGCAATTTGAAACTTTTTTCAGAATTGCTTCATCAGGAGTCATTTGGCGTGCCGCATAAGGGCATTTAATTTCAACGATGGTATCGTCTGAATACGTGCCATCAGGCGACGCGCCAAAATATGGGAATTCCTCATCAATAAATATGTAACAGACCTGTACCGTACAGGCCTGTTACTAACGCAAACCGGATCAAACCGGTGAGAACCGAGTTCAACCGGCGAGCATTTCCCGGAACGAACCGCCGTATCCCCGTCGCCGCGCCGAGACGGACCGCGCCGCGCCACTCCCCGCGCCTAGAAACAATCCGCGAATCACCGCATCGCGCCACCACCCCCACCACTAATTGAGAGCTATAAAAGCCGCCACGGCCAGAGCTCGAGACGGTATTCGATGCAAAGCTACGATCTGGTAAGGATCACTCCTGCCTTCGTTATCAGAGTAAGTAAATGCATTGACATACTTAGGTTTTCCCACGCTGTCTAAAGCACCTCGAAGCCGACCGTGGGAATCCACTTCCTAGAGCACGGCGTGTCGCCACTCTTCCAGTCATGGTAAGTTACCTGTTGTATTCTGAATCCTGAGAGCACGGCGTGTCGCCACTCTCTTCCGCAGCCACGGTGTGTCACCAGCTGATTCCTATCCTGAGAGCACGGCGTGTCGCCACTCTCTTCCGCAGCCACGGTGTGTCACCAGCTGATTCCTATCCTGAGAGCACGGCGTGTCGCCACTCTCTTCCGCAGCCACGGTGTGTCACCAGCTGAATCCTGTTCACTTTCATACACTACACCCTTACACAGCCACGGTGTGTCACCAGCTGAATCCTGTTCACTTTCCTAACGAACCACCATTCTCATGATCACCGAAAACGGTCATGCCGTCGGGCATCCCGTGAACGATCAATTTCGCGACGCGTTCGATTACGACATCACGTTCCGCCTTTACAAAAGAGAACCGCGAACTCCGTAGATGTACTCCGCGACCCGAACTCCCGCGTCCGCGATATTAGAAAACTCGTTGGCAGCGAGCACATGTTAACCTAAAATTCCACGTGTCTTGATTTATTTTCCAATACACCCCGTCCTTCCGGAAGCCGATCATTCTCTCTGCCGTATACGAATCCTGGCCGCGGCGAGCTAATCAGCAACAGAGGGACTCCGACGCGAAGAAACCGATACCGGGAACAAGACCCGTTACATGGCGCCCGAACAGGGTCCTGTTAGCTTATCAATTATTTCGAGACCGTAGCACGTGGATTTTTTTTTTTGAGGTTAACGAGCAATCGCGGCAACGCACGGACGATTAAGAAACGCCATCTGGCGACCCCGAACCGCGGCAACGCCGGGCCAGAAAACATCGAGACGGACGCACAAGCACCATCGCGAGCGCCATCTCTTGGCGCACCGCGGTACTAACCGTTCGAACGAAAAGAGATACCGCGCGCAAGCATCTCTCGGGTAGATACGGTATTTTCCACAGGAACGAAAGAAATTTCAAACACCCCAGGGAATGCTACAAAGCGGTTTACGTCTTACTAAGGATAGGATCATCGCGGAACTTCGCCGGAAGAATTTACCAACGACTGGAACTTTCGAGGAACTTCGACAACGTTGGACAGAATACATCAAACAGCAAGACACCAACGCGAAGAATATGGCGGAAAATCCAACCAACCCGTCCGCCGGACCCAGTACGTCGCCCGATTCACCAGCCATCAACCCCATCACGGTGATAAGCACCCCGGCCCCGCCTGACCCAAGCAAGAACATCGACCGGATAAGGAAATGGGGATGTACAACAGATGGAAAAGATCCTTTTTCATTCTTGGAGCGAATCGCCGAACTTCAAGAGGCGTATCACCTTTCTGACGCCGAATTGTTACGAGGGATTCCCGAAGTATTGCGTGGGGAAGCGCAGTTATGGTTCCGAAACTCCCGTCACCAGATCTCGTCATGGCTCCAATTTACAGAAAAATTCATTGCTTTCTTCGCGGCGAACCGGACCAGACTACAACAAGAAAGAGAAGCACGCGAACGAACGCAACGACCGGGCGAACCATTTCACATTTTCGTCAATGCTCTGCTAACTCTGATGCGTCGCGCCGGAATCCCCACGTCAGAATGCGTAGAAACCATATACGAAAACATGCTGCCAGAATATGCAACGCTGATCAATCCGGACAATATCAGTGACCTGGATGAACTCATACATCAGGTACAGCGAATCGAAAGGCTGAATGAGAAAAAGGCGCGTCTCCAACGAGTCCGTCCAATCGCGGCCACCGAGGGACGAATAGAAAAGAATGGAGCAGCGGAACCATTGCAGGTCGGCGCGGTAAAAATGGATGCCAACAGGACCGATCAGTATAGCACCGAAACATATTGCTGGCGGTGTAAACAGAGGGGACATACTCGGTTCGAATGCCGGAACGCATACCGCCGGTTCTGCTCCAGATGCGACCGCGATGGAGTACTAACTCGCGAATGTCACCCGCCGGGAAACGGCCCACGGGGCCCGCAGCAGTCGGGCAATCGCCGGCCCCCGCAATAAAATATACACCGCGCCCATTGTTACCGATTTTAATATGCGGTCGGGAAATCGACGCACTACTTGACACCGGCGCTCAATTATCCTGTATTAACGCAGAAGTACAAAAATGGGCTCTCGAGCAGGGCGCTCGACCATCATCACCAACAATGCTGTCGGTCTAGCGGACGGATCCGACACGGTACCTGCCGGGGTTATGCGCCTACCATTCTGTACTATGGGATACGAATGGCTACAGGACTTTACCGTACTCCCGGACATGGGACCTCCAGTACTGTTAGGCATACAAACAATTGCCGCACTTCAGATTGAAGTCAAGCCACCACTGGAGGTCGCCTCTTGGCCGGCAGCCTGTCTCGCCGAACCAGGACACGAATTGGGACTCCGCGTACCTCGAGAGGACGACCGTGACCATCTGGAGACTTTCCTAGGGACTGAATTAAACAAAATTCGAATCCGTTCAGGGACACACTACCCTAATTGAACATCGAATTAAATTACTGAATAGCACGCCCCTCAAACAACGCTACCAGCCAAGAAACCCTGCGATGCAAACGATCATCAATGAAGAGGTCGATAAAATGCTAAACGACGGAATTATCGAACCATCCAGCAGCCCATGGAGTTCCCCGGCCGGTGGTGGTCGTAAAAAAGAAAGACGGCAAACCAAGATTCTGTGTGGACTTCCGTCGACTTAACGAACGTTCAGAAAAGGACGCGTACCCGCTCCCACAGATCCAGGCCACCCTCGACAAACTACGAGGCGCAAAATTCTTGACAACATTGGATTTAAAAAACGGGTACTGGCAAATTCCACTCGAAGCTGACAGCAGACCACTCACCGCTTTCACCGTCCCCGGAAGGGGACTTTTTCAATTTCGAGTGATGCCATTTGGATTGCATGCAGCACCTGCAACATTCCAGAGACTGCTCGGCCGAGTAATCGGTCCCGAGCTCGAGCCACATGCATTCTCTTACCTCGACGATATCATTATCGCAAACCAGACAATCGAGGAACACCAACAGCACCTACGAATGGTTTTTCAAAGACTCCGAGCAGCCGGCCTCCGATTAAATCCGGATAAATGCAAGTTTTGCGTCAGCAGCATCCGGTACCTGGGGCACATTATCGATCAGCAGGGAATCCGGACCGATCCTGAGAAAACCAGCGCGATTGCCAAAATACTTGCACCAAAAACTATACGCGAAGTTCGACGTTTTCATGGTATGGCATCATGGTATCGCCGATTCATACCGAACTTCGCGGAAATAATGGAGCCACTTACTCAGCTCACCCGGAAGAATGCAAAATGGCGTTGGACGGAAATAGAAGAGATCGCCTTCAGGACAATGAAAGAAAAACTAGTCACCGCACCCGTACTGGCATGCCCGGACTTCGAAAAAACATTCACACTGCAAACGGACGCCAGCGTTAGGACGGGATCGTACTAACACAGGGTCACGATGAAGAAGAAAGGGTAATTGCATATGCCAGCCACACACTGAGCACTACCGAGCGCAACTACAGTGCTACAGAGAAGGAGTGTCTTGCAGTACTGTGGGGCATACGTAAAATGAAGCCGTACCTCGAGGGCTATCATTTCATTGTCATCACGGACCACCAGGCATTGCGATGGTTACAACAAATCGACAATCCCACAGGAAGACTCGCCAGATGGGCTTTGGAACTCCAGCAGTACGGCTTCGAAGTCAAATACCGGCCAGGAAAACTGAATCAAGTTGCAGATGCACTATCACGCAGCGAGACCACACCAGGTGTGCACCTGCTCCGAATAGCGAAGCGTTCCGACTCATGGTACGAAAAAAAAAAACGAAGGCAGTCCAGCAAGACCCAGCATCGGTCCCGGATTTCCAGATCCGAGAAGGGAAGTTACACCGACGGATAACTCACCAACTCGATTATAACGAGCCTGAGCCAGGCAACGCCTGGAAAATATGCATCCCAGTCAACGAGCGAGAATACGTACTGCGGAAATTCCATGACGACCCCACAGCAGGGCACCTGGGAATCGCTAAGACAAGCGTTCGCATTGCACAACGATTCTATTGGCCAGGATTGTTCCGGGAGATCGCTCGCTACGTCCGCGGTTGCGCCAGCTGTCAACAGTACAAGGTTCCTCCCCAGCCACCACCTGGGAGATTGCATGCCAACCCGGGGACGCAACCATGGCACACCGTCTCAATCGACCTGGTGGGACCATTACCTCGATCTAGACGAGGCCACATATGGCTACTCGTCGCCATGGATCGCTTTTCAAAATGGATCGAGCTCACAGCTCTCCGAAAAGCCATAAGCACCGCCGTTGCCAACGCAGTCCAAAAGGATGTTATCCTACGACACGGGGCACCAAAAATTATCATCACAGATAATGGGCGGCAATTTATAGGTGAACCATTCACCGCAATTTACAAGCTGCAGGAACGGAACACCGAAGGACACCGCCCTACGCGCCACACTGCAACCCCGTGGAAAGGGCCAACAAAGTCGTGAAGACCATGTTGGCACAATACGCTGGAAAACACCACGACCGCTGGGATGAAAAACTAGACGAAGCCAGATTTGCAGTTAACACAGCTTGGCACGAAGCAACCGGATACAGCCCAGCATATCTAAATTAGGGTAGGGAACTCAGGGTACCAGGACAACCTTCACAGGAAGAGGCACACGCCACCCCGCAACATCGATGGAAGAACCTACGCGAAGCACAGGAACTAGCACGGTTGCACCTGGCGCAGGCATTTGGACGACAGGAACGGTACTACAACCTGCGACGCCGCAACTGGAGACCAGCCGTAGGAGACAACGTTTGGAAGAAGGAGCATACGCTCTCCGACAAAGGCGCGGGAATCGCCGCCAAACTCGCTCCGAAATACAGCAGGCCCTACACGGTCGGACGAATCGTGTCACCGGTCATCGTCGACCTTCGCGCGGGAATGAACGTTGGATACGACGCATCCACATCCAGGATCTAAAGCCTGAGACGGGATCCATTGAGGACCCAGAACCACATCCGGAGGAGACATATGACGGTCCACGACCAGATGCCTCCGCGGAAGGTGCAGGGATGTCGGCGCCTGACCAGGCGACCGCCCCGACAACACGCCGACGTGGCCGACCACGGAAAATAACTGGGAGTGTTCTTTTTTTGTCACAGGCATCAATACGGATTGATACAGTAAAAATGCAGCAGCCCGAGAAGGACGATTTTTATTTAGAACTCCACGAGCTGTTCGGAGACTTCTCCGAGGAAGAAGACGAGGGGCGGCCCCGTACCCCAGCCACCCCAGAACCTATGAAGGAGGCAACCAGGGTCACGACGCCGGACATCCCAGAGCCAGCCATAAGCGCGACCTCTTCAGCCCAGTCACCTACAAAAGTGGTGACTAACTACACTAGGCAGCCGCCAATCGAGTCACCGCTACCCCCAACAACCGAAGAAGTCGTAACACGTAAAGCGACAAGACCGAGGCCAATGACCACCTCAAAACCAAAACCGGACACCATCGCGACAACCTTTCAGTGTGCAACCAAATCCGGCCGATTAGCAACAACTGAGCCACCAGGCAAATCAAAAACAAAAATGGCAAAAATTATCCGGCCGGTCACCTGGTGGCCTGAGGAGATGCGAGGAAAAATACGACCTCGAACGGTTTCCAACGCCAGCTCGCTATCCTCGAGCTCAACAATTCCTCCGACAACAATTGATGAGCATAGAGTACGGCTTGGACACGAGCCAATGATCGGACGCCGGGACCCGGGACCAGAGCCAGCAGCATCGACCGAACCAGAAACCCCAAAGGAGAAACCGAGGCGACCAAGAAGAAAGAGGCAGCGGCCAACTGCAGCAACAACGGTCACACATCATGCCGATCCGAGGAAGAAGAGGATAGCCAGCACCCCGGCTCCACTGCCAAAGGTAGCACCAACACCACAGATGCCACAACCAGGCCAAGAAGAAAAAGTAGGAGTCACCGTTATGGTCAACCACGAGGACCCAAGGGCAGGGCCGTTGGAATTACCTGTCCCCATTTGGCCGGACGTGGAGCGGCTATCTGAAGCACCCAGAAAATCATCGCTACAATTCCCCCGGCAGCCATATAAACCCCGTGCGGAGCGGTGGCCCATCAGCGAACAACGCCGGCCAGCCACACCGTCCCCACCAACGGTGTCAAACCCAGAGAAACAGGAACGCAGGGACAGTGCAGCAAGGGAGGAGGGCAATTCGCAAAAACGGAAGAAGATACCAGAAACCGAGCAGCCCGGAAAGGAGGGTTACCCGGACTGCCCAGGACGCCGTTCGCCAGGAGTGGGTCCACCGGTGCATTACACCGGTAAACACATACCGTGCAAAACAGCATGGTACACCCTACCAAACGGACAGAAAGTGGAAATTCCCACACGCTTTGTTGCCACCAAACAACACAAAATGCTGATAAACGGCGTGCGGTGGGTACTCCATTTTAATGAAGAAGGACGATTACGCCGGTGTCAACAAAGGGAGTGAGCACGAGGGGACAGAGAACGGCAAACAATAAAAGACGGTTTTATAAGTATGTGTTTTTTTATAGTTCAAAAGGGTGTGTTTTTTTATTATTTTTGATTCTCTAGCCTGTAAGTCCAGAAAAAAGGAAAAAGGAGAGAGAAAAAATATATATTATTAGGGTGTGTATTTTTTTTATATATCTTTTTAGAAGAGGTTTTTCTAGTCTATAAGGGTGTGTTTTTATATATATATATATATATATATATATATATATATATATATATATATATATGTTTTAGAGTGGGTTTAAATACTGTTCAACTTCTGTTCGAAAGATTTTTCCGTCAGATTATCGGAAACCCTTGAAAAATCTTGAGAACGCAGTTCTTCCACCGGAAAGCTGCAGAAAATTATTTTCCCATGTAAGTTATGTTGAAATAATGTAATTTATTATACTAAATATATAGATCGCGAGACTTTTTAATAAGTTGATGCGAACGCATTACCGAATTTTTTTTTCTTTTTGTTTTTTTAAGGATGAAGGGGAAAAATACATTTAAGTACACCCCAGAAGGGGGTAGTGTGGGACTCAGGAGATCGAAACGGACGGATCTCCCACTACCCACTAAAAAACCTTCTTCCCTCCGTGTCCCTCTAATCAAAAAGTTTATTGAACGGTATATGTATTTATTTAATCGTTCAATGAAACTTTTCTTCTTTTAGCCGCTTCCTGTGCTTCAATTACGTACTGTGGTTCCCTCAGTGGCTTGCCTCTGGCCTTTCTGCTATCAATTATTTCGGGAACCAAGCAGTCTTTATAAAAGCGTCGGAGCGGTTGTAACATTTTCTCATTCCAAAACTGATCGTCACGCTCGACAGTCGTGTACTTATATTGTCTTTGCGTCACGTGCAACTGCCCTTGTACTTGGAAATAGTACGCGTGTTTTGCGTTTAAACGACTGTCGTCGTGTTTGTCGAAAATGTTACTGCAATTTGAAACTTTTTTCAGAATTGCTTCATCAGGAGTCATTTGGCGCGCCGCATAAGGGCATTTAATTTCAACGATGGTATCGTCTGAATACATGCCATCAGGCGACGCGCCAAAATATGGGAATTCCTCATCAATAAATAAACCACAATCTTTGATTTCTATTCCCATAACACTCTCCAATTGTTCTCGTGCCAATTTCTCTTTATCTTTACCCCACTGAATAGCAGGACGTTTTGTTAGATCAGGAGGGTAAAGAATATCTTGAATGAGAAGTATATATGAGAAGAATATCTTGGCGCGAAGTTGTATCTCTCACGGAACAAAGTTTTGCGAAATTTGAAGCAGTCAGCAGGTTCTCACGTTCAAGATGCCATCGCGGCTTTTTATGCTGACCCCGTGTATTCTGCTCTAATTCGCAATCCTGCTGTTTGCTTCGTAGCTTTCGATAATGATCGGATTTCAGCTGTTCGTAAACTTCAGGAGTAACATCCGGCACTTCCGTGTTCGGACCATAATCTTTATCAGGTCCACGACTCTTGCCAGAATATCTCGATTTACGAACAGCTAGACCCGATTCTTTTGCTACGCGCAAACGTTCATTCCGTTTTGCCTGCCTGGCAATATATCTTTTTTCCAGCACGGTTGCACGTGCTGGGGGCTCTTTACCTAACGCGTGACAAGCACGACTTATCGGTGCAGAACTATTGCTTTGCACGACTGATGCTTTTACACGCGTTTCGTAAGAGCCTCTTTGCGCTAAATTCGTACGTTTCCCGCCGATGAGCTTGCAAATAATGGCATTACGACTTTCAACACAATTGCTGGTATAATTGTACAGCAAACTCTTCGCATTTTGTTTTATGCGTTGCATTGCATATTCTAATTTGCCATGTATCCCTGCAGCTTGTAATATGGGGAGAAGATTTGCCTCGTTTCCTTTTGGAATTCCGTCACAAAAATACGAGGCGCAATCTCGATGATCCCCAAATACATGGCTGAGTACATTGTCTAAATCTTTAATCAAACCAGCAATTTTGTCTTTCCATTCTACATTACTCTCTCGGCGGAACTTAGCAGCCTGAGTAACAGCGGTTGGAATTTTCATTACGCTGTTCCGAACGACTTTTTTTTCTTTTACGTATTTACGACCACCATAGTTACCCGCTTCTTGTATTTTTTGTTTGACAAATTGCGGAGAAGATGATTTATACATTCTATCTTCTCCACAATAATGTTCGGGTATGGTGGGAAATCTGTCAATTTTTTTAAAACATTGCTATCACCATCGCCAATGTATCTACTATATATCAATCCATGCATGTCTATACTACATCGGAAGCCTTCGAGGATGATGTCACTTTCCATACTGGTCGAGCTCTGATCGGCTCCCCAATTCTTATAACATACATGTTCTTTTGGTGTCGTATTAATATTTGCTGCTCTTGCGCAGATAACATAATAGTTATTACGTACACCAACGAACAATGTTTTTCGCGAATGCCACCCTACGATAAGAGCCGATCCGGATGGAGAATCGTAACTACCACTGCGATACGATCTCTTCACCCATGAACCGTCTACTATCACAGGTATATGCGGAATACCGTTAATGACATCACCTCTCTCTATTGCTAATTGTCTTTCCACTTCGCCAGCCGCTCGCATTTCTGCTTCTGCGGCACTTGCGATAGCTTCGGACGCACTCTTTTCATACTCTAAATACGTTGTATGGCACATGAATTGAACATCCACAGCAGTCATAAGTTGATTTAACTGCGTGTGACCGGTCCCTGCCAATATAGCACCAAGAACGGCACCTATGTTGACATCCAATATTTTGCCATCTGTCGGTTCGCTCCAGAAACTACCTTGGAAACGACACATGCGACATTCGACAAAAAACTGGGTCTTGATACCGTGACGAATCGTTTTCGTTACAACAAGGTCAGCGAATCGGCAGTTATTGAACCAATGCTTGGATAGTCTTTGCAATTCTGCAAAAACATGCATAAAGTTCACTATGCACCGTCCACTGATCTCGGCAGAACGTAAACGATGTGCGTCGATGTTCTCATCTTCGTGCAAAACGATATTTTCAATGTCTTCGTCCATATCATTTTGCATTCCCGATGATGTGCTTTCTACCAAACATGCATTTGTAATAGTTGCAGGCAACGTAGCAGATACTGATTCTAATGGGAACGCAGTATTATGCGGCACATCTCCTTCATCCTCAGAAACATGCGTTGCTGAACTTGCATTTTCTACAATGCTTTCTTCATTCATTGCAACGCATGTATCGGCAGATAAATGAGATGTGCTTGCAAATGATATAAGCACATCTCCTTCATCCTCAAAAACATGCGTTGCTGAACTTGCATTTTCTACAATGCTTTCTTCATACATTGCAACGCATGTATCGGCAGATAAATGAGATGTGCTTGCAAATGATGTAAGCATATCACTAGTTGTATCTGCTATACGTGACGCTGCCCTTCATTTAAATGATTCGACGTACCTGTTACGTTGTTTGTGGAATCCTGATGCAGCTTCAAGCGTCGCAAGGCTGCCATCCTTCCCTTCAGGGACTTTGATCTGGACCTCGATCCATTATTCCTGGTCATTCTTGTGTTTACACTTTTTATGCAATATCCAAGTATTTCACACAACACACGTCAACACGCGCCGCGATACGATAATTAAAAACTCAGAGGGGTCAAGGAGACGGTTACGTACATTGTACAATAATTAGTGTACTAATAGTGTATAATAAATGAAACGAAAAAAAAGAATAAAACTAACTTGTTCTTTCTCATAAAATAAGTTGATGTAATAAAAAAATTATGTTTCCATTTAAAAAAGTGAACTTGATCTTAAAGTGACCTACGACACGTCAAATAAAATATTAAAAAATACACCTCTCTATAGAGCTTTGAAACCCATCAAATTGCATTGCAAGTTTTTTTTCTAAATACGATGGATAAAGAGATATCTCGTGTAACAGAAAATTTGGGACACCGTGTATATGCATAGAAGTTTGTAGATGTTTAAATACTGTTCAACTTTTGTTCGAAAGATTTTTCCGTCAGATTATCGGAAACCCTTGAAAAATCTTGAGAACGCAGTTCTTCCACCGGAAAGCTGCAGAAAATTATTTTCCCATGTAAGTTATGTTGAAATAATGTAATTTATTATACTAAATATATAGATCGCGAGACTTTTTAATAAGTTGATGCGAACGCATTACCGAATTTTTTTTTCTTTTTGTTTTTTTAAGGATGAAGGGGAAAAATACATTTAAGTACACCCCAGAAGGGGGTAGTGTGGGACTCAGGAGATCGAAACGGACGGATCTCCCACTACCCACTAAAAAACCTTCTTCCCTCCGTGTCCCTCTAATCAAAAAGTTTATTGAACGGTATATGTATTTATTTAATCGTTCAATGAAACTTTTCTTCTTTTAGCCGCTTCCTGTGCTTCAATTACGTACTGTGGTTCCCTCAGTGGCTTGCCTCTGGCCTTTCTGCTATCAATTATTTCGGGAACCAAGCAGTCTTCATAAAAGCGTCGGAGCGGATGTAACATTTTCTCATTCCAAAACTGATCGTCACGCTCGACAGTCGTGTACTTATATTGTCTTTGCGTCACATGCAACTGCCCTTGTACTTGGAAATAGTACGCGTGTTTTGCGTTTAAACGACTGTCGTCGTGTTTGTCGAAAATGTTACTGCAATTTGAAACTTTTTTCAGAATTGCTTCATCAGGAGTCATTTGGCGTGCCGCATAAGGGCATTTAATTTCAACGATGGTATCGTCTGAATACGTGCCATCAGGCGACGCGCCAAAATATGGGAATTCCTCATCAATAAATATGTAACAGACCTGTACCGTACAGGCCTGTTACTAACGCAAACCGGATCAAACCGGTGAGAACCGAGTTCAACCGGCGAGCATTTCCCGGAACGAACCGCCGTATCCCCGTCGCCGCGCCGAGACGGACCGCGCCGCGCCACTCCCCGCGCCTAGAAACAATCCGCGAATCACCGCATCGCGCCACCACCCCCACCACTAATTGAGAGCTATAAAAGCCGCCACGGCCAGAGCTCGAGACGGTATTCGATGCAAAGCTACGATCTGGTAAGGATCACTCCTGCCTTTGTTATCAGAGTAAGTAAATGCATTGACATACTTAGGTTTTCCCACGCTGTCTAAAGCACCTCGAAGCCGACCGTGGGAATCCACTTCCTAGAGCACGGCGTGTCGCCACTCTTCCAGTCATGGTAAGTTACCTGTTGTATTCTGAATCCTGAGAGCACGGCGTGTCGCCACTCTCTTCCGCAGCCACGGTGTGTCACCAGCTGATTCCTATCCTGAGAGCACGGCGTGTCGCCACTCTCTTCCGCAGCCACGGTGTGTCACCAGCTGAATCCTGTTCACTTTCATACACTACACCCTTACACAGCCACGGTGTGTCACCAGCTGAATCCTGTTCACTTTCCTAACGAACCACCATTCTCATGATCACCGAAAACGGTCATGCCGTCGGGCATCCCGTGAACGATCAATTTCGCGACGCGTTCGATTACGACATCACGTTCCGCCTTTACAAAAGAGAACCGCGAACTCCGTAGATGTACTCCGCGACCCGAACTCCCGCGTCCGCGATATTAGAAAACTCGTTGGCAGCGAGCACATGTTAACCTAAAATTCCACGTGTCTTGATTTATTTTCCAATACACCCCGTCCTTCCGGAAGCCGATCATTCTCTCTGCCGTATACGAATCCTGGCCGCGGCGAGCTAATCAGCAACAGAGGGACTCCGACGCGAAGAAACCGATACCGGGAACAAGACCCGTTACATGGCGCCCGAACAGGGTCCTGTTAGCTTATCAATTATTTCGAGACCGTAGCACGTGGATTTTTTTTTTTGAGGTTAACGAGCAATCGCGGCAACGCACGGACGATTAAGAAACGCCATCTGGCGACCCCGAACCGCGGCAACGCCGGGCCAGAAAACATCGAGACGGACGCACAAGCACCATCGCGAGCGCCATCTCTTGGCGCACCACGGTACTAACCGTTCGAACGAAAAGAGATACCGCGCGCAAGCATCTCTCGGGTAGAAACGGTATTTTCCACAGGAACGAAAGAAATTTCAAACACCCCAGGGAATGCTACAAAGCGGTTTACGTCTTACTAAGGATAGGATCATCGCGGAACTTCGCCGGAAGAATTTACCAACGACTGGAACTTTCGAGGAACTTCGACAACGTTGGACAGAATACATCAAACAGCAAGACACCAACGCGAAGAATATGGCGGAAAATCCAACCAACCCGTCCGCCGGACCCAGTACGTCGCCCGATTCACCAGCCATCAACCCCATCACGGTGATAAGCACCCCGGCCCCGCCTGACCCAAGCAAGAACATCGACCGGATAAGGAAATGGGGATGTACAACAGATGGAAAAGATCCTTTTTCATTCTTGGAGCGAATCGCCGAACTTCAAGAGGCGTATCACCTTTCTGACGCCGAATTGTTACGAGGGATTCCCGAAGTATTGCGTGGGGAAGCGCAGTTATGGTTCCGAAACTCCCGTCACCAGATCTCGTCATGGCTCCAATTTACAGAAAAATTCATTGCTTTCTTCGCGGCGAACCGGACCAGACTACAACAAGAAAGAGAAGCACGCGAACGAACGCAACGACCGGGCGAACCATTTCACATTTTCGTCAATGCTCTGCTAACTCTGATGCGTCGCGCCGGAATCCCCACGTCAGAATGCGTAGAAACCATATACGAAAACATGCTGCCAGAATATGCAACGCTGATCAATCCGGACAATATCAGTGACCTGGATGAACTCATACATCAGGTACAGCGAATCGAAAGGCTGAATGAGAAAAAGGCGCGTCTCCAACGAGTCCGTCCAATCGCGGCCACCGAGGGACGAATAGAAAAGAATGGAGCAGCGGAACCATTGCAGGTCGGCGCGGTAAAAATGGATGCCAACAGGACCGATCAGTATAGCACCGAAACACATTGCTGGCGGTGTAAACAGAGGGGACATACTCGGTTCGAATGCCGGAACGCATACCGCCGGTTCTGCTCCAGATGCGACCGCGATGGAGTACTAACTCGCGAATGTCACCCGCCGGGAAACGGCCCACGGGGCCCGCAGCAGTCGGGCAATCGCCGGCCCCCGCAATAAAATATACACCGCGCCCATTGTTACCGATTTTAATATGCGGTCGGGAAATCGACGCACTACTTGACACCGGCGCTCAATTATCCTGTATTAACGCAGAAGTACAAAAATGGGCTCTCGAGCAGGGCGCTCGACCATCATCACCAACAATGCTGTCGGTCTAGCGGACGGATCCGACACGGTACCTGCCGGGGTTATGCGCCTACCATTCTGTACTATGGGATACGAATGGCTACAGGACTTTACCGTACTCCCGGACATGGGACCTCCAGTACTGTTAGGCATACAAACAATTGCCGCACTTCAGATTGAAGTCAAGCCACCACTGGAGATCGCCTCTTGGCCGGCAGCCTGTCTCGCCGAACCAGGACACCAATTGGGACTCCGCGTACCTCGAGAGGACGACCGTGACCATCTGGAGACTTTCCTAGGGACTGAATTAAAGAAATTCGAATCCGTTCAGGGACACACTACCCTAATTGAACATCGAATTAAATTACTGAATAGCACGCCCCTCAAACAACGCTACCAGCCAAGAAACCCTGCGATGCAAACGATCATCAATGAAGAGGTCGATAAAATGCTAAACGACGGAATTATCGAACCATCCAGCAGCCCATGGAGTTCCCCGGCCGGTGGTGGTCGTAAAAAAGAAAGACGGCAAACCAAGATTCTGTGTGGACTTCCGTCGACTTAACGAACGTTCAGAAAAGGACGCGTACCCGCTCCCACAGATCCAGGCCACCCTCGACAAACTACGAGGCGCAAAATTCTTGACAACATTGGATTTAAAAAACGGGTACTGGCAAATTCCACTCGAAGCTGACAGCAGACCACTCACCGCTTTCACCGTCCCCGGAAGGGGACTTTTTCAATTTCGAGTGATGCCATTTGGATTGCATGCAGCACCTGCAACATTCCAGAGACTGCTCGGCCGAGTAATCGGTCCCGAGCTCGAGCCACATGCATTCTCTTACCTCGACGATATCATTATCGCAAACCAGACAATCGAGGAACACCAACAGCACCTACGAATGGTTTTTCAAAGACTCCGAGCAGCCGGCCTCCGATTAAATCCGGATAAATGCAAGTTTTGCGTCAGCAGCATCCGGTACCTGGGGCACATTATCGATCAGCAGGGAATCCGGACCGATCCTGAGAAAACCAGCGCGATTGCCAAAATACTTGCACCAAAAACTATACGCGAAGTTCGACGTTTTCATGGTATGGCATCATGGTATCGCCGATTCATACCGAACTTCGCGGAAATAATGGAGCCACTTACTCAGCTCACCCGGAAGAATGCAAAATGGCGTTGGACGGAAATAGAAGAGATCGCCTTCAGGACAATGAAAGAAAAACTAGTCACCGCACCCGTACTGGCATGCCCGGACTTCGAAAAAACATTCACACTGCAAACGGACGCCAGCGTTAGGACGGGATCGTACTAACACAGGGTCACGATGAAGAAGAAAGGGTAATTGCATATGCCAGCCACACACTGAGCACTACCGAGCGCAACTACAGTGCTACAGAGAAGGAGTGTCTTGCAGTACTGTGGGGCATACGTAAAATGAAGCCGTACCTCGAGGGCTATCATTTCATTGTCATCACGGACCACCAGGCATTGCGATGGTTACAACAAATCGACAATCCCACAGGAAGACTCGCCAGATGGGCTTTGGAACTCCAGCAGTACGGCTTCGAAGTCAAATACCGGCCAGGAAAACTGAATCAAGTTGCAGATGCACTATCACGCAGCGAGACCACACCAGGTGTGCACCTGCTCCGAATAGCGAAGCGTTCCGACTCATGGTACGAAAAAAAAAAACGAAGGCAGTCCAGCAAGACCCAGCATCGGTCCCGGATTTCCAGATCCGAGAAGGGAAGTTACACCGACGGATAACTCACCAACTCGATTATAACGAGCCTGAGCCAGGCAACGCCTGGAAAATATGCATCCCAGTCAACGAGCGAGAATACGTACTGCGGAAATTCCATGACGACCCCACAGCAGGGCACCTGGGAATCGCTAAGACAAGCGTTCGCATTGCACAACGATTCTATTGGCCAGGATTGTTCCGGGAGATCGCTCGCTACGTCCGCGGTTGCGCCAGCTGTCAACAGTACAAGGTTCCTCCCCAGCCACCACCTGGGAGATTGCATGCCAACCCGGGGACGCAACCATGGCACACCGTCTCAATCGACCTGGTGGGACCATTACCTCGATCTAGACGAGGCCACATATGGCTACTCGTCGCCATGGATCGCTTTTCAAAATGGATCGAGCTCACAGCTCTCCGAAAAGCCATAAGCACCGCCGTTGCCAACGCAGTCCAAAAGGATGTTATCCTACGACACGGGGCACCAAAAATTATCATCACAGATAATGGGCGGCAATTTATAGGTGAACCATTCACCGCAATTTACAAGCTGCAGGAACGGAACACCGAAGGACACCGCCCTACGCGCCACACTGCAACCCCGTGGAAAGGGCCAACAAAGTCGTGGAGACCATGTTGGCACAATACGCTGGAAAACACCACGACCGCTGGGATGAAAAACTAGACGAAGCCAGATTTGCAGTTAACACAGCTTGGCACGAAGCAACCGGATACAGCCCAGCATATCTAAATTAGGGTAGGGAACTCAGGGTACCAGGACAACCTTCACAGGAAGAGGCACACGCCACCCCGCAACATCGATGGAAGAACCTACGCGAAGCACAGGAACTAGCACGGTTGCACCTGGCGCAGGCATTTGGACGACAGGAACGGTACTACAACCTGCGACGCCGCAACTGGAGACCAGCCGTAGGAGACAACGTTTGGAAGAAGGAGCATACGCTCTCCGACAAAGGCGCGGGAATCGCCGCCAAACTCGCTCCGAAATACAGCAGGCCCTACACGGTCGGACGAATCGTGTCACCGGTCATCGTCGACCTTCGCGACGGGAATGAACGTTGGATACGACGCATCCACATCCAGGATCTAAAGCCTGAGACGGGATCCATTGAGGACCCAGAACCACATCCGGAGGAGACATATGACGGTCCACGACCAGATGCCTCCGCGGAAGGTGCAGGGATGTCGGCGCCTGACCAGGCGACCGCCCCGACAACACGCCGACGTGGCCGACCACGGAAAATAACTGGGAGTGTTCTTTTTTTGTCACAGGCATCAATACGGATTGATACAGTAAAAATGCAGCAGCCCGAGAAGGACGATTTTTATTTAGAACTCCACGAGCTGTTCGGAGACTTCTCCGAGGAAGAAGACGAGGGGCGGCCCCGCACCCCAGCCACCCCAGAACCTATGAAGGAGGCAACCAGGGTCACGACGCCGGACATCCCAGAGCCAGCCATAAGCGCGACCTCTTCAGCCCAGTCACCTACAAAAGTGGTGACTAACTACACTAGGCAGCCGCCAATCGAGTCACCGCTACCCCCAACAACCGAAGAAGTCGTAACACGTAAAGCGACAAGACCGAGGCCAATGACCACCTCAAAACCAAAACCGGACACCATCGCGACAACCTTTCAGTGTGCAACCAAATCCGGCCGATTAGCAACAACTGAGCCACCAGGCAAATCAAAAACAAAAATGGCAAAAATTATCCGGCCGGTCACCTGGTGGCCTGAGGAGATGCGAGGAAAAATACGACCTCGAACGGTTTCCAACGCCAGCTCGCTATCCTCGAGCTCAACAATTCCTCCGACAACAATTGATGAGCATAGAGTACGGCTTGGACACGAGCCAATGATCGGACGCCGGGACCCGGGACCAGAGCCAGCAGCATCGACCGAACCAGAAACCCCAAAGGAGAAACCGAGGCGACCAAGAAGAAAGAGGCAGCGGCCAACTGCAGCAACAACGGTCACACATCATGCCGATCCGAGGAAGAAGAGGATAGCCAGCACCCCGGCTCCACTGCCAAAGGTAGCACCAACACCACAGATGCCACAACCAGGCCAAGAAGAAAAAGTAGGAGTCACCGTTATGGTCAACCACGAGGACCCAAGGGCAGGGCCGTTGGAATTACCTGTCCCCATTTGGCCGGACGTGGAGCGGCTATCTGAAGCACCCAGAAAATCATCGCTACAATTCCCCCGGCAGCCATATAAACCCCGTGCGGAGCGGTGGCCCATCAGCGAACAACGCCGGCCAGCCACACCGTCCCCACCAACGGTGTCAAACCCAGAGAAACAGGAACGCAGGGACAGTGCAGCAAGGGAGGAGGGCAATTCGCAAAAACGGAAGAAGATACCAGAAACCGAGCAGCCCGGAAAGGAGGGTTACCCGGACTGCCCAGGACGCCGTTCGCCAGGAGTGGGTCCACCGGTGCATTACACCGGTAAACACATACCGTGCAAAACAGCATGGTACACCCTACCAAACGGACAGAAAGTGGAAATTCCCACACGCTTTGTTGCCACCAAACAACACAAAATGCTGATAAACGGCGTGCGGTGGGTACTCCATTTTAATGAAGAAGGACGATTACGCCGGTGTCAACAAAGGGAGTGAGCACGAGGGGACAGAGAACGGCAAACAATAAAAGACGGTTTTATAAGTGTGTGTTTTTTTATAGTTCAAAAGGGTGTGTTTTTTTATTATTTTTGATTCTCTAGCCTGTAAGTCCAGAAAAAAGGAAAAAGGAGAGAGAAAAAATATATATTATTAGGGTGTGTATTTTTTTTATATATCTTTTTAGAAGAGGTTTTTCTAGTCTATAAGGGTGTGTTTTTATATATATATATATATATTGTCACGTTAGCCTTTTTCCGACGGGCGGTTTGACCCTCGGAAGCCGGTTAACTTCGGGCCTTGCAGGCACTGAGACCAGGCCGCGTGCAGGCCGAGTACACGCGGTCCGCCCGAGACAAAACGAGGTTCGAAGATTCGACGGTTTTTCTCTCGAAACGCGAAAAGTTCGGGCGCCAGGCACCTCAAGGATGCCACACGAAGCGCGGAATATTTCTCTAGCTCGGAGAAGCCGAGATCGAGAATCGAATCTTCGAAACGCGGAACGAAAGTGACGTCGCGACTAGGCCAGAAGGTTCGAACACGGGAAAACTAGGACAGTCCTCTCGGCAGGACGGATCTCACAGGGAACGTAATGATTCGACGACGATATGGTCTCGAGCTGTTTATTGTAGCGGTCGTTAAATTACAAAATCTGCGGCCACGTGGCCGCGACCCGAGAGCCCGCGCTCTTCATACAAGATAGCGGAAAGATGGTCGTTCGCAGCGCGGTTGTCCTATCGTTTTTCTCTCGCGACGATACCGTTGGAAATTCGATCGTCGTTTCGTTCGACAAGAACTTTCGAAACGCGAGGCGCAGATGATCGGCGAATTACGAGACTGCCGCGATGACTTCCGTACGCGAGTCGCTACAACGCGTACGCTAACGATTACGCGATCGCACGCCGACGGAAACGATACTATGCGCGGCGAGAAACACAGGATTCGAGAATACACGAAACTATCGCAGAGATTACTCTCACGAAACGCGACTCCTCTAGGACACTCTTTCGCACGCAATCTAAGCGGAAAACTCTCTCGAAAATTGACTCGAAAACTCAAAGTATTCCCGAAACGAATACGAGCGAATTACCGAGGACGGAACGGGAAGCGTTCGTCCTCTCACGACGAAGGTCGAGCCGTCGCGTACCGAAATATCGAAAAGATCACAATTGCGACTCACCGTTTCTCGCTTTCTAACGTCTTCTGGCAATTACAGCTCCCGAGAGAGCGTAGAGCTCGACAATCCTCGTCGGTGTCGTCTTTAGCGTTCCGAAAACCTCTCCCAGGCACGCACACTTTTCGCGACGCAATTTCAAGTACTTCGTAACGCGAGTAGGGTAGCCAACAAAGCGTAATGCAGCAACGAGAGCCAGCGCGACAGTGATCTATCGATTTTCGGCAAGCTAGCGAATCGAACCCGGCTCCCCCCACTCGACCGTTTCTCCGAAAGGCCTATGCCGTGTTTCCACGGGTGCAAACTCGAGGCTCAGGAGCGTTCCCTCTAGCGTCCTAGGGCCCCGGACAGTCACGAAATTGACCAAGGAGCTTCTCGCTCTCTTGGTCGGCGGAGGGGCTTCCTCTTCTTGGCTACGAGGGCGCCGACCCCGGGGCAGCTTCTCCCTTGACGGGGCGAGACGGCGTCAGGATCTGAAAGGAGTCGCAATGGACGTGATGTTGTATTTAGCTGTTGTCCTGGCGTCGCCTCCGGTTTGATTTGCCGAGTGCCCTCGCACCAAGCTCAAAATCTCGAAACGGCCATTTGCTTTCAGTCGGGCGCTTCCTGGCTGCGGGACGTCTGTTAGTTTCCCGTGACAATTCGGACGATCGGTGGTTCCTTTGGCGCGCCCCATATACGGCCCTGAAACTTGCCGTTCTCGGCGCGCGCGACAGATGTCATTACGTGATCCTCGATAATATCGGAATCTCTTAGAGGAGCGCTCTCGAATCCTGTATTTTCGGTGTTGTGCCTGGTAGAGGGCGGTCCGGTCCTTTATCGCTTTCAAATGCGCTCGAAATGAACGGAGAAGTGACGTCGCATATTTTGCAACGTCACAACTCCCCCCCCCTTAAAATGGACCGGACCGACACGGTTTCGTCGCCCCTGTGATCCGCGGCTCGACAGGTGAGAGAGCGTTCCTCCTAAGAGATGTCCTGTACAATCCGGAGCCTTCACCACGAAACGACAACCATGTCCCACGAATACAGCTACAAAAAAAAACCCTATCGACGACACAAACGAAAGACAGACGAACGACAAACCCTGCTGGTATCTCCTGAATTCCGGGCTAGCTGCAAACGTGGATCGACCTGTGGAGGGGTTCGGGTGGCTCGAAAGAAGTATTCCCGTATTATTCCCTTGCAGGGCAACCTAAATACATGTTTTATTGCTCCCGAGAGCTCCTTTCACACAGCCAAACAAAACGTAATTTGTCCAAAACTTCAAAAAAAAATTATTGACTTTGTACTCCTTCTCTCGTCGAGAGGTCTTATCTGCACCACCGGCGCTGCGAAACCGCTACTTGGGGCGTTCTCGCTGCGCTTGCAGCCAAGACGCGCTGCAGACGGGGCAGGTGCGTACTGAGTAGTCCGGCCGGCCGCACCGGAAGCAGTGGGTTTTGATGTTGAGGGGGCAACGGTTCCTGTTGTGCCCGTATTCGCCGCAGTTCCAGCACGCGTCTGGATCCTTTGGTCTAACGGGCTCGTTGGCCAGCCATCTCTCATATTGACCCCAGCTTGCGGTCCTTTGTTCGCGCGTCTTCGATACGCTGGTTGCTGGGGTCATTCCCGTATCTCTTGGGCTGGACGCGTGCTGGACCGCGGCGTCCCCCTGCTTCCGTCGCGGCGAGGCCGGTCTCTCTCCGGGCGCTGGTTTCTCGCTTGCCGATCGCTGCGGTAGCGGCGATTCTTCTCTCGTTCGCGGCGGTAGCGGCATTTCCGCGTCTGGTCGCTGCGGTAGCGGCCCTCCTTCCTTTCGTCTCCCCTCCGGGGTTGGTGCTGGCGGGGTGCGTGTAAGGCGCCCCAGCTCCCTCGTCGCCTTCCTAATGCCCTCCCAACGCCGATCCATCCCCTCCAGGCGTTCGAGGGCCTCCCCTTCCCCGCCCTCGGCCGTCATCCTCCTTATGACCTGGTAAAAGGTGGCCAGGTCCTCTACTAGTTCGTCTATGTCCTCCTCCAACGCTACCCGGGGTGCTTGGAGGCGGTCGAACGGCATCTGTAATTAATTCGGGGCGGGCCGGGGAATCACTAACTGGTACTCCGTTGTTTGGTGGAGTGTATGTTTTTAGGTCTGTGACGTGGGATTTGCCGACGTCTTTCCCCTCCGGGGTACTGAGTCGGTAGACAACGGGCGATAAAACTTTCGCAACTCGGAAAGGGCCGCTAAATTTTGGACATAATTTTGCCGCGATGTTTTGTGCCGCGGACGATAATACGCGCTGCCGACGAAGTACGAGGTCTCCTTCTACGAAACGTGTATCTTTTCGGTGCAGGTTATAATTTTTCGCCTGCGTTTCATAGGCTTTTTCTAAGTTTTCGATGACCCAGTGGCGTAACGTGGCCAGGTGAGACATTCGCTCTGACCATCCCTCGAGGGGTGCTACCTCCAGGTCAATCGACGCTTCCTCGCTTGCTCGAATGCACGAGGCCGGTGTCGGTTCGCGCCCGAAATTCAAGAACGCGGGCGAAGCTTGCAGCACTGAGTGATACGCGGTGTTGTATGCGAATCGAAATTTCGCTAAATGCGCGTCCCAGGTGCGATGATCCTTTTCGATGTAGGATACGATCATCGTCTTCAATATACGATTTACCCTTTCGACAGGGTTGGCCTGGGGGTGATACGGGGGTGTCGTCGTGATCGTTATCCCGTAGGTCCGCGCAAGTTCGTGAATCGCTTTATTCACGAATTCGGTACCGTTATCCGTGAGTAATACCTCGGGCGTCCCCCAACGTGAGAAGACCAGGTCTTCTAACGCCTCCGAAATTTTGGCCCCGGTGGCCCTTCGCAGGGGGCAACACTCGACCCATTTCGTAAAAAGATCTTGAATCACGAGCAAGTACGAAAAACCTGCACGACTCGGGGGAAGCGGGCCCATAATATCGGTTGCGATAACCATCCACGGCGCGCCGATACGACGCCTTCCCATGAGCCCAGAAGGGAGTGATTGCTCTACCTTCGTTAACTGGCACGTGGGGCAGCGTCGCACGTATTCTACGACCGTGCGGAACATTCCCGGCCAATAATACCGGGTTGCGATTCGGTGGTACGTTTTCTCAACCCCTAAATGACCCGCTTGCACCTCGTCGTGACTTTCTCTCAAGATCTCTGTTCTTTTCTCGGTCGGTACGACGAGCTTCCACTCGTCTAAATCACCGCCGAGAATTTCCGAGATCAACGGGTCGGTACGACGATGGAAGAGTTGCCCCTCGCGAATGGACCAGTCGGGGTGCCGCTCCGGGCCCTTTTCTACTTCTCGGAATTTCTGTTCGAACCATTCGAGTTTCGTCACGGCCGCGGTCACTACTCCGACCCCCCCTTCCTCCGGTTCGGCTCCCTCGTACATGCGAGACAACGCGTCCGGTACGCGATTGAGCGCTCCCTTCCGATACTTGATCTCGAAATCGTACTCTAATAAATGGAGCGCCCACCGCGCGAGCCGACCGGAGGGGTTCGTTAATTTTCGCAGCCACTGTAAACTATGGTGGTCGGTCACGATCGTGAAATGGTACCCCTCGAGATACGGTCTGTATTTTTCTACGGCCCACACCACGGCGAGACATTCTAATTCGGTCGCGGAATATTTTCGTTCGGCCGCGTTAAGCGACCGACTCGCGAACGCGATTACCCTTTCCGTTCCCTCGATCTCTTGTGTCAGCACGGCTCCGAGTCCCACCATGCTCGCGTCGGTCTGCACGGTGAACGGCACCTCGAAATGTGGACAAGCCAGGGTTGGGGCGGTCGCGACTAATGTTCTCAATTTTTCGAAGGCGGATTGTTGTCCGCTTTCCCATTTCCATTTCGCTTCCTTCCGTAAAAGGATGTTCAACGGATCCGCGACCGTGGCGAAATCCGGAATGAACCTTCGATACCACGAGGCCATCCCAAGAAATCGTCGCAGTTGTCTTATATTCCGCGGAGCCGGAAACGAAAGGACGGGCGCGACTTTATCGGAATCGACTTTTAACCCTTCCCGGCTGACCACGAACCCGAGGTACCGCACCTCCTCCTTGCAGAACTCGCATTTTTCCGGGTTCACGATTAATCCTGCTGACTTTATTCGATCTAGAACTCGATGGAGCCACTCGAGATGACTTTCGAAGGTCGCGGTCGCGATTATAATATCGTCGAGATATGAAAAAGCGTGAGGCTCCATCTCTGGTCCGATTAAACGGTCGACAAGACGCTGAAATGTTGCCGGGGCTCCCGTGAGCCCGTATGGCATTCTCTTAAAATGGAATAACCCTTTCCCCGGGACGGTAAACGCTGTAATTTCTTTACTCGATTCCTCGAGCGGAATCTGGAAGTAGGCCTGCGAGAGATCGAGGGTAGAAATGTATTTTGCGGCTCGTAATTTATCTAGAATACTCGACATGATAGGTAGCGGATACGCGTCTTTCTTTGAAACTTCATTGACTTTCCGAAAGTCTAAACAGAAGCGATATTTGCCGTTCGGCTTTTTCACCATGACGATCGGACTGGACCACTCACTTTCTGACGGCTCAATTATTCCGTTCTCCAGCAACGAATCTACTTCTCGGTAGATTGCTTGCTGGACGACCGGCGAGACCGTATAATAACGCTGTTTAATTGGTCTGTTATCACCGACGTCTATCCGGTGAGCGGTCAGAGTCGTCACGCCCGGTACTCGCTCGAAGTCGCTCATTTCTTGTTCTAGAAAAACACGTAACCGCTCCTTTTGCGGCTCGGAAAGTATCTGCAGGCCGCAGCAGAGCGGATCTTCCGAGGTACGACCGAATGGAAATTCTACTTGCGGCCGCGACGCGAAATGCCATTTCCTCCGATGGTATTCGACAACGATACCGAATTGCGCGATCGCGTCGACCCCCAATAAAACCGGATTCACTAAGTTGTCGAGAACGTAAGCAAAAATTTCACGCGTCTGGTCTTTAATTCGTAACGAAAACCGAACGCGTTCTGTCGCGCGATCGACCGCTCCCGTGGCCAGAAGAAAATAGCACTCGTCTGCGGCTGTCGAAATCGTGGTGCCTTTTCCCACGGACGAAACTGTTTCCCGACTCACGAACGAGAGCGACGAGCCCGAGTCGATTAACGCGAGCGCCTTGCGATATGCAATGTATACGGGCACGATCAACAGCGGTGGTTTCGAAGGGACAACGGAGTCGAATTCCGTATTTGCTACGCGGGCCGAAATTACCGGGTTCGAGGCCGCTCCGGCCCTTACGAGCGGCGTCGGTAGTAGTTTTCCGCTCTCGGTGGACAACGACGGCAGTCCCTCGCAGTAACCCCGGGTTCCCCGCAACGATAACAATGGCGAGTTTGAGGCTCCGAGCATTGTCGCGATCTATGCCCCGGCCGATGACAGTTCCAGCACGTGCTTTCCGCCGTCGGCTGTTGGACCGACGAAGTGACAGCTCGGCTGTTCCCGGCAGCGGTCGGGCGGTCTCGGTTCGGCTCGTCGCGCGAGCGGCTGTACGCCGAGATGTTATGACGCGGCGGCTCGGAGATCGGGGGTTCGCGCGGTCGAGAGGGGCCCGCTCGGTAACGCGGTTCCCCTCCTCGCGCGTCGACTACCGCATTGACTCTCTCGTATACTGGAGCTTGACCTGTCCCCGCGCCCCCTTCTGCCGCGTATCTTTTCGCGTCGTACGCGAATTCTTTGTTCGCGATCGTAGGGATCAAGTATTTATCGACGCTTTGCGGCATCCCGAATCGCTCCGCTTCACGTAATCGATTCGCGAGGTCGGCCACCGAGGTGATCGTCTGCTTATCGATACCGACTCGACACTCCGCTCTCGCGCCCCAGAAAATTCGATCTATTATCATTTGTTCGGACCACGGTCTCTTTAATCGCGCGACCATACTGCGCATAATCGCGAGGTAATCGCGAAGCGGTTCGTCGGGGCCTTGCCTTCGGACTTGAAGGTCGTGTTCGAGCAGCTGCTGGTAGTCCGGATCGCGGAAATTCTGTTGCCACTCGTTTTCAAATTCCTCCCAGGTGGACATCGGAGGACAGGTATCGAACCATTTCGCCGCGGTACCGGTAAAACAAATCGGTAGACAGCGTAGGAGGTCGGCGTCTCTGATCGTACACGCGCGCCGCATTATGGAGAGCCTTTGGAAAAATTCCTCCGGATCCTCTCCGGGTTTCCCATCAAACGATAGGTCCCATTTTCTTATGACCTCGTACGCCGTCTTCGAATTGTCGGCTTCGACCGGAGGAACCGAGGTCGTCACGGTCGTCGGTCGCGGTACGATCGGGGATGATCTCCATCCCGTCGGTACTCGCAATGTGGCGGGCCCGGGGCTGGGGAATTCAGGGTCCGGTTTTATGGCCGGCCCGTACTCCTCCGCCCCGTACGCGCTGTAATATGACCGGTCGTCCTCCGGCCATCTCGAAACATATGTTTTGCCGTCCTCCGACATTTCACCCTAGGAGCCCGCGACGAATCGTACTTGGAAACGAACGATAGATTTTCAAATGTGGCCTTGAACGTCGAAGCTGTTTCTCGATATTTTTTTTTTTTTTTCTAAACGCGACCGTTACCGTAACGTTACCAGGAGCTCTCGAACTCAAGGACCCGCGACCGAGCGATGTTTATGTTAGCGTCCCTGACGCGGCCTCGCTCTTCGCTACGAAACAAAAACTCGTTGTTTATTCGACCAGACCGTGGTTCCCAACCGAATTTTGCTTTGAAACGCCTCGAAAGGTTATTGCTTTTCGAATTGAAACCGCCTCACTCAGTGCTGAAGTCGCGAAATTCAAAATATCTCGCAAGGTCGCTACGGGGATCGCGTCCTTGTTCTGCCACGCGCCGAATGTCGTTCGTACACAAAAAAAAATACAAAAAAAAAGACTAACTACGCGACAAACACGAAGGAATTTGCCTTTTCAGGCGGGGGACAAAAGGGAATACCGAAAAACGTACACTCCACACACCAACAATTTCAATAATTTAAATAATTTAAATAATTTAAACAACAAAAATCGAATAAAACAGAATAAAAAAAATTTCTGTCGGACTGGCTCGCCTAAATAATTCCTCTTTTCGCGAGGAACGCCGGAAAACACGCAAACGCAACGGAACGTGGTTGTACGTGGCTTCCGTACGCTACGTTCGTGAGAGCAATCTCGCTTCGCGTTAAATTTTCTCCGATCGCTTATCCTGTGTCTCGCAATTCCCGTCGATTTCCCTAATTACGTTCGAGCGATCATGCCGTGCCGGAAGATCGAACCGCGATCTTCCCTGTGAGAGTCTTTCGTCAACCCGTGCCTCTCTCCGTTTTCGGGAAAACCCTTTCGAGAGAGAGGTCCCTGTTCGGGCGCCAATTTGTCACGTTAGCCTTTTTCCGACGGGCGGTTTGACCCTCGGAAGCCGGTTAACTTCGGGCCTTGCAGGCACTGAGACCAGGCCGCGTGCAGGCCGAGTACACGCGGTCCGCCCGAGACAAAACGAGGTTCGAAGATTCGACGGTTTTTCTCTCGAAACGCGAAAAGTTCGGGCGCCAGGCACCTCAAGGATGCCACACGAAGCGCGGAATATTTCTCTAGCTCGGAGAAGCCGAGATCGAGAATCGAATCTTCGAAACGCGGAACGAAAGTGACGTCGCGACTAGGCCAGAAGGTTCGAACACGGGAAAACTAGGACAGTCCTCTCGGCAGGACGGATCTCACAGGGAACGTAATGATTCGACGACGATATGGTCTCGAGCTGTTTATTGTAGCGGTCGTTAAATTACAAAATCTGCGGCCACGTGGCCGCGACCCGAGAGCCCGCGCTCTTCATACAAGATAGCGGAAAGATGGTCGTTCGCAGCGCGGTTGTCCTATCGTTTTTCTCTCGCGACGATACCGTTGGAAATTCGATCGTCGTTTCGTTCGACAAGAACTTTCGAAACGCGAGGCGCAGATGATCGGCGAATTACGAGACTGCCGCGATGACTTCCGTACGCGAGTCGCTACAACGCGTACGCTAACGATTACGCGATCGCACGCCGACGGAAACGATACTATGCGCGGCGAGAAACACAGGATTCGAGAATACACGAAACTATCGCAGAGATTACTCTCACGAAACGCGACTCCTCTAGGACACTCTTTCGCACGCAATCTAAGCGGAAAACTCTCTCGAAAATTGACTCGAAAACTCAAAGTATTCCCGAAACGAATACGAGCGAATTACCGAGGACGGAACGGGAAGCGTTCGTCCTCTCACGACGAAGGTCGAGCCGTCGCGTACCGAAATATCGAAAAGATCACAATTGCGACTCACCGTTTCTCGCTTTCTAACGTCTTCTGGCAATTACAGCTCCCGAGAGAGCGTAGAGCTCGACAATCCTCGTCGGTGTCGTCTTTAGCGTTCCGAAAACCTCTCCCAGGCACGCACACTTTTCGCGACGCAATTTCAAGTACTTCGTAACGCGAGTAGGGTAGCCAACAAAGCGTAATGCAGCAACGAGAGCCAGCGCGACAGTGATCTATCGATTTTCGGCAAGCTAGCGAATCGAACCCGGCTCCCCCCACTCGACCGTTTCTCCGAAAGGCCTATGCCGTGTTTCCACGGGTGCAAACTCGAGGCTCAGGAGCGTTCCCTCTAGCGTCCTAGGGCCCCGGACAGTCACGAAATTGACCAAGGAGCTTCTCGCTCTCTTGGTCGGCGGAGGGGCTTCCTCTTCTTGGCTACGAGGGCGCCGACCCCGGGGCAGCTTCTCCCTTGACGGGGCGAGACGGCGTCAGGATCTGAAAGGAGTCGCAATGGACGTGATGTTGTATTTAGCTGTTGTCCTGGCGTCGCCTCCGGTTTGATTTGCCGAGTGCCCTCGCACCAAGCTCAAAATCTCGAAACGGCCATTTGCTTTCAGTCGGGCGCTTCCTGGCTGCGGGACGTCTGTTAGTTTCCCGTGACAATTCGGACGATCGGTGGTTCCTTTGGCGCGCCCCATATACGGCCCTGAAACTTGCCGTTCTCGGCGCGCGCGACAGATGTCATTACGTGATCCTCGATAATATCGGAATCTCTTAGAGGAGCGCTCTCGAATCCTGTATTTTCGGTGTTGTGCCTGGTAGAGGGCGGTCCGGTCCTTTATCGCTTTCAAATGCGCTCGAAATGAACGGAGAAGTGACGTCGCATATTTTGCAACGTCACAATATATGTTTTAGAGTGGGTTTAAATACTGTTCAACTTCTGTTCGAAAGATTTTTCCGTCAGATTATCGGAAACCCTTGAAAAATCTTGAGAACGCAGTTCTTCCACCGGAAAGCTGCAGAAAATTATTTTCCCATGTAAGTTATGTTGAAATAATGTAATTTATTATACTAAATATATAGATCGCGAGACTTTTTAATAAGTTGATGCGAACGCATTACCGAATTTTTTTTTCTTTTTGTTTTTTTAAGGATGAAGGGGAAAAATACATTTAAGTACACCCCAGAAGGGGGTAGTGTGGGACTCAGGAGATCGAAACGGACGGATCTCCCACTACCCACTAAAAAACCTTCTTCCCTCCGTGTCCCTCTAATCAAAAAGTTTATTGAACGGTATATGTATTTATTTAATCGTTCAATGAAACTTTTCTTCTTTTAGTCGCTTCCTGTGCTTCAATTACGTACTGTGGTTCCCTCAGTGGCTTGCCTCTGGCCTTTCTGCTATCAATTATTTCGGGAACCAAGCAGTCTTTATAAAAGCGTCGGAGCGGTTGTAACATTTTCTCATTCCAAAACTGATCGTCACGCTCGACAGTCGTGTACTTATATTGTCTTTGCGTCACGTGCAACTGCCCTTGTACTTGGAAATAGTACGCGTGTTTTGCGTTTAAACGACTGTCGTCGTGTTTGTCGAAAATGTTACTGCAATTTGAAACTTTTTTCAGAATTGCTTCATCAGGAGTCATTTGGCGCGCCGCATAAGGGCATTTAATTTCAACGATGGTATCGTCTGAATACATGCCATCAGGCGACGCGCCAAAATATGGGAATTCCTCATCAATAAATAAACCACAATCTTTGATTTCTATTCCCATAACACTCTCCAATTGTTCTCGTGCCAATTTCTCTTTATCTTTACCCCACTGAATAGCAGGACGTTTTGTTAGATCAGGAGGGTAAAGAATATCTTGAATGAGAAGTATATATGAGAAGAATATCTTGGCGCGAAGTTGTATCTCTCACGGAACAAAGTTTTGCGAAATTTGAAGCAGTCAGCAGGTTCTCACGTTCAAGATGCCATCGCGGCTTTTTATGCTGACCCCGTGTATTCTGCTCTAATTCGCAATCCTGCTGTTTGCTTCGTAGCTTTCGATAATGATCGGATTTCAGCTGTTCGTAAACTTCAGGAGTAACATCCGGCACTTCCGTGTTCGGACCATAATCTTTATCAGGTCCACGACTCTTGCCAGAATATCTCGATTTACGAACAGCTAGACCCGATTCTTTTGCTACGCGCAAACGTTCATTCCGTTTTGCCTGCCTGGCAATATATCTTTTTTCCAGCACGGTTGCACGTGCTGGGGGCTCTTTACCTAACGCGTGACAAGCACGACTTATCGGTGCAGAACTATTGCTTTGCACGACTGATGCTTTTACACGCGTTTCGTAAGAGCCTCTTTGCGCTAAATTCGTACGTTTCCCGCCGATGAGCTTGCAAATAATGGCATTACGACTTTCAACACAATTGCTGGTATAATTGTACAGCAAACTCTTCGCATTTTGTTTTATGCGTTGCATTGCATATTCTAATTTGCCATGTATCCCTGCAGCTTGTAATATGGGGAGAAGATTTGCCTCGTTTCCTTTTGGAATTCCGTCACAAAAATACGAGGCGCAATCTCGATGATCCCCAAATACATGGCTGAGTACATTGTCTAAATCTTTAATCAAACCAGCAATTTTGTCTTTCCATTCTACATTACTCTCTCGGCGGAACTTAGCAGCCTGAGTAACAGCGGTTGGAATTTTCATTACGCTGTTCCGAACGACTTTTTTTTCTTTTACGTATTTACGACCACCATAGTTACCCGCTTCTTGTATTTTTTGTTTGACAAATTGCGGAGAAGATGATTTATACATTCTATCTTCTCCACAATAATGTTCGGGTATGGTGGGAAATCTGTCAATTTTTTTAAAACATTGCTATCACCATCGCCAATGTATCTACTATATATCAATCCATGCATGTCTATACTACATCGGAAGCCTTCGAGGATGATGTCACTTTCCATACTGGTCGAGCTCTGATCGGCTCCCCAATTCTTATAACATACATGTTCTTTTGGTGTCGTATTAATATTTGCTGCTCTTGCGCAGATAACATAATAGTTATTACGTACACCAACGAACAATGTTTTTCGCGAATGCCACCCTACGATAAGAGCCGATCCGGATGGAGAATCGTAACTACCACTGCGATACGATCTCTTCACCCATGAACCGTCTACTATCACAGGTATATGCGGAATACCGTTAATGACATCACCTCTCTCTATTGCTAATTGTCTTTCCACTTCGCCAGCCGCTCGCATTTCTGCTTCTGCGGCACTTGCGATAGCTTCGGACGCACTCTTTTCATACTCTAAATACGTTGTATGGCACATGAATTGAACATCCACAGCAGTCATAAGTTGATTTAACTGCGTGTGACCGGTCCCTGCCAATATAGCACCAAGAACGGCACCTATGTTGACATCCAATATTTTGCCATCTGTCGGTTCGCTCCAGAAACTACCTTGGAAACGACACATGCGACATTCGACAAAAAACTGGGTCTTGATACCGTGACGAATCGTTTTCGTTACAACAAGGTCAGCGAACCGGCAGTTATTGAACCAATGCTTGGATAGTCTTTGCAATTCTGCAAAAACATGCATAAAGTTCACTATGCACCGTCCACTGATCTCGGCAGAACGTAAACGATGTGCGTCGATGTTCTCATCTTCGTGCAAAACGATATTTTCAATGTCTTCGTCCATATCATTTTGCATTCCCGATGATGTGCTTTCTACCAAACATGCATTTGTAATAGTTGCAGGCAACGTAGCAGATACTGATTCTAATGGGAACGCAGTATTATGCGGCACATCTCCTTCATCCTCAGAAACATGCGTTGCTGAACTTGCATTTTCTACAATGCTTTCTTCATTCATTGCAACGCATGTATCGGCAGATAAATGAGATGTGCTTGCAAATGATGTAAGCATATCACTAGTTGTATCTGCTATACGTGACGCTGCCCTTCATTTAAATGATTCGACGTACCTGTTACGTTGTTTGTGGAATCCTGATGCAGCTTCAAGCGTCGCAAGGCTGCCATCCTTCCCTTCAGGGACTTTGATCTGGACCTTGATCCATTATTCCTGGTCATTCTTGTGTTTACACTTTTTATGCAATATCCAAGTATTTCACACAACACACGTCAACACGCGCCGCGATACGATAATTAAAAACTCAGAGGGGTCAAGGAGACGGTTACGTACATTGTACAATAATTAGTGTACTAATAGTGTATAATAAATGAAACGAAAAAAAAGAATAAAACTAACTTGTTCTTTCTCATAAAATAAGTTGATGTAATAAAAAAATTATGTTTCCATTTAAAAAAGTGAACTTGATCTTAAAGTGACCTACGACACGTCAAATAAAATATTAAAAAATACACCTCTCTATAGAGCTTTGAAACCCATCAAATTGCATTGCAAGTTTTTTTTCTAAATACGATGGATAAAGAGATATCTCGTGTAACAGAAAATTTGGGACACCGTGTATATGCATAGAAGTTTGTAGATGTTTAAATACTGTTCAACTTTTGTTCGAAAGATTTTTCCGTCAGATTAGCGGAAACCCTTGAAAAATCTTGAGAACGCAGTTCTTCCACCGGAAAGCTGCAGAAAATTATTTTCCCATGTAAGTTATGTTGAAATAATGTAATTTATTATACTAAATATATAGATCGCGAGACTTTTTAATAAGTTGATGCGAACGCATTACCGAATTTTTTTTTCTTTTTGTTTTTTTAAGGATGAAGGGGAAAAATACATTTAAGTACACCCCAGAAGGGGGTAGTGTGGGACTCAGGAGATCGAAACGGACGGATCTCCCACTACCCACTAAAAAACCTTCTTCCCTCCGTGTCCCTCTAATCAAAAAGTTTATTGAACGGTATATGTATTTATTTAATCGTTCAATGAAACTTTTCTTCTTTTAGCCGCTTCCTGTGCTTCAATTACGTACTGTGGTTCCCTCAGTGGCTTGCCTCTGGCCTTTCTGCTATCAATTATTTCGGGAACCAAGCAGTCTTCATAAAAGCGTCGGAGCGGTTGTAACATTTTCTCATTCCAAAACTGATCGTCACGCTCGACAGTCGTGTACTTATATTGTCTTTGCGTCACATGCAACTGCCCTTGTACTTGGAAATAGTACGCGTGTTTTGCGTTTAAACGACTGTCGTCGTGTTTGTCGAAAATGTTACTGCAATTTGAAACTTTTTTCAGAATTGCTTCATCAGGAGTCATTTGGCGTGCCGCATAAGGGCATTTAATTTCAACGATGGTATCGTCTGAATACGTGCCATCAGGCGACGCGCCAAAATATGGGAATTCCTCATCAATAAATATGTAACAGACCTGTACCGTACAGGCCTGTTACTAACGCAAACCGGATCAAACCGGTGAGAACCGAGTTCAACCGGCGAGCATTTCCCGGAACGAACCGCCGTATCCCCGTCGCCGCGCCGAGACGGACCGCGCCGCGCCACTCCCCGCGCCTAGAAACAATCCGCGAATCACCGCATCGCGCCACCACCCCCACCACTAATTGAGAGCTATAAAAGCCGCCACGGCCAGAGCTCGAGACGGTATTCGATGCAAAGCTACGATCTGGTAAGGATCACTCCTGCCTTTGTTATCAGAGTAAGTAAATGCATTGACATACTTAGGTTTTCCCACGCTGTCTAAAGCACCTCGAAGCCGACCGTGGGAATCCACTTCCTAGAGCACGGCGTGTCGCCACTCTTCCAGTCATGGTAAGTTACCTGTTGTATTCTGAATCCTGAGAGCACGGCGTGTCGCCACTCTCTTCCGCAGCCACGGTGTGTCACCAGCTGATTCCTATCCTGAGAGCACGGCGTGTCGCCACTCTCTTCCGCAGCCACGGTGTGTCACCAGCTGAATCCTGTTCACTTTCATACACTACACCCTTACACAGCCACGGTGTGTCACCAGCTGAATCCTGTTCACTTTCCTAACGAACCACCATTCTCATGATCACCGAAAACGGTCATGCCGTCGGGCATCCCGTGAACGATCAATTTCGCGACGCGTTCGATTACGACATCACGTTCCGCCTTTACAAAAGAGAACCGCGAACTCCGTAGATGTACTCCGCGACCCGAACTCCCGCGTCCGCGATATTAGAAAACTCGTTGGCAGCGAGCACATGTTAACCTAAAATTCCACGTGTCTTGATTTATTTTCCAATACACCCCGTCCTTCCGGAAGCCGATCATTCTCTCTGCCGTATACGAATCCTGGCCGCGGCGAGCTAATCAGCAACAGAGGGACTCCGACGCGAAGAAACCGATACCGGGAACAAGACCCGTTACATGGCGCCCGAACAGGGTCCTGTTAGCTTATCAATTATTTCGAGACCGTAGCACGTGGATTTTTTTTTTTGAGGTTAACGAGCAATCGCGGCAACGCACGGACGATTAAGAAACGCCATCTGGCGACCCCGAACCGCGGCAACGCCGGGCCAGAAAACATCGAGACGGACGCACAAGCACCATCGCGAGCGCCATCTCTTGGCGCACCACGGTACTAACCGTTCGAATGAAAAGAGATACCGCGCGCAAGCATCTCTCGGGTAGAAACGGTATTTTCCACAGGAACGAAAGAAATTTCAAACACCCCAGGGAATGCTACAAAGCGGTTTACGTCTTACTAAGGATAGGATCATCGCGGAACTTCGCCGGAAGAATTTACCAACGACTGGAACTTTCGAGGAACTTCGACAACGTTGGACAGAATACATCAAACAGCAAGACACCAACGCGAAGAATATGGCGGAAAATCCAACCAACCCGTCCGCCGGACCCAGTACGTCGCCCGATTCACCAGCCATCAACCCCATCACGGTGATAAGCACCCCGGCCCCGCCTGACCCAAGCAAGAACATCGACCGGATAAGGAAATGGGGATGTACAACAGATGGAAAAGATCCTTTTTCATTCTTGGAGCGAATCGCCGAACTTCAAGAGGCGTATCACCTTTCTGACGCCGAATTGTTACGAGGGATTCCCGAAGTATTGCGTGGGGAAGCGCAGTTATGGTTCCGAAACTCCCGTCACCAGATCTCGTCATGGCTCCAATTTACAGAAAAATTCATTGCTTTCTTCGCGGCGAACCGGACCAGACTACAACAAGAAAGAGAAGCACGCGAACGAACGCAACGACCGGGCGAACCATTTCACATTTTCGTCAATGCTCTGCTAACTCTGATGCGTCGCGCCGGAATCCCCACGTCAGAATGCGTAGAAACCATATACGAAAACATGCTGCCAGAATATGCAACGCTGATCAATCCGGACAATATCAGTGACCTGGATGAACTCATACATCAGGTACAGCGAATCGAAAGGCTGAATGAGAAAAAGGCGCGTCTCCAACGAGTCCGTCCAATCGCGGCCACCGAGGGACGAATAGAAAAGAATGGAGCAGCGGAACCATTGCAGGTCGGCGCGGTAAAAATGGATGCCAACAGGACCGATCAGTATAGCACCGAAACACATTGCTGGCGGTGTAAACAGAGGGGACATACTCGGTTCGAATGCCGGAACGCATACCGCCGGTTCTGCTCCAGATGCGACCGCGATGGAGTACTAACTCGCGAATGTCACCCGCCGGGAAACGGCCCACGGGGCCCGCAGCAGTCGGGCAATCGCCGGCCCCCGCAATAAAATATACACCGCGCCCATTGTTACCGATTTTAATATGCGGTCGGGAAATCGACGCACTACTTGACACCGGCGCTCAATTATCCTGTATTAACGCAGAAGTACAAAAATGGGCTCTCGAGCAGGGCGCTCGACCATCATCACCAACAATGCTGTCGGTCTAGCGGACGGATCCGACACGGTACCTGCCGGGGTTATGCGCCTACCATTCTGTACTATGGGATACGAATGGCTACAGGACTTTACCGTACTCCCGGACATGGGACCTCCAGTACTGTTAGGCATACAAACAATTGCCGCACTTCAGATTGAAGTCAAGCCACCACTGGAGATCGCCTCTTGGCCGGCAGCCTGTCTCGCCGAACCAGGACACCAATTGGGACTCCGCGTACCTCGAGAGGACGACCGTGACCATCTGGAGACTTTCCTAGGGACTGAATTAAAGAAATTCGAATCCGTTCAGGGACACACTACCCTAATTGAACATCGAATTAAATTACTGAATAGCACGCCCCTCAAACAACGCTACCAGCCAAGAAACCCTGCGATGCAAACGATCATCAATGAAGAGGTCGATAAAATGCTAAACGACGGAATTATCGAACCATCCAGCAGCCCATGGAGTTCCCCGGCCGGTGGTGGTCGTAAAAAAGAAAGACGGCAAACCAAGATTCTGTGTGGACTTCCGTCGACTTAACGAACGTTCAGAAAAGGACGCGTACCCGCTCCCACAGATCCAGGCCACCCTCGACAAACTACGAGGCGCAAAATTCTTGACAACATTGGATTTAAAAAACGGGTACTGGCAAATTCCACTCGAAGCTGACAGCAGACCACTCACCGCTTTCACCGTCCCCGGAAGGGGACTTTTTCAATTTCGAGTGATGCCATTTGGATTGCATGCAGCACCTGCAACATTCCAGAGACTGCTCGGCCGAGTAATCGGTCCCGAGCTCGAGCCACATGCATTCTCTTACCTCGACGATATCATTATCGCAAACCAGACAATCGAGGAACACCAACAGCACCTACGAATGGTTTTTCAAAGACTCCGAGCAGCCGGCCTCCGATTAAATCCGGATAAATGCAAGTTTTGCGTCAGCAGCATCCGGTACCTGGGGCACATTATCGATCAGCAGGGAATCCGGACCGATCCTGAGAAAACCAGCGCGATTGCCAAAATACTTGCACCAAAAACTATACGCGAAGTTCGACGTTTTCATGGTATGGCATCATGGTATCGCCGATTCATACCGAACTTCGCGGAAATAATGGAGCCACTTACTCAGCTCACCCGGAAGAATGCAAAATGGCGTTGGACGGAAATAGAAGAGATCGCCTTCAGGACAATGAAAGAAAAACTAGTCACCGCACCCGTACTGGCATGCCCGGACTTCGAAAAAACATTCACACTGCAAACGGACGCCAGCGTTAGGACGGGATCGTACTAACACAGGGTCACGATGAAGAAGAAAGGGTAATTGCATATGCCAGCCACACACTGAGCACTACCGAGCGCAACTACAGTGCTACAGAGAAGGAGTGTCTTGCAGTACTGTGGGGCATACGTAAAATGAAGCCGTACCTCGAGGGCTATCATTTCATTGTCGTCACGGACCACCAGGCATTGCGATGGTTACAACAAATCGACAATCCCACAGGAAGACTCGCCAGATGGGCTTTGGAACTCCAGCAGTACGACTTCGAAGTCAAATACCGGCCAGGAAAACTGAATCAAGTTGCAGATGCACCATCACGCAGCGAGACCACACCAGGTGTGCACCTGCTCCGAATAGCGAAGCGTTCCGACTCATGGTACGAAAAAAAAAAACGAAGGCAGTCCAGCAAGACCCAGCATCGGTCCCGGATTTCCAGATCCGAGAAGGGAAGTTACACCGACGGATAACTCACCAACTCGATTATAACGAGCCTGAGCCAGGCAACGCCTGGAAAATATGCATCCCAGTCAACGAGCGAGAATACGTACTGCGGAAATTCCATGACGACCCCACAGCAGGGCACCTGGGAATCGCTAAGACAAGCGTTCGCATTGCACAACGATTCTATTGGCCAGGAATGTTCCGGGAGATCGCTCGCTACGTCCGCGGTTGCGCCAGCTGTCAACAGTACAAGGTTCCTCCCCAGCCACCACCTGGGAGATTGCATGCCAACCCGGGGACGCAACCATGGCACACCGTCTCAATCGACCTGGTGGGACCATTACCTCGATCTAGACGAGGCCACATATGGCTACTCGTCGCCATGGATCGCTTTTCAAAATGGATCGAGCTCACAGCTCTCCGAAAAGCCATAAGCACCGCCGTTGCCAACGCAGTCCAAAAGGATGTTATCCTACGACACGGGGCACCAAAAATTATCATCACAGATAATGGGCGGCAATTTATAGGTGAACCATTCACCGCAATTTACAAGCTGCAGGAACGGAACACCGAAGGACACCGCCCTACGCGCCACACTGCAACCCCGTGGAAAGGGCCAACAAAGTCGTGAAGACCATGTTGGCACAATACGCTGGAAAACACCACGACCGCTGGGATGAAAAACTAGACGAAGCCAGATTTGCAGTTAACACAGCTTGGCACGAAGCAACCGGATACAGCCCAGCATATCTAAACTAGGGTAGGGAACTCAGGGTACCAGGACAACCTTCACAGGAAGAGGCACACGCCACCCCGCAACATCGATGGAAGAACCTACGCGAAGCACAGGAACTAGCACGGTTGCACCTGGCGCAGGCATTTGGACGACAGGAACGGTACTACAACCTGCGACGCCGCAACTGGAGACCAGCCGTAGGAGACAACGTTTGGAAGAAGGAGCATACGCTCTCCGACAAAGGCGCGGGAATCGCCGCCAAACTCGCTCCGAAATACAGCAGGCCCTACACGGTCGGACGAATCGTGTCACCGGTCATCGTCGACCTTCGCGACGGGAATAAACGTTGGATACGACGCATCCACATCCAGGATCTAAAGCCTGAGACGGGATCCATTGAGGACCCAGAACCACATCCGGAGGAGACATATGACGGTCCACGACCAGATGCCTCCGCGGAAGGTGCAGGGATGTCGGCGCCTGACCAGGCGACCGCCCCGACAACACGCCGACGTGGCCGACCACGGAAAATAACTGGGAGTGTTCTTTTTTTGTCACAGGCATCAATACGGATTGATACAGTAAAAATGCAGCAGCCCGAGAAGGACGATTTTTATTTAGAACTCCACGAGCTGTTCGGAGACTTCTCCGAGGAAGAAGACGAGGGGCGGCCCCGCACCCCAGCCACCCCAGAACCTATGAAGGAGGCAACCAGGGTCACGACGCCGGACATCCCAGAGCCAGCCATAAGCGCGACCTCTTCAGCCCAGTCACCTACAAAAGTGGTGACTAACTACACTAGGCAGCCGCCAATCGAGTCACCGCTACCCCCAACAACCGAAGAGGTCGTAACACGTAAAGCGACAAGACCGAGGCCAATGACCACCTCAAAACCAAAACCGGACACCATCGCGACAACCTTTCAGTGTGCAACCAAATCCGGCCGATTAGCAACAACTGAGCCACCAGGCAAATCAAAAACAAAAATGGCAAAAATTATCCGGCCGGTCACCTGGTGGCCTGAGGAGATGCGAGGAAAAATACGACCTCGAACGGTTTCCAACGCCAGCTCGCTATCCTCGAGCTCAACAATTCCTCCGACAACAATTGATGAGCATAGAGTACGGCTTGGACACGAGCCAATGATCGGACGCCGGGACCCGGGACCAGAGCCAGCAGCATCGACCGATCCAGAAACCCCAAAGGAGAAACCGAGGCGACCAAGAAGAAAGAGGCAGCGGCCAACTGCAGCAACAACGGTCACACATCATGCCGATCCGAGGAAGAAGAGGATAGCCAGCACCCCGGCTCCACTGCCAAAGGTAGCACCAACACCACAGATGCCACAACCAGGCCAAGAAGAAAAAGTAGGAGTCACCGTTATGGTCAACCACGAGGACCCAAGGGCAGGGCCGTTGGAATTACCTGTCCCCATTTGGCCGGACGTGGAGCGGCTATCTGAAGCACCCAGAAAATCATCGCTACAATTCCCCCGGCAGCCATATAAACCCCGTGCGGAGCGGTGGCCCATCAGCGAACAACGCCGGCCAGCCACACCGTCCCCACCAACGGTGTCAAACCCAGAGAAACAGGAACGCAGGGACAGTGCAGCAAGGGAGGAGGGCAATTCGCAAAAACGGAAGAAGATACCAGAAACCGAGCAGCCCGGAAAGGAGGGTTACCCGGACTGCCCAGGACGCCGTTCGCCAGGAGTGGGTCCACCGGTGCATTACACCGGTAAACACATACCGTGCAAAACAGCATGGTACACCCTACCAAACGGACAGAAAGTGGAAATTCCCACACGCTTTGTTGCCACCAAACAACACAAAATGCTGATAAACGGCGTGCGGTGGGTACTCCATTTTAATGAAGAAGGACGATTACGCCGGTGTCAACAAAGGGAGTGAGCACGAGGGGACAGAGAACGGCAAACAATAAAAGACGGTTTTATAAGTGTGTGTTTTTTTATAGTTCAAAAGGGTGTGTTTTTTTATTATTTTTGATTCTCTAGCCTGTAAGTCCAGAAAAAAGGAAAAAGGAGAGAGAAAAAATATATATTATTAGGGTGTGTATTTTTTTTATATATCTTTTTAGAAGAGGTTTTTCTAGTCTATAAGGGTGTGTTTTTATATATATATATATATATATATATATATATATATATATATATATATATGTTTTAGAGTGGGTTTAAATACTGTTCAACTTCTGTTCGAAAGATTTTTCCGTCAGATTATCGGAAACCCTTGAAAAATCTTGAGAACGCAGTTCTTCCACCGGAAAGCTGCAGAAAATTATTTTCCCATGTAAGTTATGTTGAAATAATGTAATTTATTATACTAAATATATAGATCGCGAGACTTTTTAATAAGTTGATGCGAACGCATTACCGAATTTTTTTTTCTTTTTGTTTTTTTAAGGATGAAGGGGAAAAATACATTTAAGTACACCCCAGAAGGGGGTAGTGTGGGACTCAGGAGATCGAAACGGACGGATCTCCCACTACCCACTAAAAAACCTTCTTCCCTCCGTGTCCCTCTAATCAAAAAGTTTATTGAACGGTATATGTATTTATTTAATCGTTCAATGAAACTTTTCTTCTTTTAGCCGCTTCCTGTGCTTCAATTACGTACTGTGGTTCCCTCAGTGGCTTGCCTCTGGCCTTTCTGCTATCAATTATTTCGGGAACCAAGCAGTCTTCATAAAAGCGTCGGAGCGGTTGTAACATTTTCTCATTCCAAAACTGATCGTCACGCTCGACAGTCGTGTACTTATATTGTCTTTGCGTCACATGCAACTGCCCTTGTACTTGGAAATAGTACGCGTGTTTTGCGTTTAAACGACTGTCGTCGTGTTTGTCGAAAATGTTACTGCAATTTGAAACTTTTTTCAGAATTGCTTCATCAGGAGTCATTTGGCGTGCCGCATAAGGGCATTTAATTTCAACGATGGTATCGTCTGAATACGTGCCATCAGGCGACGCGCCAAAATATGGGAATTCCTCATCAATAAATATGTAACAGACCTGTACCGTACAGGCCTGTTACTAACGCAAACCGGATCAAACCGGTGAGAACCGAGTTCAACCGGCGAGCATTTCCCGGAACGAACCGCCGTATCCCCGTCGCCGCGCCGAGACGGACCGCGCCGCGCCACTCCCCGCGCCTAGAAACAATCCGCGAATCACCGCATCGCGCCACCACCCCCACCACTAATTGAGAGCTATAAAAGCCGCCACGGCCAGAGCTCGAGACGGTATTCGATGCAAAGCTACGATCTGGTAAGGATCACTCCTGCCTTTGTTATCAGAGTAAGTAAATGCATTGACATACTTAGGTTTTCCCACGCTGTCTAAAGCACCTCGAAGCCGACCGTGGGAATCCACTTCCTAGAGCACGGCGTGTCGCCACTCTTCCAGTCATGGTAAGTTACCTGTTGTATTCTGAATCCTGAGAGCACGGCGTGTCGCCACTCTCTTCCGCAGCCACGGTGTGTCACCAGCTGATTCCTATCCTGAGAGCACGGCGTGTCGCCACTCTCTTCCGCAGCCACGGTGTGTCACCAGCTGAATCCTGTTCACTTTCATACACTACACCCTTACACAGCCACGGTGTGTCACCAGCTGAATCCTGTTCACTTTCCTAACGAACCACCATTCTCATGATCACCGAAAACGGTCATGCCGTCGGGCATCCCGTGAACGATCAATTTCGCGACGCGTTCGATTACGACATCACGTTCCGCCTTTACAAAAGAGAACCGCGAACTCCGTAGATGTACTCCGCGACCCGAACTCCCGCGTCCGCGATATTAGAAAACTCGTTGGCAGCGAGCACATGTTAACCTAAAATTCCACGTGTCTTGATTTATTTTCCAATACACCCCGTCCTTCCGGAAGCCGATCATTCTCTCTGCCGTATACGAATCCTGGCCGCGGCGAGCTAATCAGCAACAGAGGGACTCCGACGCGAAGAAACCGATACCGGGAACAAGACCCGTTACATGGCGCCCGAACAGGGTCCTGTTAGCTTATCAATTATTTCGAGACCGTAGCACGTGGATTTTTTTTTTTGAGGTTAACGAGCAATCGCGGCAACGCACGGACGATTAAGAAACGCCATCTGGCGACCCCGAACCGCGGCAACGCCGGGCCAGAAAACATCGAGACGGACGCACAAGCACCATCGCGAGCGCCATCTCTTGGCGCACCACGGTACTAACCGTTCGAATGAAAAGAGATACCGCGCGCAAGCATCTCTCGGGTAGAAACGGTATTTTCCACAGGAACGAAAGAAATTTCAAACACCCCAGGGAATGCTACAAAGCGGTTTACGTCTTACTAAGGATAGGATCATCGCGGAACTTCGCCGGAAGAATTTACCAACGACTGGAACTTTCGAGGAACTTCGACAACGTTGGACAGAATACATCAAACAGCAAGACACCAACGCGAAGAATATGGCGGAAAATCCAACCAACCCGTCCGCCGGACCCAGTACGTCGCCCGATTCACCAGCCATCAACCCCATCACGGTGATAAGCACCCCGGCCCCGCCTGACCCAAGCAAGAACATCGACCGGATAAGGAAATGGGGATGTACAACAGATGGAAAAGATCCTTTTTCATTCTTGGAGCGAATCGCCGAACTTCAAGAGGCGTATCACCTTTCTGACGCCGAATTGTTACGAGGGATTCCCGAAGTATTGCGTGGGGAAGCGCAGTTATGGTTCCGAAACTCCCGTCACCAGATCTCGTCATGGCTCCAATTTACAGAAAAATTCATTGCTTTCTTCGCGGCGAACCGGACCAGACTACAACAAGAAAGAGAAGCACGCGAACGAACGCAACGACCGGGCGAACCATTTCACATTTTCGTCAATGCTCTGCTAACTCTGATGCGTCGCGCCGGAATCCCCACGTCAGAATGCGTAGAAACCATATACGAAAACATGCTGCCAGAATATGCAACGCTGATCAATCCGGACAATATCAGTGACCTGGATGAACTCATACATCAGGTACAGCGAATCGAAAGGCTGAATGAGAAAAAGGCGCGTCTCCAACGAGTCCGTCCAATCGCGGCCACCGAGGGACGAATAGAAAAGAATGGAGCAGCGGAACCATTGCAGGTCGGCGCGGTAAAAATGGATGCCAACAGGACCGATCAGTATAGCACCGAAACACATTGCTGGCGGTGTAAACAGAGGGGACATACTCGGTTCGAATGCCGGAACGCATACCGCCGGTTCTGCTCCAGATGCGACCGCGATGGAGTACTAACTCGCGAATGTCACCCGCCGGGAAACGGCCCACGGGGCCCGCAGCAGTCGGGCAATCGCCGGCCCCCGCAATAAAATATACACCGCGCCCATTGTTACCGATTTTAATATGCGGTCGGGAAATCGACGCACTACTTGACACCGGCGCTCAATTATCCTGTATTAACGCAGAAGTACAAAAATGGGCTCTCGAGCAGGGCGCTCGACCATCATCACCAACAATGCTGTCGGTCTAGCGGACGGATCCGACACGGTACCTGCCGGGGTTATGCGCCTACCATTCTGTACTATGGGATACGAATGGCTACAGGACTTTACCGTACTCCCGGACATGGGACCTCCAGTACTGTTAGGCATACAAACAATTGCCGCACTTCAGATTGAAGTCAAGCCACCACTGGAGATCGCCTCTTGGCCGGCAGCCTGTCTCGCCGAACCAGGACACCAATTGGGACTCCGCGTACCTCGAGAGGACGACCGTGACCATCTGGAGACTTTCCTAGGGACTGAATTAAAGAAATTCGAATCCGTTCAGGGACACACTACCCTAATTGAACATCGAATTAAATTACTGAATAGCACGCCCCTCAAACAACGCTACCAGCCAAGAAACCCTGCGATGCAAACGATCATCAATGAAGAGGTCGATAAAATGCTAAACGACGGAATTATCGAACCATCCAGCAGCCCATGGAGTTCCCCGGCCGGTGGTGGTCGTAAAAAAGAAAGACGGCAAACCAAGATTCTGTGTGGACTTCCGTCGACTTAACGAACGTTCAGAAAAGGACGCGTACCCGCTCCCACAGATCCAGGCCACCCTCGACAAACTACGAGGCGCAAAATTCTTGACAACATTGGATTTAAAAAACGGGTACTGGCAAATTCCACTCGAAGCTGACAGCAGACCACTCACCGCTTTCACCGTCCCCGGAAGGGGACTTTTTCAATTTCGAGTGATGCCATTTGGATTGCATGCAGCACCTGCAACATTCCAGAGACTGCTCGGCCGAGTAATCGGTCCCGAGCTCGAGCCACATGCATTCTCTTACCTCGACGATATCATTATCGCAAACCAGACAATCGAGGAACACCAACAGCACCTACGAATGGTTTTTCAAAGACTCCGAGCAGCCGGCCTCCGATTAAATCCGGATAAATGCAAGTTTTGCGTCAGCAGCATCCGGTACCTGGGGCACATTATCGATCAGCAGGGAATCCGGACCGATCCTGAGAAAACCAGCGCGATTGCCAAAATACTTGCACCAAAAACTATACGCGAAGTTCGACGTTTTCATGGTATGGCATCATGGTATCGCCGATTCATACCGAACTTCGCGGAAATAATGGAGCCACTTACTCAGCTCACCCGGAAGAATGCAAAATGGCGTTGGACGGAAATAGAAGAGATCGCCTTCAGGACAATGAAAGAAAAACTAGTCACCGCACCCGTACTGGCATGCCCGGACTTCGAAAAAACATTCACACTGCAAACGGACGCCAGCGTTAGGACGGGATCGTACTAACACAGGGTCACGATGAAGAAGAAAGGGTAATTGCATATGCCAGCCACACACTGAGCACTACCGAGCGCAACTACAGTGCTACAGAGAAGGAGTGTCTTGCAGTACTGTGGGGCATACGTAAAATGAAGCCGTACCTCGAGGGCTATCATTTCATTGTCGTCACGGACCACCAGGCATTGCGATGGTTACAACAAATCGACAATCCCACAGGAAGACTCGCCAGATGGGCTTTGGAACTCCAGCAGTACGACTTCGAAGTCAAATACCGGCCAGGAAAACTGAATCAAGTTGCAGATGCACCATCACGCAGCGAGACCACACCAGGTGTGCACCTGCTCCGAATAGCGAAGCGTTCCGACTCATGGTACGAAAAAAAAAAACGAAGGCAGTCCAGCAAGACCCAGCATCGGTCCCGGATTTCCAGATCCGAGAAGGGAAGTTACACCGACGGATAACTCACCAACTCGATTATAACGAGCCTGAGCCAGGCAACGCCTGGAAAATATGCATCCCAGTCAACGAGCGAGAATACGTACTGCGGAAATTCCATGACGACCCCACAGCAGGGCACCTGGGAATCGCTAAGACAAGCGTTCGCATTGCACAACGATTCTATTGGCCAGGAATGTTCCGGGAGATCGCTCGCTACGTCCGCGGTTGCGCCAGCTGTCAACAGTACAAGGTTCCTCCCCAGCCACCACCTGGGAGATTGCATGCCAACCCGGGGACGCAACCATGGCACACCGTCTCAATCGACCTGGTGGGACCATTACCTCGATCTAGACGAGGCCACATATGGCTACTCGTCGCCATGGATCGCTTTTCAAAATGGATCGAGCTCACAGCTCTCCGAAAAGCCATAAGCACCGCCGTTGCCAACGCAGTCCAAAAGGATGTTATCCTACGACACGGGGCACCAAAAATTATCATCACAGATAATGGGCGGCAATTTATAGGTGAACCATTCACCGCAATTTACAAGCTGCAGGAACGGAACACCGAAGGACACCGCCCTACGCGCCACACTGCAACCCCGTGGAAAGGGCCAACAAAGTCGTGAAGACCATGTTGGCACAATACGCTGGAAAACACCACGACCGCTGGGATGAAAAACTAGACGAAGCCAGATTTGCAGTTAACACAGCTTGGCACGAAGCAACCGGATACAGCCCAGCATATCTAAACTAGGGTAGGGAACTCAGGGTACCAGGACAACCTTCACAGGAAGAGGCACACGCCACCCCGCAACATCGATGGAAGAACCTACGCGAAGCACAGGAACTAGCACGGTTGCACCTGGCGCAGGCATTTGGACGACAGGAACGGTACTACAACCTGCGACGCCGCAACTGGAGACCAGCCGTAGGAGACAACGTTTGGAAGAAGGAGCATACGCTCTCCGACAAAGGCGCGGGAATCGCCGCCAAACTCGCTCCGAAATACAGCAGGCCCTACACGGTCGGACGAATCGTGTCACCGGTCATCGTCGACCTTCGCGACGGGAATAAACGTTGGATACGACGCATCCACATCCAGGATCTAAAGCCTGAGACGGGATCCATTGAGGACCCAGAACCACATCCGGAGGAGACATATGACGGTCCACGACCAGATGCCTCCGCGGAAGGTGCAGGGATGTCGGCGCCTGACCAGGCGACCGCCCCGACAACACGCCGACGTGGCCGACCACGGAAAATAACTGGGAGTGTTCTTTTTTTGTCACAGGCATCAATACGGATTGATACAGTAAAAATGCAGCAGCCCGAGAAGGACGATTTTTATTTAGAACTCCACGAGCTGTTCGGAGACTTCTCCGAGGAAGAAGACGAGGGGCGGCCCCGCACCCCAGCCACCCCAGAACCTATGAAGGAGGCAACCAGGGTCACGACGCCGGACATCCCAGAGCCAGCCATAAGCGCGACCTCTTCAGCCCAGTCACCTACAAAAGTGGTGACTAACTACACTAGGCAGCCGCCAATCGAGTCACCGCTACCCCCAACAACCGAAGAGGTCGTAACACGTAAAGCGACAAGACCGAGGCCAATGACCACCTCAAAACCAAAACCGGACACCATCGCGACAACCTTTCAGTGTGCAACCAAATCCGGCCGATTAGCAACAACTGAGCCACCAGGCAAATCAAAAACAAAAATGGCAAAAATTATCCGGCCGGTCACCTGGTGGCCTGAGGAGATGCGAGGAAAAATACGACCTCGAACGGTTTCCAACGCCAGCTCGCTATCCTCGAGCTCAACAATTCCTCCGACAACAATTGATGAGCATAGAGTACGGCTTGGACACGAGCCAATGATCGGACGCCGGGACCCGGGACCAGAGCCAGCAGCATCGACCGATCCAGAAACCCCAAAGGAGAAACCGAGGCGACCAAGAAGAAAGAGGCAGCGGCCAACTGCAGCAACAACGGTCACACATCATGCCGATCCGAGGAAGAAGAGGATAGCCAGCACCCCGGCTCCACTGCCAAAGGTAGCACCAACACCACAGATGCCACAACCAGGCCAAGAAGAAAAAGTAGGAGTCACCGTTATGGTCAACCACGAGGACCCAAGGGCAGGGCCGTTGGAATTACCTGTCCCCATTTGGCCGGACGTGGAGCGGCTATCTGAAGCACCCAGAAAATCATCGCTACAATTCCCCCGGCAGCCATATAAACCCCGTGCGGAGCGGTGGCCCATCAGCGAACAACGCCGGCCAGCCACACCGTCCCCACCAACGGTGTCAAACCCAGAGAAACAGGAACGCAGGGACAGTGCAGCAAGGGAGGAGGGCAATTCGCAAAAACGGAAGAAGATACCAGAAACCGAGCAGCCCGGAAAGGAGGGTTACCCGGACTGCCCAGGACGCCGTTCGCCAGGAGTGGGTCCACCGGTGCATTACACCGGTAAACACATACCGTGCAAAACAGCATGGTACACCCTACCAAACGGACAGAAAGTGGAAATTCCCACACGCTTTGTTGCCACCAAACAACACAAAATGCTGATAAACGGCGTGCGGTGGGTACTCCATTTTAATGAAGAAGGACGATTACGCCGGTGTCAACAAAGGGAGTGAGCACGAGGGGACAGAGAACGGCAAACAATAAAAGACGGTTTTATAAGTGTGTGTTTTTTTATAGTTCAAAAGGGTGTGTTTTTTTATTATTTTTGATTCTCTAGCCTGTAAGTCCAGAAAAAAGGAAAAAGGAGAGAGAAAAAATATATATTATTAGGGTGTGTATTTTTTTTATATATCTTTTTAGAAGAGGTTTTTCTAGTCTATAAGGGTGTGTTTTTATATATATATATATATATATATATATATATATATATATATATATATATGTTTTAGAGTGGGTTTAAATACTGTTCAACTTCTGTTCGAAAGATTTTTCCGTCAGATTATCGGAAACCCTTGAAAAATCTTGAGAACGCAGTTCTTCCACCGGAAAGCTGCAGAAAATTATTTTCCCATGTAAGTTATGTTGAAATAATGTAATTTATTATACTAAATATATAGATCGCGAGACTTTTTAATAAGTTGATGCGAACGCATTACCGAATTTTTTTTTCTTTTTGTTTTTTTAAGGATGAAGGGGAAAAATACATTTAAGTACACCCCAGAAGGGGGTAGTGTGGGACTCAGGAGATCGAAACGGACGGATCTCCCACTACCCACTAAAAAACCTTCTTCCCTCCGTGTCCCTCTAATCAAAAAGTTTATTGAACGGTATATGTATTTATTTAATCGTTCAATGAAACTTTTCTTCTTTTAGCCGCTTCCTGTGCTTCAATTACGTACTGTGGTTCCCTCAGTGGCTTGCCTCTGGCCTTTCTGCTATCAATTATTTCGGGAACCAAGCAGTCTTTATAAAAGCGTCGGAGCGGTTGTAACATTTTCTCATTCCAAAACTGATCGTCACGCTCGACAGTCGTGTACTTATATTGTCTTTGCGTCACGTGCAACTGCCCTTGTACTTGGAAATAGTACGCGTGTTTTGCGTTTAAACGACTGTCGTCGTGTTTGTCGAAAATGTTACTGCAATTTGAAACTTTTTTCAGAATTGCTTCATCAGGAGTCATTTGGCGCGCCGCATAAGGGCATTTAATTTCAACGATGGTATCGTCTGAATACATGCCATCAGGCGACGCGCCAAAATATGGGAATTCCTCATCAATAAATAAACCACAATCTTTGATTTCTATTCCCATAACACTCTCCAATTGTTCTCGTGCCAATTTCTCTTTATCTTTACCCCACTGAATAGCAGGACGTTTTGTTAGATCAGGAGGGTAAAGAATATCTTGAATGAGAAGTATATATGAGAAGAATATCTTGGCGCGAAGTTGTATCTCTCACGGAACAAAGTTTTGCGAAATTTGAAGCAGTCAGCAGGTTCTCACGTTCAAGATGCCATCGCGGCTTTTTATGCTGACCCCGTGTATTCTGCTCTAATTCGCAATCCTGCTGTTTGCTTCGTAGCTTTCGATAATGATCGGATTTCAGCTGTTCGTAAACTTCAGGAGTAACATCCGGCACTTCCGTGTTCGGACCATAATCTTTATCAGGTCCACGACTCTTGCCAGAATATCTCGATTTACGAACAGCTAGACCCGATTTTTTTGCTACGCGCAAACGTTCATTCCGTTTTGCCTGCCTGGCAATATATCTTTTTTCCAGCACGGTTGCACGTGCTGGGGGCTCTTTACCTAACGCGTGACAAGCACGACTTATCGGTGCAGAACTATTGCTTTGCACGACTGATGCTTTTACACGCGTTTCGTAAGAGCCTCTTTGCGCTAAATTCGTACGTTTCCCGCCGATGAGCTTGCAAATAATGGCATTACGACTTTCAACACAATTGCTGGTATAATTGTACAGCAAACTCTTCGCATTTTGTTTTATGCGTTCATTGCATATTCTAATTTGCCATGTATCCCTGCAACTTGTAATATGGGGAGAAGATTTGCCTCGTTTCCTTTTGGAATTCCGTCACAAAAATACGAGGCGCAATCTCGATGATCCCCAAATACATGGCTGAGTACATTGTCTAAATCTTTAATCAAACCAGCAATTTTGTCTTTCCATTCTACATTACTCTCTCGGCGGAACTTAGCAGCCTGAGTAACAGCGGTTGGAATTTTCATTACGCTGTTCCGAACGACTTTTTTTTCTTTTGCGTATTTACGACCACCATAGTTACCCGTTTCTTGTATTTTTTGTTTGACAAATTGCGGAGAAGATGATTTATACATTCTATCTTCTCCACAATAATGTTCGGGTATGGTGGGTGTTACGTCCCGCGATTCGGATTTGTCGCTTAAGGCAATTTAAGAATTCGCGAATCGAGACGCTAATAAATAATCCAGCTTTTGAGTCCACACGGCGAGTCTAACCGTGTCTAACTCGGGTCACGACGCAACGGTTCCCTACGGTTTACAGAAGCACTCACCGGATCTTGACCTAGGCAATAGCGATATGGGCCTTCGTTTACGTAAGATGACTCCTTTAGGCCGGGCTCGTCCCGGGAGCCGGGTATGCCGTGTGCTCAGCTGACCGATAAGAAGATCGGTCTCGAACAAGGTCGACGCCCTGTAACGAGAGTCGGGCAGGCGTCCTCCAAGGAATCTGCTCCTTCTGAATCGAAACGATGCGAATCTTCCCCGTGAATACCACGTCGCGAATGATTATCGGAATCCCACGCGCACCGATGACTCTAGTAAATTCGTCTTTAGCGGCCTCCTCACGAAAGTAGTCGCGTAGAAGCTTCCGTAATTGATACTTGCGGCCGGCGCGGCGTGGCATGTGATATTGTACACTTACAACAGTGAATTTACGTTAATAGGAGCAACAGCTGGCTTGGTGCAGAATCCGTCTATCGTACCGAGCTACCTGGTGGGCTCAGACGTACAATACAGGGAATCCGTATGAGCAATGCGATAATCAGTTCAATATTACATGACTTGCGGTCGGCACGGCGTGGCATGTGATATTGTGCAACTACAATAGTGAATCTACGCTAATAGAAACAACAACTAGTTTGGTGTAGAATCCGTCTATCGTACCGAGCTACCTGGTGGGCTCAGGCGTACAATACAGGGAATTCATATGAGCACTGAGACAATTAGCCCAATATTACATGCGATGAATGTAAAGGAGTCGGAATGATCGGGGTTCGATTTAATTGTAGAAAAATGGAACTTTAATAATAATAATGCGAAAGAAATATGCCGTTGAACGGCTACACTGAAGACTTATTAATACTAACGCGAGACATATAAAATGCTATGTTAATGAGACGCGAGCAGAAGGTGAGGGGATGACTCCAGGTGGAGTCAGAGAAGGAACTGAATGCAACCGATGTTCCATTGAGCTCCTTCATTTTGGAGGTGTCAGTGGAGTAGGGTAATTAGGAGTGGGAGTGGGCGGCAGGTTGGGAGATGCTAACGCGAGGGGTAGGGATCGCTGGACGCGATGACGTACTTCGAGCGTCGCGTGGCAACGGGGACAGTTGGGAGGTTGTACTTGGGATAGGTTTTGGGAGTAGAATGGGAAAGAAAATGAAAGATAGAATAGAGAATAGATGGTGCGTGGAACGCTTACGCACGACGGTGAATATGCACTTATAACTATTGTGTTTGTGTTATAATGGTTGTGTACTTATTGCTAACGATATATATATATATATATATATATATGTTTATAATTATATGGTCTTAACCTATACAATACGTCATCGGACGTAACACCTCCCCCCCACGGGAGAAAAATAATTTTTTTTTTTCAAAAGAAAAATTATTTTTCCTCATTACTAATGCCAGGCATTCTTCTATAACTAACAAATTGTTTTTGCTTATCGACTACTAATTCACTTAGTTCTCTCCCGTTTTCGCTAGTCACTTCGGTGTCCATAGCGGAATCGAGGACGCACTCGCGAGGGGACACTGGGGATTCACTCGCGGCACTTTTGTCTTTTAAGAACAAGCAGAAATGGGTAAGCGCACTCCACGATGCTGCTAGTAACTGGATACCACATCCGTAGGCGTTGTGCAGTGCGAGACCGTTGAGGATGGTATTGATGCACATCTTGATGACCTTGACCGCCGTGTAGATGCCGATGATGCCAGCCATGGCTGAGCCGAATTCAACGAAGCCTTCCCACAGTTTTCCTCCCGTGGTTTCGGCTATTTTCGTCAGGGTATCCTCGTCCATTAGGTTGTACATTTTTACCGATTCACTGGCGTATGTCCGTCCTGATGCTCCCTGGGCCATTGAGTTGATGACGGCAGCTTTTTCCACGGGGAACATTATATGTTCTGCCAAGCGACGAATCTCGTCCTGTGAATAAATTCCGCCGTTTGCAAGATTGGCGGGATTAGTATAATGCCATGCGGACTCAGTCAGCGGTCGAAGAGGTATTGGTGGCACTGTTTCTACCGGGCGTGGCGTCATCCGGTACCATGTCCCATGGATCCGGTACGTTGGTGCGATCAGCTCATTACAGTCCTTCTTTGTTCCGATTCGCGTCAGAATCCGGTGTCGAGGCGTAATGAAATACGACTCGTTTCTGTGGAGGACCGGGAGCTCGTCGTAGCAGTCTGCTGTCTTCCTCACAGTCACCTGAATTGGAATACACTTAATTATATGTATTACCTCTCCAGATTGAATGGCCATGTATCCCGGCTCCTTTGCTAATGTCGTGGCGACCTCGGCGGGTGAAGTGTTAATTAGTGCGAGTGCGTTCTTGAGGACTTGTCTCTCCAACTCGCATTTTTGTCGCATGATATCCCTGTACATGCTCACTATCTGGCCCTTGATGTGCTTCTCAGTGTAAACGAATTTCGTGTTGATGTACGAAAATATATCAATGTTGGTGAGGCGAGTCTTCTTTTCTGTTTTGAATTTTCCTTCCTTGTCCGTCTCAACTATCAGTAATTTCGGATGTTCCGTTTTGCTTAACGTATAGCCGCAGACTACGGTGTGTCCTGTGCTTGTAAGGGCAAAAGCTGTGTCACCAGAGGTAACTGTATAGACGGGCGTTGAACCGTTTCTGGTCGTTGTCTTGACGCCCTTACCCTCATACAAGACGTCGAATTCGTTGAATTTGCATTGGCTGCTGGGGATAGAAGTCCAGTAGGAATATCCATCTTCAGTGTCCAGGCAGTATTCCCTGCTCAATGCACAGCGTTGTCCGGAGGGCAGAATGATCTCGTTGTTCGCCAGTTTCACTAATCCTTGGCGCTCTTTTAGCGTAATCCGAATGATAGCTTGGACTACCACGTTGTCCCAGGTTCCGAACGGGTCGCTGTAAGTGGTACCTCCACACGTACCGTCTTGCTGGATAGAACCGGCCAATGTTACGCTTCTTGAAGTCGTCGTGTTGCTGAGGAGGCCTGAAATTTGCGTTGATGGTGACAGAAACAGAATACCGTACTCGTGCATCGTCTTGCACACTTCTCGGGGCGTAGCTAGGATGTATTCTTGTCGTCCGTTGCTAACCACTGAGGTATGCGAGTGCATCCCGCAATAGTAGATGGTACGGTCGACTTCAACCTTGCACTGCAGGACGTTCGCGTCGTTGTAGTCCACCATTTGCAATAGTTGGATCTGTAGATCCTGATGTATCAGGGACTCGCTCGTGTAGTCGCATCTTGGTTGGTCGATTGTAGAAAACGTGGTAATGTTGAGGGTGCTGCCCCCGCAGTCGTATCCAACGAGGGCGAATGTTGGTCGCACGAATGCGAAGACGAAGAGAGCAAGGATGAAGAGAGCTGAGGTCTTCATGTCGTGGACGTCGCGCGGTGACTGCACCTGTCGTGATTCGAGCGTCTTCTTAGGCTCGTTTTTATCGCTGTTGTGCCTGGTCTTATCATTTTCCTCTTGCGAGGAAGTGGGGGGAGAGTGACGTATTACTCGTTCTCTGAGTCCCCTTCCTCCTCTTCCAGGGTGGCCCTCTTTTGAGCCCTCCATGCTGCTAACTCTTCCTCGGCTTCGAGGAAGCATTCCCAACACTCCATCGCGGGTCGTGCGCTGCACAACTGCACCCCGCACAACTGGCACAAGTTGTCCAGTATATTCCCGTAGCCGTGGAATTCGAGGATGTAGCGTTCCGAGTATGCGGAGCTGCATGCATCGCAGAGCAGGTCTTTGCCCCCCGCAGAGTAGGCTATCCCCTCGTAGCAAATCATGTTGTCCAAATACGCGGTGGTGTCCCAACGTTTCTGGGCGATCGATCTTCGCTGAGGTGTGGTCCAGAGCTTGCGGCACATTTTCGGAATCGTTGCGACGGGTCGGTGATGCTGTTTCAACGGTATCTCGGTCTAACTGATCTTTGAGTGGGCCATGCTTGGTCCTTTTTGTAGGTTTGGGAATAGTGGTAGAGGGGGAGTAGCGTGCCTTAGCCCTTATCCAGAGCAATTTTTGCTCTCTGTTTGTCACTTGGGTTACAGGCCCATTCGGCTCAGTCGGCGTTGGATTCGTGGGAAGCATATCGGTTTTCACGATTATCGCGCCTAGCCTAAATGATTCGGGTTTCTTAACCGCCGCAGTTGTTGATACCGAACTCGATTCCCTTGCATGCTTAATCTTATTAGTGTGAACTATCCGAGAGCCTCTCTTAAAATTTATACGCACGTTGTTATCGCCTAAACATTCGGATATTTTAAATGGTCCGATATATTCGTTATCAAATTTCCCTCTGTGAGGTTCCTTTAGGAGGAACACGTCATCTCCGACGGCGAAGGTTTGTACGTTGACTTTTCGGTCGTAATATTTTTTTGATTTCTGTTTCGCGGATTCGAGATTTTCCTTAGCCTTAGCTAACGTTCCATCTATTTTCGTTTGGAGGCCTTCTAGGTAGCTGTTATAGGATTCGTTAGTCACGTCGTTCATGTTAACGTTTGCTGAAGGCGTTCGCGCTAGAGTGCCAAAGATAAGTTCGTGTGGCGTGAACAGGGTACCCTCATGCACGCTCGTGTTGTAGGAGAACATGGCCATCGGCAACCATTCCCAATTGTCCTGATTTACGTATTGTTTGAGATATTCGGTTAATACGTGATGTGATCGCTCTATCGACCCATTGCTTTGGGGTCTGAACGCGGTGGTTCTGAATTGAGCTATTCTAAATTTCTTGGCTACATTCTTCATTAGCGAGCTTAAGAAGTTTGCACCTTGATCGGTGAGTATGGCTTTAGGAGCACCGAATCTACAGATAAAGTGTTGGACGAATGCATTTGCGACTTCGACGGCGGTCGTTGATTCTAAAGGAATTGCTAAGGAATATTTTGTCAGAAGGTCCTGAATCGTTAATATGTTTTTGAATCCATTACATGATACCGGGAGTGAACCTACGATGTCCATGGAAACTTTGTCGAACGATCTCCCTGGCGTATCTGTAATTATCATGGGCTGTCTAGTTTTTACCCTAACCAACTTCTTCGTTTGACAGGAGATGCATGAATTAACGAAATTTTGTACATCCCTTTTTAAGGTAGGCCAAAAATACTTTTCTCGAATACGACGATAAGTTTTCGTGATGCCCTTATGACCCGCGTATGCTGAGCAATGATTTTCAGTTAGGATATCTGTGCGTCGTTCCTCTGAGGGAACTATAATTTCGTTCGAGCAAGCGAATATTTGAACTGGTGATGGTTCGAACAGATCGAGTAAAACCCTTTGAATTTCGTGCCAAGGTGTATCGTCGATGTAGGTTTTGGAGATGCTGAAGGATTCAAGCTGGAGTTCGGTGGTGACATCGAGTAGGGATCTTAGACACTCGGTCACGTCTTCGTAGGGAGCGGTATGGAGGGGAGAGGGTTTAACTGGAAGTATTATGAGTTTGTGATTTGCCAGCTCTAGGACTTTGGCTCTACACAACGTGAGATCGGTCACCGGAGGAATCTTATTACGCGAGATCAGATCTGTCGCTCCCGTGTCGAGCGGCTGGAGACTCATAGTTACAAATATTACTAGGTTATCGTTTCTCATACTGAGACGGTCCCGGGTGTGAACCATCGTACGTCCGTTTTGTAGAGTCGGTTCGCTATACGAATCGTGTAGCGCGTCAGAGTCTGAGGTGTTAGGAGATTCAACACGGTCATCGTTTCGTATGGGAGTTCCCTCACGAGACGATGATGGAGTTATAGACATAGGAGATTTGGGCCCCGCTGCTGCTAGGAGTGAAGGAGGGCTCGGGATAGGTGGAGGAGGGGGACGGATTCTACGCGAGGAACTCCGCGTTTGAATCGGTTGAGTGGGCGCAGCCGCCGATTTAGGAAATGGCGTCTTGGTATCTGTACCATCGTTGACCGTGTTGAATGAGTCGGGATCCTGCGTGGACGAAATAGGAAGAGCCGGTACAGGATTGCGGGATAAGGCGTCGGCATTCAAATTTGTTTTACCCGTCTTATATGTAATCCTATAATCGAATTCGGCCAGTTTCAATCGCCATCTCAGTAATCGCGAAGTCGGATCTTTTACCGAATTCATCCAGACGAGAGGCTGGTGATCCGTGATCAGATTGAATTTGTGACCGTATATGTATGGTCGAAAATACTGTGTGCAGTAGATAATCGCGAGGCATTCTTTCTCTATCGTCGAATAGTTCAATTCAGCCCCACTAAGTAACCGAGAAGCGTAGGCGATAGGGCGATCCTTTCCCGGTTCGTCCTGGCTTAGGACGCCGCCGATCGCGTAGCCTGAGGCGTCCGTGGTGACATTGAATTCTTTCGTAAAATCGGGGTACTGTAAGAGCGGTTCGGTAGTTAAGATTTCCCGTAGCGTGCAGAAGGCGTTTTCCTGTTCGAGCTCCCATTCAAACTTCTTATCCTTTTTGAGTAGCAGCGTAAGAGGTTTCGAAATTTGTGAAAATTTCGGGATGAATCTCCTATAATAACCTGCCAGGCCCAGGAACTCTCTTACTGATTTTACCGATTTTGGCCTTGGAAAATCTCGTACTGCGGACACCTTTTTGGGACATGGTCTTACACCATCTTCGCCTATAATGTGTCCTAGGTACGCTACTTCGCGGTGTAGAAATCCGCATTTCGACGGCTGCAGTTTCAGATTCGCTTCGCGCAACCTTCGTGCTAATTTATTGAATTTTGACCCGTGTTCTGTAAGGCTTCGTGAGTAAATTACTATATCGTCTAAGTAGACAAACAATTCTATACCTTGCAGGCCTGTTAGGATATTATCCATGAGCCGTTGAAAGGTTGCTGGTGCGTTGCGTAATCCGAACGGCATGCGTTTGTACTCGTAATGCCCGTAAGGCGTGGAGAACGCAGTTTTCGGTGCGTCGTCTGGTTCCATACCGATTTGATGAAACCCGTTTGCCAAATCGAAGACGCTAAAATATTTGGCGCTGCCGAGCTGGTCCAGTATTTCCAGAATACTCGGGAGCGGGTACGCGTCTGGGATGGACTTTTCGTTAAGAGCGCGGAAGTCAATTACCATTCGCCATTTCTTATTACCGTGTTCATCGGCTTTCTTAGGCACGATCCACAGGGGACTATTATACGGTGAAGTCGAAGGAGCGACAATGTCTTGCTCAAGCAGTTCTTTCATCTGCTTATTAATTTCTTCCCTGTGGATCGGTGGATAGCGATACTGTTTCACGTGGACCGGCGCTTCGTCCGTCGTGATAATTTTGTGTGTGACCTTATTTGTCATTCCCAGACGGTCTCCAGGGAGGTGGAATAGATCGTGGTGTTCGTACACCAGATTTTGAACATGATTTGCCTCCTCCTCGCTTAAATGATTGGTATTCATTATGTCCCATATCTCATTAAAGCGAGGCGCGAGCGGCTGAGAACTAGAGCTCGAACTCGCGGAATTTGTATAAAGGTTTAAGACCTTGGATTTGAAATTTGGATTTAAATTCGAAATGGAGTATAGAGATTTAAATTCCGGGTCGGTGACTTCCACGATGCTTTCCACCTCCTCTAGCTCTACGTTCGGCATGGGGAGTTCGATTGGCTCGCTCGTGGTGTTGACGCACCGTACGTACGCTCTACCGCCGGAGATGCGCGTTAGACAATTCGGAAGTAATACACCGGGTGCGATTTCGCACTTTCGTAAGTAACCTGTCTCGGGTCCGGTGGCGTTTACCGCAATGCAAACCGAAGCTCGTGACTCGATGTGACAATTCTCTCGAGAAGTAAATGGGAACTCGTTCCCTTGCCAAGTCATGCTTCGATTGCTATAAGAAATGTCGGCGCCTTTAATAAGGAAGGCCGATCCTAAGATTCCGTCGGAAGGAATTGCAAGTGAGTCCGGCACGACTTGGAACTCTATCGGTGCATCGGATATAGTCAAGTCGGTGGACCCTAAAGTGGATATTACCTCGTCTGTAATGCCAGAGATAAAGATTTGGTTGTTCGTGTTGATTACCACGTCCGGTTTCAACAACGAAGCTTTAATCAAATTCGGCTCCGAGCCCGTATCTACCATAATTTTGACGTCTTTTGTTAATTCGGGGATCGTAACAATTATGTGCGGAATTGCGCTATTATCGCTAAGAGTTACTCTTGTTACTCTCTGGCCTCTTCTGTAATCGGCTCGGTCGCGATCGTCTGTACGGATTGCTTGGTCGGTGCCTCCCGTCGTAGGTTCGCGGCGGACGGGAGGGTCGGCCCGTTTCTCGATTGTTCCCTCATGCGATTAACATATTCGCGCTTACGACATTCATGAATGTCGTGTCCGGGTATCTTGCAGTAGCTGCAGAATTTCGCCGGTGCGCGAGGGGCCGCGTAATTATTTTCGCGGCGTTGAGGAGGAGTGTACGTGTCGCGGTGCGTGTAACGCGAGTCGTTGTCTCGGCTCGATGATCGGGTTACGTCGCGCGGTGGCTCGAAGTAGCGATTCTCGCGAGATTTGTTTACATGAGTGTCGGTACGCGCTTGATAAGGTGAGTTATCACGTTGGCGACTGGAGACAGGGTCTACCCGATATGTGTCGTTACGATAAGGCGATGGTGATCTCGAAAATCGTGAATCACCTCGCGAACTGTTATGGGAATCGTGTCCCGAGAACCGGACCTGTTTCTCCTCGCGTCCATGTCGCTCATTTCTTTGTTTATCGAGCTCGATATCCTTATAACATTTTACGGCTTCACTGAACATGAAGCGTAATGGCCGATGCCTGTTTTGGCGTGCTTCCGGGCGCAATTTCGAAATTAATCCGCGGATAAAACAATTTTTCGTTAACACGTCGATTTCTGCCAGGTCCAGGCCGTCGCTGTGACAGTCTATGATCGCGGCACGTACATCCTTCACGCGGCTAATGTATTGCAAAATATGTTCATTCGCGCGCATGTATATGTTGTCCATTTCTCCGCGGTAGTGGTCGATCGTATGGTGCGGCCCAAAATCTTCTTTCAAACGGTTCGTAATATCCGAGACTTTATCTATTCTTTAGTCCTCGACCGAGGTGTATGCGCTTCCGCGGAGCTTATTGATGATTAATTTTGACAGCGTTTTTTCCGCATGTCGGGGGACGAGGTCGCGGGCGCGTTGACAGGCTCGCGTGAATTGTGAGACGGGAATGTTCGTGCCGTCAAACAAAGGGATCGAATCTATCGCGGCTTTTATGACTAATCGTGAATCTTCTCGCTCGGTCGAGCGATCTCTACGAGGCAGTCCCGAATTGTTTCGGCGAGGTGTCGCTGACGGGTGCAACGGCAGGTTAACCGAATTTTCTAATTGCGGAAGGTGCCTCGTCGGTACTGGTATGCTTCGACCGGTCTCGATTTCTTGCGCGTCTGGTAATAACTTTGCTTCGTCTCGTGCTATCTCTATTTCCTTTCTTTGATCTGCTAACTCGTCACGCTCGCGGTTCAAGTCTTCTCGGTATCGGTCTAATTCGGCGCGTTCTTCGTCGATTTCGGCTTGGATTTTGGCTATTTGTTCCTTGAACAACGCACGATTCTGCTCTACCGCTTCATTTTCGTCGCGGATTCTACGTTCTTTCATTAGCAATTGACTCCGGAGTGCTGCCAGCTCATCCGCGGTCAATTTTGATTCGTCAGTCTCCGTAGGCTTATCCTTACCGCGCGTATTGCTTGCGGGACCGCTTGCCATCGCGATAGCTGTCTATCCCACCGCTGCCACCAAATTGTTACGTCCCGCGATTCGGATTTGTCGCTTAAGGCAATTTAAGAATTCGCGAATCGAGACGCTAATAAATAATCCAGCTTTTGAGTCCACACGGCGAGTCTAACCGTGTCTAACTCGGGTCACGACGCAACGGTTCCCTACGGTTTACAGAAGCACTCACCGGATCTTGACCTAGGCAATAGCGATATGGGCCTTCGTTTACGTAAGATGACTCCTTTAGGCCGGGCTCGTCCCGGGAGCCGGGTATGCCGCGTGCTCAGCTGACCGATAAGAAGATCGGTCTCGAACAAGGTCGACGCCCTGTAACGAGAGTCGGGCAGGCGTCCTCCAAGGAATCTGCTCCTTCTGAATCGAAACGATGCGAATCTTCCCCGTGAATACCACGTCGCGAATGATTATCGGAATCCCACGCGCACCGATGACTCTAGTAAATTCGTCTTTAGCGGCCTCCTCACGAAAGTAGTCGCGTAGAAGCTTCCGTAATTGATACTTGCGGCCGGCGCGGCGTGGCATGTGATATTGTACACTTACAACAGTGAATTTACGTTAATAGGAGCAACAGCTGGCTTGGTGCAGAATCCGTCTATCGTACCGAGCTACCTGGTGGGCTCAGACGTACAATACAGGGAATCCGTATGAGCAATGCGATAATCAGTTCAATATTACATGACTTGCGGTCGGCACGGCGTGGCATGTGATATTGTGCAACTACAATAGTGAATCTACGCTAATAGAAACAACAACTAGTTTGGTGTAGAATCCGTCTATCGTACCGAGCTACCTGGTGGGCTCAGGCGTACAATACAGGGAATTCATATGAGCACTGAGACAATTAGCCCAATATTACATGCGATGAATGTAAAGGAGTCGGAATGATCGGGGATCGATTTAATTGTAGAAAAATGGAACTTTAATAATAATAATGCGAAAGAAATATGCCGTTGAATGGCTACACTGAAGACTTATTAATACTAACGCGAGAGATATAAAATGCTATGTTAATGAGACGCGAGCAGAAGGTGAGGGGATGACTCCAGGTGGAGTCAGAGAAGGAACTGAATGCAACCGATGTTCCATTGAGCTCCTTCATTTTGGAGGTGTCAGTGGAGTAGGGTAATTAGGAGTGGGAGTGGGCGGCAGGTTGGGAGATGCTAACGCGAGGGGTAGGGATCGCTGGACGCGATGACGTACTTCGAGCGTCGCGTGGCAACGGGGACAGTTGGGAGGTTGTACTTGGGATAGGTTTTGGGAGTAGAATGGGAAAGAAAATGAAAGATAGAATAGAGAATAGATGGTGCGTGGAACGCTTACGCACGACGGTGAATATGCACTTATAACTATTGTGTTTGTGTTATAATGGTTGTGTACTTATTGCTAACGATATATATATATATATATATATATATATATATAATTATAAACATATATATATATATATATATATATATATATATATATATATATATGTTTATAATTATATGGTCTTAACCTATACAATACGTCATCGGACGTAACAGTGGGAAATCCGTCAATTTTTTTAAAACATTGCTATCACCATCGCCAATGTATCTACTATACAGGGTGTCTCAAAATTCCTCCAGGACCCGAAAGGGGGTGGTTCCTGAGATCATTTCAAGCGACATTTTCCTTTGAAAAAATGTCGTCCGCGGCTTCGTTAACGAGTTATTAACGAAAAACACGGACCAATCAGAGCGCGAGCTAGACGCGTCTTGCTCGGCGCGCCGGCAGCCGAGTGTCGGTGGCACGCCGCGATTTCGCAACGAACAAAATTTTCTCGATGATGCGAATCCTCGCCAATTTCGATAAGCTTTGGATATGTTGTCAATACCATGATTCTGAACAACATTTCCCTTTACGGTTTTTGTCGGTCGGCTTTAGATTACGAGATAATTGTAAAAACTTGTAATTGTAAATCGATCGATGTACTATCTCTTCGCTAATCGCGATAAGCTTTGGATATGTTGTCAATACCGTGATTCTGAACAACATTTCCCTTTACGGTTTCTGTCGGTCGGCTTTAGTTTACGAGATAATTGTAAAAACTTGTAATTGTAAATTGATCGATGTACTATCTCTTCGCCAATCGCGATAAGCTTTGGATATGTTGTCAATACCATGATTCTGAACAACATTTCCCTTTACGGTTTTTGTCGGTCGGCTTTAGTTTACGAGATAATTGTAAAAACTTGTAATTGTAAATCGATCGATGTACATACTATCTCCTCGCCGATTACGATGAGCTTTATTTCAAAGGAAAATGATATTTAAAACATCGAATTTATAACATATTTCAAAATCATCGAAATCGGTGAGGACCCACATCATCGGCAACTTTACCCGAACGATAGAAGAAGCAGAAACTTAATGAATTAAAAACTCACTTATTCAGCCGTAAATCCATTTGACTACCACGTACAACCACCACACTTTCACACAATTGCTGATCACGCAGCACACTTTTATAACTCGTATCGATATCGAACGAAATTACTTACTCCGACGCGGAAAGAGTTCGATGCTCTTCGCGATTCCGCGCGAAACTGTGCTCTCCCAGCGTACAATGTATTCGAGGAAGGCGTCGTTTAAAACAAATGAAATCGTTTCCAAGGAGATATTGATTTTTCGAGAATCATATGGTATTGATTTTTCGAGAATCATATGATTCTCGAAAACACCGATTCTTGACGAACGAACGATGCCATGGACGAGATATCTCGTGTATCCTTATTACTGATATAACGTGCTATTATCCATCCACAGCATCGTTTCTTTGACATCGCGGAAACGAGATATCTCGTCGATTGTAGTTCCTGTGCGGCTGTGAAAAGGAGTGATTCAAAATTTTATAAAAAAAATTAAACCGACTTCGAAAAAATGCACTGAAAAGTATGAAATAATTTCTACTTAATTGATGTGAATACACACGAACTTAAATACAATACAATCTTTTCGCAGGCGGCGCAAATTTGAAAATTTTCGACACTGGAAATTACGAGAATCCTTAATATTAATAATGCAAAGACGGGGTTTTTTAGTAGTCAAAATTGCTAGACGAAAGATCAATCTAGGGTGCGATCATTCTCAAAAGTCCTATTTTTACGTTTACGAGCAATGGTTTGGCAATATTCGGCTGCATGTTGCCCGTCAGAGGACGCTGCGTCACGCCGCGCGCCGCCGTACTATCCTCTCCGACGGACAACGTGCAGCCGAATATTGCAAAACCATTGCTCGTAAACGTAAAAATAGGACTTTTGAGAATGATCTCACCCTAGATTGATCTTTCATCTAGCTATTTTGCATATTAAAAAACCCCATCTTTGCATTATCGAGAAATCAGAAGACTAATCCCGGACCCTTGCAATCCTCGCGTACGTATACGTGTCTAGCGGTGTGTGCACTCACACGTTTCCTACTAGACGACTCCCTTAAATTCTTCTACATGCTTTCACATATTAATGTATCTTCTCTTCCCACCTACTGATTTCCAAGTCCACCATATTCCAATGAATTCATAATCAGCAACATCTGTTATTTGGAAAATTTTCAATTTTGCGCCGCCTCCGAAAAGATTGTATTCAAGTATTTAAGTTCGTGTGTATTCACATCAATTAAATGGAGATTATTTCATACTTTTCAGTGCGTTCTTTCGAAGTAGGTTTAATTCTTTTTATAAAATTTTTTTATTTCACACTTTTTAGTCCTACAAAATGCAGAAGGTTTCGTCCTGATTGGTCCATCCATCTCGCCGTAATCTGTGAACATACATAGAAAAAAAACGAAAAAAAGGCACATACAGATCTAATTGAGTAACCTCCTCCTTTTTCGAAGTCGGTTAAAAAGAAAAGGAGTTGAATTTGCGTTTAATGTTGGTGGCCCTGAAAAGGGCCGATTGTTATTAAAGCAGATGCTCGATATATCCGCCGTTCTGCCTAACGCAGAGCTCGGCCCTTCGTATAATTTGTCGTTGTACTCCTTTAAGAGTCTCCCTGCTGATCATCGCAATGGCACCGTGAGCGCGTGCCACCATCTCTTCTGCAGATTGCACAGTTGTACGGTACACCTCATTCTGAAATGACATTATTTATAAAAAAAAAGAAAATGTAAGCAAACGCGTATACAACAATGAGAAAAAAATACTTGAAAATACATGAAAATTAAAATTACCTTTAAATAGCCCCAGAGGAAAAAATCAAGCGGATTGAGATCAGGTGACCGCGCGGGCCACGCAACAGGACCACCGCGGCCGATCCACCTGTCCCGAAAGGTTTGATTCAAATGGGCGCGGACATTTGCGGCGTAGTGCGCTGGCGCCCCATCCATTTGGAAAAACATGTTCAGCCGAGTCGCATAAGGAACATCGTCCATGAGACTCGGCAGAACAGTTTCCAAAAAGACTCGGAAGCTCGGGCCGTCCAGTCTATCGGGTAGAATGCACGGCCCGAGGATTTCTTCGCCGCAAATGCCGGCCCAAAAGTTAACCGACCAGCGGTTCTGTGCGCCGCGTTCCCGAAGCGCCGACGGATTCTCGACGCTCCATACATGCAGATTGTGGGCGTTGAAACACCCTTCTCTTGTGAAGAGTGATTCGTCGGTCCACAATATGTATGTGATGAACGCCGGATCCCGGGCAACTTCTCCGAGCAGCCACCTTGAAAACTCAAGCCGCCGATCACAATCCCCGGGCTGCAATTGTTGCACCCGCACATATTTGTACGGGTGAAACGTATTCTCCTGCAGAGTTCGATGTACCGCCGAACGATCGATACTAAAACAAAATACATGAAAATGCATAAATACCTACTGTTGCATAAGCTTTAATCGAATATCGTTTTATACTTTGACTTACTCCAAACGGCGACTGATATCACGCACGCTCACGGTGCCATCCTCTTCCACGATGTCCAGAATATCTGCTTCTCGACGAGCCGTCCTGGTCGTTCGTGGTCTCCCGGCGTCTCTTCCGTTTCGCTCAAATGAACCGGTTGAGAAAAGCCGCGACGCCAGTGCTCGTACGTAGCCGGCCGTGGGAGTACGCATATTTGGATGGTCTACGGCCAGTCTTCGGATTGTTTCCTCCGCATTACCATCACACTGGGCAAACACCCAGTGTATATTGTAATTTTCCTGCGATGTGTACATCGTTCGAAAATTGTATTTACGTGTAAACTGCACTTTATTCGATGAAGGCAGCTTGTTTGAAACAAATGAAATCGTTGACATGGAAATATCGATTTTTCGATAATCATATGGAAACATCGATTCTGGAGAGTTCAGACATTCGATTCTTCAAAGATTTTATTCTTACATAGATGATATAAAAGAAGAATAAATCGAATAAATTCATCGAGTAAATTGAATGCAGTTTACACATACAGTTTACGCACAGTTTATGCGTCCCAGGAAAATTAGATTGGGTGTTTGCCCAGTGTGATGGTAATGCGGAGGAAACAATCCGAAGACTGGCCGTAGACCATCCAAATATGCGTACTCCCACGGCCGGCTACGTACGAGCACTGGCGTCGCGGCTTTTCTCAACCGGTTCATTTGAGCGAAACGGAAGAGACGCCGGGAGACCACGAACGACCAGGACGGCTCGTCGAGAAGCAGATATTCTGGACATCGTGGAAGAGGATGGCACCGTGAGCGTGCGTGATATCAGTCGCCGTTTGGAGTAAGTCAAAGTATAAAACGATATTCGATTAAAGCTTATGCAACAGTAGGTATTTATGCATTTTCATGTATTTTGTTTTAGTATCGATCGTTCGGCGGTACATCGAACTCTGCAGGAGAATACGTTTCACCCGTACAAATATGTGCGGGTGCAACAATTGCAGCCCGGGGATTGTGATCGGCGGCTTGAGTTTTCAAGGTGGCTGCTCGGAGAAGTTGCCCGGGATCCGGCGTTCATCACATACATATTGTGGACCGACGAATCACTCTTCACAAGAGAAGGGTGTTTCAACGCCCACAATCTGCATGTATGGAGCGTCGAGAATCCGTCGGCGCTTCGGGAACGCGGCGCACAGAACCGCTGGTCGGTTAACTTTTGGGCCGGCATTTGCGGCGAAGAAATCCTCGGGCCGTGCATTCTACCCGATAGACTGGACGGCCCGAGCTTCCGAGTCTTTTTGGAAACTGTTCTGCCGAGTCTCATGGACGATGTTCCTTATGCGACTCGGCTGAACATGTTTTTCCAAATGGATGGGGCGCCAGCGCACTACGCCGCAAATGTCCGCGCCCATTTGAATCAAACCTTTCGGGACAGGTGGATCGGCCGCGGTGGTCCTGTTGCGTGGCCCGCGCGGTCACCTGATCTCAATCCGCTTGATTTTTTCCTCTGGGGCTATTTAAAGGTAATTTTAATTTTCATGTATTTTCAAGTATTTTTTTCTCATTGTTGTATACGCGTTTGCTTACATTTTCTTTTTTTTTATAAATAATGTCATTTCAGAATGAGGTGTACCGTACAACTGTGCAATCTGCAGAAGAGATGGTGGCACGCGCTCACGGTGCCATTGCGATGATCAGCAGGGAGACTCTTAAAGGAGTACAACGACAAATTATACGAAGGGCCGAGCTCTGCGTTAGGCAGAACGGCGGATATATCGAGCATCTGCTTTAATAACAATCGGCCCTTTTCAGGGCCACCAACATTAAACGCAAATTCAACTCCTTTTCTTTTTAACCGACTTCGAAAAAGGAGGAGGTTACTCAATTAGATCTGTATGTGCCTTTTTTTCGCTTTTTTTCTATGTATGTTCACAGATTACGGCGAGATGGATGGACCAATCAGGACGAAACCTTCTGCATTTTGTAGGACTAAAAAGTGTGAAATAAAAAAATTTTATAAAAAGAATTAAACCTACTTCGAAAGAACGCACTGAAAAGTATGAAATAATCTCCATTTAATTGATGTGAATACACACGAACTTAAATACTTGAATACAATCTTTTCGGAGGCGGCGCAAAATTGAAAATTTTCCAAATAACAGATGTTGCTGATTATGAATTCATTGGAATATGGTGGACTTGGAAATCAGTAGGTGGGAAGAGAAGATACATTAATATGTGAAAGCATGTAGAAGAATTTAAGGGAGTCGTCTAGTAGGAAACGTGTGAGTGCACACACCGCTAGACACGTATACGTACGCGAGGATTGCAAGGGTCCGGGATTAGTCTTCTGATTTCTCGATAATGCAAAGATGGGGTTTTTTAATATGCAAAATAGCTAGATGAAAGATCAATCTAGGGTGAGATCATTCTCAAAAGTCCTATTTTTACGTTTACGAGCAATGGTTTTGCAATATTCGGCTGCACGTTGTCCGTCGGAGAGGATAGTACGGCGGCGCGCGGCGTGACGCAGCGTCCTCTGACGGGCAACATGCAGCCGAATATTGCCAAACCATTGCTCGTAAACGTAAAAATAGGACTTTTGAGAATGATCGCACCCTAGATTGATCTTTCGTCTAGCAATTTTGACTACTAAAAAACCCCGTCTTTGCATTATTAATATTAAGGATTCTCGTAATTTCCAGTGTCGAAAATTTTCAAATTTGCGCCGCCTGCGAAAAGATTGTATTGTATTTAAGTTCGTGTGTATTCACATCAATTAAGTAGAAATTATTTCATACTTTTCAGTGCATTTTTTCGAAGTCGGTTTAATTTTTTTTATAAAATTTTGAATCACTCCTTTTCACAGCCGCACAGGAACTACAATCGACGAGATATCTCGTTTCCGCGATGTCAAAGAAACGATGCTGTGGATGGATAATAGCACGTTATATCAGTAATAAGGATACACGAGATATCTCGTCTATGGCATCGTTCGTTCGTCAAGAATCGGTGTTTTCGAGAATCATATGATTCTCGAAAAATCAATACCATATGATTCTCGAAAAATCAATATCTCCTTGGAAACGATTTCATTTGTTTTAAACGACGCCTTCCTCGAATACATTGTACGCTGGGAGAGCACAGTTTCGCGCGGAATCGCGAAGAGCATCGAACTCTTTCCGCGTCGGAGTAAGTAATTTCGTTCGATATCGATACGAGTTATAAAAGTGTGCTGCGTGATCAGCAATTGTGTGAAAGTGTGGTGGTTGTACGTGGTAGTCAAATGGATTTACGGCTGAATAAGTGAGTTTTTAATTCATTAAGTTTCTGCTTCTTCTATCGTTCGGGTAAAGTTGCCGATGATGTGGGTCCTCACCGATTTCGATGATTTTGAAATATGTTATAAATTCGATGTTTTAAATATCATTTTCCTTTGAAATAATGCTCATCGTAATCGGCGAGGAGATAGTATGTACATCGATCGATTTACAATTACAAGTTTTTACAATTATCTCGTAAACTAAAGCCGACCGACAAAAACCGTAAAGGGAAATGTTGTTCAGAATCATGGTATTGACAACATATCCAAAGCTTATCGCGATTGGCGAAGAGATAGTACATCGATCAATTTACAATTACAAGTTTTTACAATTATCTCGTAAACTAAAGCCGACCGACAGAAACCGTAAAGGGAAATGTTGTTCAGAATCACGGTATTGACAACATATCCAAAGCTTATCGCGATTAGCGAAGAGATAGTACATCGATCGATTTACAATTACAAGTTTTTACAATTATCTCGTAATCTAAAGCCGACCGACAAAAACCGTAAAGGGAAATGTTGTTCAGAATCATGGTATTGACAACATATCCAAAGCTTATCGAAATTGGCGAGGATTCGCATCATCGAGAAACTTTTGTTCGTTGCGAAATCGCGGCGTGCCACCGACACTCGGCTGCCGGCGCGCCGAGCAAGACGCGTCTAGCTCGCGCTCTGATTGGTCCGTGTTTTTCGTTAATAACTCGTTAACGAAGCCGCGGACGACATTTTTTCAAAGGAAAATGTCGCTTGAAATGATCTCAGGAACCACCCCCTTTCGGGTCCTGGAGGAATTTTGAGACACCCTGTATATCAATCCATGCATGTCTATACTACATCGGAAGCCTTCGAGGATTATGTCACTTTCCATACTGGTCGAGCTCTGATCGGCTCCCCAATTCTTATAACATACATGTTCTTTTGGTGTCGTATTAATATTTGCTGCTCTTGCGCAGATAACATAATAGTTATTACGTACACCAACGAACAATGTTTTTCGCGAATGCCACCCTACGATAAGAGCCGATCCGGATGGAGAATCGTAACTACCACTGCGATACGATCTCTTCACCCATGAACCGTCTACTATCACAGGTATATGCGGAATACCGTTAATGACATCACCTCTCTCTATTGCTAATTGTCTTTCCACTTCGCCAGCCGCTCGCATTTCTGCTTCTGCGGCACTTGCGATAGCTTCGGACGCACTCTTTTCATACTCTAAATACGTTGTATGGCACATGAATTGAACATCCACAGCAGTCATAAGTTGATTTAACTGCGTGTGACCGGTCCCTGCCAATATAGCACCAAGAACGGCACCTATGTTGACATCCAATATTTTGCCATCTGTCGGTTCGCTCCAGAAACTACCTTGGAAACGACACATGCGACATTCGACAAAAAACTGGGTCTTGATACCGTGACGAATCGTTTTCGTTACAACAAGGTCAGCGAACCGGCAGTTATTGAACCAATGCTTGGATAGTCTTTGCAATTCTGCAAAAACATGCATAAAGTTCACTATGCACCGTCCACTGATCTCGGCAGAACGTAAACGATGTGCGTCGATGTTCTCATCTTCGTGCAAAACGATATTTTCAATGTCTTCGTCCATATCATTTTGCATTCCCGATGATGTGCTTTCTACCAAACATGCATTTGTAATAGTTGCAGGCTTCGTAGCAGACTCTGATTCTAATGGGAACGCAGTATTATGCGGCACATCTCCTTCATCCTCAGAAACATGCGTTGCTGAACTTGCATTTTCTACAATGCTTTCTTCATTCATTGCAACGCATGTATCGGCAGATAAATGAGATGTGCTTGCAAATGATATAAGCACATCTCCTTCATCCTCAAAAACATGCGTTGCTGAACTTGCATTTTCTACAATGCTTTCTTCATACATTGCAACGCATGTATCGGCAGATAAATGAGATGTGCTTGCAAATGATGTAAGCATATCACTAGTTGTATCTGCTATACGTGACGCTGCCCTTCATTTAAATGATTCGACGTACCTGTTACGTTGTTTGTGGAATCCTGATGCAGCTTCAAGCGTCGCAAGGCTGCCATCCTTCCCTTCAGGGACTTTGATCTGGACCTTGATCCATTATTCCTGGTCATTCTTGTGTTTACACTTTTTATGCAATATCCAAGTATTTCACACAACACACGTCAACACGCGCCGCGATACGATAATTAAAAACTCAGAGGGGTCAAGGAGACGGTTACGTACATTGTACAATAACTAGTGTACTAATAGTGTATAATAAATAAAACGAAAAAAAGGAATAGAACTAACTTGTTCTTTCTCATAAAATAAGTTGATGTAATAAAAAAATTATGTTTCCATTTAAAAAAGTGAACTTGATCTTAAAGTGACCTCCGACACGTCAAATAAAATATTAAAAAATACACCTCTCTATAGAGCTTTGAAACCCATCAAATTGCATTGCAAGTTTTTTTACTAAATACGATGGATAAAGAGATATCTCGTGTAACAGAAAATTTGGGACACCGTGTATATGCATAGAAGTTTGTACATGTTTCAATGCTGTTCAACTTTTGTTCGAAAGATTTTTCCGTCAGATTATCGGAAACCCTTGAAAAATCTTGAGAACGCAGTTCTTCCATCGAAAAGCTGGAGAAAATTATTTTCCCATGTAAGTTATGTTGAAATAATGTAATTTATTATACTAAATATATAGATCGCGAGACTTTTTAATAAGTTGATGCGAACGCATTACCGAATTTTTTTTTCTTTTTGTTTTTTTAAGGATGAAGGGGAAAAATACATTTAAGTACACCCCAGAAGGGGGTAGTGTGGGACTCAGGAGATCGAAACGGACGGATCTCCCACTACCCACTAAAAAACCTTCTTCCCTCCGTGTCCCTCTAATCAAAAAGTTTATTGAACGGTATATCTATTTATTTAACCGTTCTATAAGAGATTTGAGGCTTTCACGGCCCGGCATCATACAGTTATTTCTGTTGAGGTTTTCGGGTGTAAGCCGTGTCCTAAAGGAAGAGATTTCCCAACGTTTCGCAAGCATTGCAGCTAGCTTCATCAGGGGGTCGGAAGACACACTGATACTGGTGTGTGCCTGATTTGTGCTCCACTTATATAGTGGAGGTTGCTCATGTTCTGGTTCAGTGAGCACCAATCAAAGTAGACTTTTAATTGGGCGGCCGAACAATTAAAAAACTGGGAGGAGTGTGTGCCATATTGGACTCAGGTTGTAACCTGCATCCCTGTTGATGTTATTAGGGTGTTTCTTAATTTCCAATGATTCCCGGTGTTTTCTGAGAAAATATCCCTTAGTTCTGGCTAAAACTTTGGCTTCATTGAAAAGTATGGTGTGTCCTGTTGTTATCTGGTGTTCAGCCACAGCTGATTGAATGTAGCCTAACCTGGCGCATCGCTCATGTTCCTTGAGTCGAGTGCTCACACTCCTCCCAGTTTCGCCGATGTAAACTTTACCGCATGAGCACGGGATTTTGTATACCCCTGGCGTAGATAGTTGCGGCTGGGGATCCTTGGGGGAGGTGAGTATCTGTCCTATTTTTGTGTGTGTGGTGAAGACTGTCTTGATGTTGTGTTTTTTGAGAATTCTGCTAATACGATCGGTTGTACCCTGTATGTACGGCAGGGAGGTGGTTGTATAATTTCTGTTGTTGTCGGGCGTGGTCTGTTTGTCTCTCGGTTTCGTGAGTCGGTCTATGGTGCGGTTGATTTTTTTGTTTGGAAAAACCATTTTGGCACAATGTGGTCCTTAGGTGATCAAGTTCTTGGGGTAAGTGTCGTTCTTCACTGATGCTGATGGCTCTGTTTATGAGGGAACTGATAACCGAATTCTTTTGGGCTGGATGGTGGTGGGAGGATGCATGTAAATATCTATTGGTGTGTGTGGGTTTTCTGTATACCTGGTGGCCAAGGGATCCATCCGGTTTTCTAGTGATCAGTACGTCCAAGAAAGGTAGAGAGGAGTTTGTGTCTTCTATTTCCATGGTGAATTGTATGTTGGGATGTAGTGAATTTATGTATTCGAGGAAGTTATTAAGCGTGTCTCTACCATGGCTCCATACTACGAAAGTATCGTCTACATATCTGAACCATTGTGTTGGTTTTAGGGGTGCTTCGTTGAGAATTTGATTCTCTAGATGCTCCATATAGATGTCGGCAATGATGGGAGAGATGGGTGATCCCATTGCTGCTCCAGATACTTGTTCATAGTAGGTGCCCTGGAAGAGGAAGTAGGTAGAGGTAAGGCAGTGTTGGACTAGAGGTATTAGGTTTTCGGGTATTTTGTCTTTGATGATATTAATACTGTCACTGATTGGGACATTCGTGAAGAGGGACTTTACATCGAAACTGACAAGTAAGTCTTCTGGTTGTGTTCGGATGGACTGTATCTTATGTATGAAATGGGAGGAATTTTGAATGTAACTGGAAGTGTTACCTGTGAGGGGTTTGAGGATGGATGTCAGGAATTTGGCTAGGTTGTAGGTTGGGGATCCAATAGTGCTGACTATGGGTCTGAGTGGGATGTCGGGTTTGTGTATTTTTGGAAGACCGTAGAGTCTGGGTGCTTTGGATTTGTTACGAATTCGACGAATTGCCTAGTAATTTAATGGAAAAAGAGGGCGGTGTGAAAGCAGCCCGCTTCGGTTAATTTGGCTTGTGAAAGGAATTTAAGAATCGCGCAGGAAACGTAGAGAAAAACGAGAGCACGTTTAGATTTAGGCAGAGAGTTTATTCTCGACCGTGGTCACTGTAACAATCCCCTGTTGGTTCGTCAAGGCAACGAAGAATGATCGCGAACAATAATGCACAACGCAACGCGGTTTGCAAAATCACCGTTAAACTCACTGTAATGAGACAAAAGGTACGCAGACGCTCTAATACTTGATACGTACAAGAACGTAGACAAAAGATACGCGGAAGCGCTAGTACGTGATACGTACAAGAAAGTAGACAAAAGATACGCGGAAGCGCTAGTACGGGATACGTACAAGAAAGTAGACAAAATTAAGATACGCGGAAGCGCTATGCACATGATACGTAGTATCGATTTTAAGATCCTTGTAACGACTGCCTCGTGGCGATTCTTCTCGCGGCGAGGAGGCGTAAGAGTAGGGAGCAGATGACGATGCGCGACACCTCGTGAAATCTTACTTTCGAAATTACTTATCGATCTAATAATTTGAGCAGAGATGGCGTAACTAGTGTCAAAGGTAACCCGTCTAGCGTAAACTCGGCGAGGTGCCACTGTAGGTTTACTAGTCGTCACAGCCTAGGGCTTCGTACTCCCACAATTCAGTTAATGAATTAGCGTGTGATTTGAATACGACTATGATCGTCATCAGCTCCGTTGGTGAAACTCTTCGATAATCCGAAACATACCGCCTGCCTCGTTCTCTCAGAACGAAAACAATGAAATGCTAAAGTGCAAAGAGTACCACAAGGTAATACTACAAAAAAGGGTGGTCGGGACCGCCAGCCATGACAGGCCATGGCTCTTGAGGGGCGGCCGACGTCGCAGCCTTAAAACTAGATACATTAAAGAGATCGGTACCACACACCGTGACAAGCCACGGCTCTTGAGTGTGGCCGACTGTTAAGACTAAACTAGTAGCTACAAAATCGAACGAACGGCACTACTGCAAGAGCGTGATTGGAGTTGCGGTTCGAGAGATAGTCGGAGCAATCCTAAAGGGCTAGATAAGCATTATTGTGGACGAGCCGAAGCGGTAGCTTCGACCGGCAACAAAACGAGTTGAGTGATAGGACGTTGCAACGTACCCGATGGCGTTTTTAAAGTAACCACCCGTACCAACCCATCTGCCCCCGGATGGCAGTTAATCACACGACCAAGTTTCCACTTGGACGGTGGTAAATTTGGTTGGCGGATAATCACTAGGCTACCATTTTGGAGATTAGGTAACTTTTTATCCCATTTGACACGTTGTTGGAGATGATGTAGGTATTCATCCCGCCATCGGCGCCAAAAGTGTTCGAGCAGGTTTCGAATCCGTACCCAACGCGACAAGAGGTTTGGGTTAGACTCATAAACGGAGCTTTCAGGGAACGCTAGTAAGGGTCCCCCCACTAAGAAGTGACCCGGTGTCAAATAGTCGAGATCGTCCGGATCGTCAGTAATAGGGGCAATTGGGCGCGAGTTTAGACACGCCTCGATTTGGCACAATAAGGTGGAGAACTCCTCATAGGTGAGGGTGTGTTCTCCCAATACGCGCTTCAGGTGTCCTTTGACACTCTTTACCCCGGCCTCCCATATTCCACCAAAATGTGGAGCACCGGGAGGTATAAACCTCCACGAAATGGAGTCGATACTTGTATCTTCGCGAAACTCGGCAGATTTCATAGAATCACGAACCACTTGATTAATTTCGCGTGCAGCCCCTACGAAGGTAGTGCCGTTGTCGCTGAACATTACAGCTGGTAAGCCGCGGCGTGACACAAAACGTTTAAGCGCGGCCAAGAACGCTGGAGCGGAATAATCGCTGACCAGTTCGAGGTGTATTGCGCGAGAGAAAAGACACACGAACAAGGCGATGTAAGCCTTGTGGGCCTTGTATCCCCGTCCCTTAGTAGTGCGTACAAGATAAGGACCCGCGTAATCGACCCCGGTATTACTAAATGTTCGGGTAGGGTTGACCCGGACGGACGGTAGATCGCCCATTAGCTGCTGTAGCGGCGCAGCACGTTGACGAACGCACGTTACGCACTGCTTGATAACCGCCTTCACTACCTTTCGAGCGGCACACACCCAGAACTCCTGACGAAGAGTAGCCAAAGTTAGCTGAATGCCACCGTGCAGACAGCGGCTGTGACAATGCCTGACTAAGAGTTCGGATGCGCGATGTTGAGGGAGCACAATGGGTTGTCGCGCACCTTCAGAGAGAAGAGCGTGACGAAGTCTTCCTCCCACACGAATGATTCCACGTTTATCGAGAAGAGGATTTAGCCGCCTGAGCGGACTGGTCCGTGGAATTGGCTTGCCCGCCCGCAGAGCCTGGAGTTCAGCCGTATAGTAGGCTGACTGTAAATACATTGCCCAGAACTCCTTGGCGGAGTGGAAATAGTTGCGAGTGGTATCGCGTTGCCGTAAGAGGTCGCAGAAGCGAAGGACGATACCGGTGACACGCAACAATTTTGCCCACGAAGACACGCGGTCTGGTAGGTCAGCTAACGGGGACGACGATGAATCTACCTGATTGGTCTGAGTAACGTGCACTCTTCGTTCAGGGAGCTGATCCCGAGGTTCTTGAAAACTGGTTACGGGCCAGTCTGACGAGGGAGACTGTAACCATACAGGACCATCCCACCAAAGATCGTGGTCTCGTAACTCCACGGGATTTAGACCCCGAGAGGCACAATCCGCTGGATTGTATTGAGAAGCTACATGATGCCATTTCGCCGAAGGCATATTGGTCTGAATCTCAGATACTCTGTTAGCTACAAAAGTGTTCCAGGTAGTTGGGTGCTTACTAAGCCACGCAAGAGCTACCGTGGAGTCACTCCAAGCGTGCACCGAAGCTCTCTGGAGATCGAGATCTACAATGACACGATTCATCAGTCGCGAAAGTATTAGCGCGGCGGATAACTCTAGACGTGGTACACTTAGGGTTTTCACCGGCGCGACCTTTGATTTAGCGGCAATCAATGTAACCTTGGGAGGACCATCACGCCCATTAACTCGCAAATAGATAACGGCAGCGTAGGCACGCGTAGAGGCGTCTGCGAACCCATGAAGTTCGCACTCCTCCCCAACATCGCGGATACCTAACCAACGAGGTACGTGAAGATATTGTACATCGGGAAGAGAGGAAGCATACGACGACCAGCGCGCAGCAAGTTCTGCAGGTAACGCGTCATCCCAATCGATACCGGATAACCAAAGATCTTGCATAAGAATCTTTGCTTGAATCACCGTAGGTGCGATCCAGCCAAGTGGGTCATACAGACGAGAAATTAGTGAAAGCACCGTGCGTTTCGTAAGCACACTCGACGTTGGAGATAAGAACGAGAAGCGAAAAACGTCTTGCATCGGAAGCCACGATATACCGAGCACCTTTTGCTGCTCGTTGTCAGAAGAACCAGGGCCGATAGGACGAGCAGCGTTTTCAAGGGGGTTTCCTTGGCGAAGGGCTTCACTATTTGTTGCCCATTTGTGTAACGTGAAACCTCCCTTTTGCATAAGGGCGATCAATTCATCGCGAATCTCCTTGGCGGAGGACTCGGAGAACGCGCCAAAGAACGCATCGTCAACATAAAAATTGCGTCGTACCACGGACTGTGCACGGGGATACGCTGCCCCTTCGTCTTCCGCAAGTTGTAATAGGACTCTATTAGCAAGGAATGGAGCGCAAGCAGTTCCATAAGTCACGGTGGCTAACCGATAATGTACTGGTTCCGTTTGAGAAGAGGAGCACCACAAAATGCGTTAAAAATCGTGATCCTCCGTATTAACACGTATTTGTCTGAACATTTTTTGTAGATCAGCCTTGTAAACGTATGGGTGTATACGCCAGGCGGTGACGATAGAGCTGATGTCAGACTGCAATTTCGGCCCCGTTAATAAATGATCGTTGAGGGACGAAGTGTTAGAAGTTGGACTTGACGCATTAAAAACTACCCGCAATTTGGTAGTGCTGCTCGACTCCTTGATTACCGGGTGGTGAGGAAGATACACCGGAAAAGGAATCGTGGACGACGTTGGCGCGATATACATGTGACCCAATTTAGCATACTCCGACAAGAACGCGTTGCACTGTTCGCGTAATACGGAATTACGATCTAAGCGTCTAGATACTTTGCTCAACATGTTGCGAGCGCGACCTAAGGACTCGCCCAGAATAACCGGAGGTTCCTTCTTAAATGGGAGCCTTACGATATACCGGCCGTCCGCAGCGCGAGAGTGAGTTCGCACAAAATGGCTTTCACAAATTTTGTCCTCGTCGGACAATGGAAGTGGCGTGCGAAGCTCCTCAATTTCCCAAAAACGGGCGAGATCCTGATGGAGGAGTTGTAACGTAGGAGTGGGCTCTACGGCGGTCAAACAGTGTGATAGCGTAACGTCTGACGCGGGATCAGAATGTCTTTGAGGGGCCCGCGAGGGTCCAGACAATACCCAGCCAAAAATAGTTAATTGAGCAGTAGGTGCTCCGGGTGGTCCCTGACGAAGACCCTCTCTGAGTAGAGACCCGTAATAATCTGCGCCGATAATAAGTTCGATTGGTTCACCACTGGACGGATTCGGATCTGCCAGGAGGAGATCCTTCAAGTGCGGACAACCCGAATGATTAAATGGTACGCGGGCCCTATATGAGCTTAGACGCGGTAATACGAGCGCGGACACCGTTGTCGTCTCGGAATCACTCCGTAGTATGAGTTGAACGCGAGACCGCGCAACGCCGATAAACGACTCGCCAACTCCGCTCACCCTCGTTGCAGTAGTGTGTCTCTTGGCTCGCAAAGTTTGGACAAGAGCGCAGGACACAAACGTGGCTTCCGCACCTTGATCAAGAAGGGCACGGACGCGCGCCCGCCTGCCGTTCTTCGACTCCACCGTAATTATAGCTGTGGCAAGAAATACATGTGGTTTAGTTAATACATGTTCATGTACACAGTTGAGTTTAACGGTAGAAGTGGATTTTACTTCGTTATCCGTGGTCGCGGTGGGCTCTTGCTTGACGTGGTCGTCAGTGGAAGCAGGGACGCTAGATGGTTCGATGTTTTCAACACCCTTAGCGTCGTAGTGCAAGAGCGTGTGATGGCGTTGTCCGCATTTCTGGCAAGTGTGTACCGAGGTACACGTAGCTGGAAGATGGCCCGGGCGAAGACAGTTGAAGCATCGTCGCTGTGACCGCAGAAATTCCTTCCGTTTGATAACATTGAAACTCTTAAATTTAAAACAGGAATTTAGACGGTGTTGATTGCCACAAGGGCAAGACGGTTCACTAGCGGACGAGGCCGCGTGCGCGTGTATTGAGGCCTTGTTTTTCTTACTCTCCGTGGTCGAAGACAAAGACAAGTGCGCATTAGAGCGCGAAGAGAAGAGAATAGCTTCCAACGAACGTATGCGCGCGAGTATGAATTGATCGAGAGCTAAGTACGTCGGATACTCAGTACTCGATCCTTGGTTCATCTCCCATTCACGGAGGGATGGCTTATCTAATTTTCTCAAGGTCATATGGACAATAATATTGTGGGGGAGCTAATATAATATTGATAATTATAAAGGAGCTCTACCCATATGAAAGAGAGGAGGAAAAAAGGAAGGAGCGTTTCGTCCTAGGCCCGCTAGAGGACTCATCAGTAAGGCTATCTAGCGGGCCCTGCCTTAGACGTGTTGGGATGTCGGAAGGCGATTGAGGACTGTATATATACAAATGATTGAGGAACCGAGTACTTGCGGGAAAGGTCTTCAACTACCTGTCCCTCTTGTGGCGCATGTAGGAAGTTGGCCGCCACATTACCCCCCTGCCAGTGAATAACGATACTAAGATCGGGAGGGGGGGTGAAAATCGGTAAGAGAGCGCGTTGCTCGAATTGTATATGCATCGTGATGGCGAGACAGTGAGTCGCTCAAGCCTATCGAGCCGTAGATGCTGCTGTCCTAGCATGGCCGTTCGAGAAGGAAGCACACGGGGCCACACTAGGAGAGGGATTACGTATTCTCGGCGATTAAAGTAGTGCCCACTCGATTGATGCGTGTAGTTATCCTCCTAGGCTCCATGTTGTCCTCCGTGTTGCGTTTTTATGCTCTAACGTCGCAGGGTCACCAATGTGGGGGGGCTAATATAATGTTGATAATTATAAAGGAGCTCTACCCATATGAAAGAGAGGAGGAAAAAAGGAAGGAGCGTTTCGTCCTAGGCCCGCTAGAGGACTCATCAGTAAGGCTATCTAGCGGGCCCTGCCTTAGACGTGTTGGGATGTCGGAAGGCGATTGAGGACTGTATATATACAAATGATTGAGGAACCGAGTACTTGCGGGAAAGGTCTTCAACTACCTGTCCCTCTTGTGGCGCATGTAGGAAGTTGGCCGCCACAATATGATCCCAGGAATCAGTCGGACACTCTAAATTTTTTAAAACACTTAGTACTTCGCGCGTTACATCCCGAAGAGTTTTCAAGGCTTGAAGGTTATCGTTAGAGACCGGCGCGAGGTCAAACAGCGTTGACAAATGTGAGTGAATCAAGGCACGCTTGTTATCATAGCGGTCGATTAATATCTGCCAAGCCGACGCGTAATTAGCAGCAGCTCCTGTCACGTGTTGCAAAAGGAGGCTGGCTTCGCCCTCTAAAGTAGATTTTAAATAATGAAGCCTTTGTACATCCGTTAAGGCAGCGTTAGTATGAATCAATGATTCGTAGAGATCCTTAAAACCCAACCAGTCCTTATACTGCCCCGAAAATCTAGGGAGTTGAATACGCGGGATTTTAATTGTCGCCGAAGCAAAGGCAGACGTTCGTGACCCGTCCAATAAACGCGGGGGAGATGAAACACCCGGTTTAACCTTAAACTTATCTATCTGCTCATGAAGATAATCATAGGCCTCATAGTAGAGTTCTTCGGCGACGTTGTACTCCTCAACTCCGAAGTACACTTCCTTCTCCTTTTGATCAGGGGTAGCCAGTTGATGGAGACGATTGTGGAGAAACGTGCAACGATCCCACTTCTCCTGTAGAATGAGTAGTCGTGCAGAAGCGGTGACGGCGTTCTGCTTGGCCTGTCCAAGCTTCTTATAATTCGAAAGGACACGGCTTAAGGCGCAAATAGCCAGTCGTTGCTCAACAAGAGTTTCCCCAAAGTCAGTCATGTTTACGGATTGACCGTAGGATCGAACGACGAAGGTCTTTCGACAAAAGCGACGTTGATGTTGTGAACCACGCGTCGCGTCCGAAGGTCGCGCACAACCGACGATCAAGGTGAATAGTTACAGTCACGTATCCACGTATCTTCGCGGCGAATAATAAATTCCGTTTCACAAATCCGGCTCGAAGGACCAATTTTACTGTTACGAATTCGACGAATTGCCTAGTAATTTAATGGAAAAAGAGGGCGGTGTGAAAGCAGCCCGCTTCGGTTAATTTGGCTTGTGAAAGGAATTTAAGAATCGCGCAGGAAACGTAGAGAAAAACGAGAGCACGTTTAGATTTAGGCAGAGAGTTTATTCTCGACCGTGGTCACTGTAACAATCCCCTGTTGGTTCGTCAAGGCAACGAAGAATGATCGCGAACAATAATGCACAACGCAACGCGGTTTGCAAAATCACCGTTAAACTCACTGTAATGAGACAAAAGGTACGCAGAAGCTCTAATACTTGATACGTACAAGAACGTAGACAAAAGATACGCGGAAGCGCTAGTACGTGATACGTACAAGAAAGTAGACAAAAGATACGCGGAAGCGCTAGTACGGGATACGTACAAGAAAGTAGACAAAATTAAGATACGCGGAAGCGCTATGCACATGATACGTAGTATCGATTTTAAGATCCTTGTAACGACTGCCTCGTGGCGATTCTTCTCGCGGCGAGGAGGCGTAAGAGTAGGGAGCAGATGACGATGCGCGACACCTCGTGAAATCTTACTTTCGAAATTACTTATCGATCTAATAATTTGAGCAGAGATGGCGTAACTAGTGTCAAAGGTAACCCGTCTAGCGTAAACTCGGCGAGGTGCCACTGTAGGTTTACTAGTCGTCACAGCCTAGGGCTTCGTACTCCCACAATTCAGTTAATGAATTAGCGTGTGATTTGAATACGACTATGATCGTCATCAGCTCCGTTGGTGAAACTCTTCGATAATCCGAAACAGGATTCTTTAGGAAGGATGGATTTTTGTATATGTTCGGGGAGTTTAGCTTGTTTGATTATGACCGTGGTTGTTCTCTCTAATGATTTTGTGGGGTCTTTGCGTATTGTCCTGTAGGTTTCGTCGTCAAGTAGGTCACGAGCTTTTTGGATGTATTCGTCCTTGTTGATGATTACTGTCGCGTTTCCCTTGTCTGCTGGTAGAACGAGAATGTCTTTGCGTTGTTTGATGTTTTGAAGGGCTTTAATTTCACCTTTGGTTAGGTTGGATTTGGGAGGTTTCGCCGTTTTTAATGCATTTGTGGTGAGCCTTCTTACCTCGTTTGCTTGTTCTGGCGGGAGGTTGTATATGGCATTCTCAACCTGGCTGATGATGTCTTCTGTTGGAATGGATTTAGGAGTGATTGCAAACTTGGCACCTTTGGATAAGACGGACAGGGCGTCGGTGCATAGCGGTAAGTTGGTGAGGTTAATTACCGTGTCTTTGAGGGGCTCGACTTGAGTTTTGGGCACATGGATTTTGTAGAATTTCTCCTTCTGCTTTTGTGTTCGGATGGTATATATTTTTGAAGCTTGCTCATAACTCAGTCGATCTACCTTATTCCACAGTTCCGGGTTGATGGTGTTACTCAATTCGAGGAATAAATGAAAGAGTTTTTTGGATTTAGAAGATATCTCCTTTTTGATGTGAGCAATTCTTTCCCGTAGCAAAGCAAAGCTTGTACGTTCGAGGATGCGTCTGCATTTGGTGGTGGTGAAAGGGCTTTTCATTTCGAGGAAACGGGGTACTGTGTTCTGGTCGCGGCACCGTTTCAAAAAGGTCAAGGTACAGAGGTGTTGCTGTACGCTTTTTCGATGTTTTGAGAAAGAGTTAACTTTCTGAAGAATGGCCTCCCCGTGGAGTCGCCTTATAAGAGATTTGAGGCTTTCACGGCCCGGCATCATACAGTTATTTCTGTTGAGGTTTTCGGGTGTAAGCCGTGTCCTAAAGGAAGAGATTTCCCAACGTTTCGCAAGCATTGCAGCTAGCTTCATCAGGGGGTCGGAAGACACACTGATACTGGTGTGTGCCTGATTTGTGCTCCACTTATATAGTGGAGGTTGCTCATGTTCTGGTTCAGTGAGCACCAATCAAAGCAGACTTTTAATTGGGCGGCCGAACAATTAAAAGTCTACTTTGATTGGTGCTCACTGAACCAGAACATGAGCAACCTCCACTATATAAGTGGAGCACAAATCAGGCACACACCAGTATCAGTGTGTCTTCCGACCCCCTGATGAAGCTTGCTGCAATGCTTGCGAAACGTTGGGAAATCTCTTCCTTTAGGACACGGCTTACACCCGAAAACCTCAACAGAAATAACTGTATTTAACCGTTCAATGAAACTTTTCTTCTTTTAGCCGCTTCCTGTGCTTCAATTACGTACTGTGGTTCCCTCAGTGGCTTGCCTCTGGCCTTTCTGCTATCAATTATTTCGGGAACCAAGCAGTCTTCATAAAAGCGTCGGAGCGGTTGTAACATTTTCTCATTCCAAAACTGATCGTCACGCTCGACAGTCGTGTACTTATATTGTCTTTGCGTCACATGCAACTGCCCTTGTACATGGAAATAGTACGCGTGTTTTGCGTTTAAACGACTGTCGTCGTGTTTGTCGAAAATGTTACTGCAATTTGAAACTTTTTTCAGAATTGCTTCATCAGGAGTCATTTGGCGCGCCGCATAAGGGCATTTAATTTCAACGATGGTATCGTCTGAATACATGCCATCAGGCGACGCGCCAAAATATGGGAATTCCTCATCAATAAATAAACCACAATCTTTGATTTCTATTCCCATAACACTCTCCAATTGTTCTCGTGCCAATTTCTCTTTATCTTTACCCCACTGAATAGCAGGACGTTTTGTTAGATCAGGAGGGTAAAGAATATCTTGAATGAGAAGTATATATGAGAAGAATATCTTGGCGCGAAGTTGTATCTCTCACGGAACAAAGTTTTGCGAAATTTGAAGCAGTCAGCAGGTTCTCACGTTCAAGATGCCATCGCGGCTTTTTATACTGACCCCGTGTATTCTGCTCTAATTCGCAATCCTGCTGTTTGCTTCGTAGCTTTCGATAATGATCGGATTTCAGCTGTTCGTAAACTTCAGGAGTAACATCCGGCACTTCCGTGTTCGGACCATAATCTTTATCAGGTCCACGACTCTTGCCAGAATATCTCGATTTACGAACAGCTAGACCCGATTCTTTTGCTACGCGCAAACGTTCATTCCGTTTTGCCTGCCTGGCAATATATCTTTTTTCCAGCACGGTTGCACGTGCTGGGGGCTCTTTACCTAACGCGTGACAAGCACGACTTATCGGTGCAGAACTATTGCTTTGCACGACTGATGCTTTTACACGCGTTTCGTAAGAGCCTCTTTGCGCTAAATTCGTACGTTTCCCGCCGATGAGCTTGCAAATAATGGCATTACGACTTTCAACACAATTGCTGGTATAATTGTACAGCAAACTCTTCGCATTTTGTTTTATGCGTTGCATTGCATATTCTAATTTGCCATGTATCCCTGCAGCTTGTAATATGGGGAGAAGATTTGCCTCGTTTCCTTTTGGAATTCCGTCACAAAAATACGAGGCGCAATCTCGATGATCCCCAAATACATGGCTGAGTACATTGTCTAAATCTTTAATCAAACCAGCAATTTTGTCTTTCCATTCTACATTACTCTCTCGGCGGAACTTAGCAGCCTGAGTAACAGCGGTTGGAATTTTCATTACGCTGTTCCGAACGACTTTTTTTTCTTTTGCGTATTTACGACCACCATAGTTACCCGCTTCTTGTATTTTATTTGACAAATTGCGGAGAAGATGATTTATACATTCTATCTTCTCCACAATAATGTTCGGGTATGGTGGGAAATCCGTCAATTTTTTTAAAACATTGCTATCACCATCGCCAATGTATCTACTATATATCAATCCATGCATGTCTATACTACATCGGAAGCCTTCGAGGATTATGTCACTTTCCATACTGGTCGAGCTCTGATCGGCTCCCCAATTCTTATAACATACATGTTCTTTTGGTGTCGTATTAATATTTGCTGCTCTTGCGCAGATAACATAATAGTTATTACGTACACCAACGAACAATGTTTTTCGCGAATGCCACCCTACGATAAGAGCCGATCCGGATGGAGAATCGTAACTACCACTGCGATACGATCTCTTCATCCATGAACCGTCTACTATCACAGGTATATGCGGAATACCGTTAATGATATCACCTCTCTCTATTGCTAATTGTCTTTCCACTTCGCCAGCCGCTCGCATTTCTGCTTCGGCGGCACTTGCGATAGCTTCGGACGCACTCTTTTCATACTCTAAATACGTTGTATGGCACATGAATTGAACATCCACAGCAGTCATAAGTTGATTTAACTGCGTGTGACCGGTCCCTGCCAATATAGCACCAAGAACGGCACCTATGTTAACATCCAATATTTTGCCATCTGTCGGTTCGCTCCAGAAACTACCTTGGAAACGACACATGCGACATTCGACAAAAAACTGGGTCTTGATACCGTGACGAATCGTTTTCGTTACAACAAGGTCAGCGAACCGGCAGTTATTGAACCAATGCTTGGATAGTCTTTGCAATTCTGCAAAAACATGCATAAAGTTCACTATGCACCGTCCACTGATCTCGGCAGAACGTAAACGATGTGCGTCGATGTTCTCATCTTCGTGCAAAACGATATTTTCAATGTCTTCGTCCATATCATTTTGCATTCCCGATGATGTGCTTTCTACCAAACATGCATTTGTAATAGTTGCAGGCAACGTAGCAGATACTGATTCTAATGGGAACGCAGTATTATGCGGCACATCTCCTTCATCCTCAGAAACATGCGTTGCTGAACTTGCATTTTCTACAATGCTTTCTTCATTCATTGCAACGCATGTATCGGCAGATAAATGAGATGTGCTTGCAAATGATGTAAGCACATCTCCTTCATCCTCAAAAACATGCGTTGCTGAACTTGCATTTTCTACAATGCTTTCTTCATACATTCCAACGCATGTATCGGCAGATAAATGAGATGTGCTTGCAAATGATGTAAGCATATCACTAGTTGTATCTGCTATACGTGACGCTGCCCTTCATTTAAATGATTCGACGTACCTGTTACGTTGTTTGTGGAATCCTGATGCAGCTTCAAGCGTCGCAAGGCTGCCATCCTTCCCTTCAGGGACTTTGATCTGGACCTTGATCCATTATTCCTGGTCATTCTTGTGTTTACACTTTTTATGCAATATCCAAGTATTTCACACAACACACGTCAACACGCGCCGCGATACGATAATTAAAAACTCAGAGGGGTCAAGGAGACGGTTACGTACATTGTACAATAACTAGTGTACTAATAGTGTATAATAAATAAAACGAAAAAAAGGAATAGAACTAACTTGTTCTTTCTCATAAAATAAGTTGATGTAATAAAAAAATTATGTTTCCATTTAAAAAAGTGAACTTGATCTTAAAGTGACCTACGACACGTCAAATAAAATATTAAAAAATACACCTCTCTATAGAGCTTTGAAACCCATCAAATTGCATTGCAAGTTTTTTTTCTAAATACGATGGATAAAGAGATATCTCGTGTAACAGAAAATTTGGGACACCGTGTATATGCATAGAAGTTTGTACATGTTTAAATGCTGTTCAACTTTTGTTCGAAAGATTTTTCCGTCAGATTATCGGAAACCCTTGAAAAATCTTGAGAACGCAGTTCTTCCTCCGAAAAGCTGGAGAAAATTATTTTCCCATGCAAGTTATGTTGAAATAATGTAATTTATTATACTAAATATATAGATCGCGAGACTTTTTAATAAGTTGATGCGAACGCATTACCGAATTTTTTTTTCTTTTTGTTTTTTTAAGGATGAAGGGGAAAAATACATTTAAGTACACCCCAGAAGGGGGTAGTGTGGGACTCAGGAGATCGAAACGGACGGATCTCCCACTACCCACTAAAAAACCTTCCCTCCGTGTCCCTCTAATCAAAAAGTTTATTGAACGGTATATGTATTTATTTAATCGTTCAATGAAACTTTTCTTCTTTTAGCCGCTTCCTGTGCTTCAATTACGTACTGTGGTTCCCTCAGTGGCTTGCCTCTGGCCTTTCTGCTATCAATTATTTCGGGAACCAAGCAGTCTTCATAAAAGCGTCGGAGCGGTTGTAACATTTTCTCATTCCAAAACTGATCGTCACGCTCGACAGTCGTGTACTTATATTGTCTTTGCGTCACATGCAACTGCCCTTGTACTTGGAAATAGTACGCGTGTTTTGTGTTTAAACGACTGTCGTCGTGTTTGTCGAAAATGTTACTGCAATTTGAAACTTTTTTCAGAATTGCTTCATCAGGAGTCATTTGGCGCGCCGCATAAGGGCATTTAATTTCAACGATGGTATCGTCTGAATACGTGCCATCAGGCGACGCGCCAAAATATGGGAATTCCTCATCAATAAATATGTAACAGACCTGTACCGTACAGGCCTGTTACTAACGCAAACCGGATCAAACCGGTGAGAACCGAGTTCAACCGGCGAGCATTTCCCGGAACGAACCGCCGTATCCCCGTCGCCGCGCCGAGACGGACCGCGCCGCGCCACTCCCCGCGCCTAGAAACAATCCGCGAATCACCGCATCGCGTTACCACCCCCACCACTAATTGAGAGCTATAAAAGCCGCCACGGCCAGAGCTCGAGACGGTATTCGATGCAAAGCTACGATCTGGTAAGGATCACTCCTGCCTTCGTTATCAGAGTAAGTAAATGCATTGACATACTTAGGTTTTCCCACGCTGTCTAAAGCACCTCGAAGCCGACCGTGGGAATCCACTTCCTAGAGCACGGCGTGTCGCCACTCTTCCAGTCATGGTAAGTTACCTGTTGTATTCTGAATCCTGAGAGCACGGCGTGTCGCCACTCTCTTCCGCAGCCACGGTGTGTCACCAGCTGATTCCTATCCTGAGAGCACGGCGTGTCGCCACTCTCTTCCGCAGCCACGGTGTGTCACCAGCTGATTCCTATCCTGAGAGCACGGCGTGTCGCCACTCTCTTCTGCAGCCACGGTGTGTCACCAGCTGAATCCTGTTCACTTTCATACACTACACCCTTACACAGCCACGGTGTGTCACCAGCTGAATCCTGTTCACTTTCCTAACGAACCACCATTCTCATGATCACCGAAAACGGTCATGCCGTCGGGCATCCCGTGAACGATCAATTTCGCGACGCGTTCGATTACGACATCACGTTCCGCCTTTACAAAAGAGAACCGCGAACTCCGTAGATGTACTCCGCGACCCGAACTCCCGCGTCCGCGATATTAGAAAACTCGTTGGCAGCGAGCACATGTTAACCTAAAATTCCACGTGTCTTGATTTATTTTCCAATACACCCCGTCCTTCCGGAAGCCGATCATTCTCTCTGCCGTATACGAATCCTGGCCGCGGCGAGCTAATCAGCAACAGAGGGACTCCGACGCGAAGAAACCGATACCGGGAACAAGACCCGTTACACCATCATTACTGATACCATCGATGAATGTACCTTGTACATGTGCATAGTGAGTACAATGGTCATCATTATGCGTGATCTCGAGTAATCTATTTTCTGAAAAAAGATAAATAAATCACTGAAGTAAATTAGAATTAAACGCGAAACTGTTAACAGAATTCATGTCAGTTTTGGGTTGGAGTTATTACCTATACTGAATGTTTCATCCGTGGGAGTTTCATTATGTGCATCATTTTCATCACAGTCTACAAATGAATTTAAAAAATCTTACTTAAAATATAAGTGGAACGATGCATTGTTAAAGTTTGAAAACGTACCACTTGACAACAAATTGCTAATATATTGCTGTTGTTGATAATCTTTGTTGAAAATGTTTAAAAATTGATAAAGTGGAAGTATTCCGGAGATTAGGTTGTCCTGGGCTAGTTTAATTTTTTCATTCCTTTCTCTATTGCTGCGAGTACGGATACGTGTAACTTTTAGGTTGTTTCTTAAACGTTCGTAATCCGTTGTTTCGTCTGTCATTAATTTTGATAAATCCTCTGTAAAGAAATTGTTTTAAAATGTTAGTAAAGATGAAATATGTAAAGGTTGGAGAACAGAAAAAGCCCGAAAGGTTTGCAAACAAACGAAAAAGAAGTTATTTAATGTAACTGTACGACATACAAAAGTATATTTGTCGTTCGACGCGTTTCGAGGACTCGCACAAAAATCGTGACCGTTAGACACAATCGATCACTACCGACTACGACTCAGTCGCTTTCAAATTCATATGGCCAACACACAAAACCATCAACATTCATCGCAGGCATACCAACATTTGAACTACACACACACACCAAGGTGTTAGGGAATAACATCAGACTTGCAACCGTATCCAACACGCCTTCCTCAAATTTGACGTTTTCATACTTTTAACAATCACTCATTCCTATGCCTAACATGTGCTTAAAGTGCGTTGGCCCCGGCAACGGCTTTGTGAGCATATCAGCGGGCATCTCACCTGTTGGTGTGTACACCAATTTTAGTTTATTTTCTTTAAGTGCTTGACGAACAAAATGATATCTCGTTGCAATGTGTTTCGTTCTCGAATGATAAACCGCGTTCTCAGCAATTGCTTTTGCCCCATGATTATCAGTACCAATCGTTACACATGACAACTCAGGCATTTTCATTTCCAGCATTAAATTACGCAAATAAACCGCTTCTCTTGCTGCCTCTGATAACGCTACATACTTGGCTTCTGTTGTCGAAATCACGACAGTCTTCTGTTTACAAGATCGCCATGTAATCGCCGCATCGCTCAATACAAAAAAATATCCCGTATACGATATTCTATCTCTCACATCCGCCGCATGGTCCGCGTCTGAGTAACCAACTATTTCTAGCTCATTCTTTTTATACACAAGCCCTTGATTTTGTGTACCTCGCAAATATCGCAACACACGCTTTGCTGCTGCCCAATGTTCCTCTCCATATTTTACATTATGTTGCGCTAATCTATTTACAGTAAAGGTGATGTCAGGCCTCGTGGCGACGGCCAAGTACATCAACGAACCTACTAGCTGTCTATATGGTTTTTCCTTTTGGTTCTCATCGGTTCGCGATATTTCAATCGGCAGATTTTCTCGCGGCTCGCTCGGTGTATTCACGGGTTTTGACTCATCCATACCAAACTTTTTCAACAAGTCCCTCACATATCCCGTTTGATTCAATTTAATTTCACCGGCCTTTTGCTCGATTTCGATACCTAAACAACAACTCGGAATGCCTAAATCTTTAATATCGAAAATCTTACTCAATCCCGCTCGAATCTCTAGCAATCTTTTCTCGCAATTTGACGTGTACAAAATATCGTCAACATACACAACTACAAATGTACACTCTCTTTCATTCACGTCAAAATAAAAGCACATATCGTTCACAGCTGATTTCAAGTTCAGACTTCTAAGCACTCTGTCCAATTTCTTATTCCATTGACGACCGGCTTGACGTAAGCCGTACAGCGCTTTATTCAATCGACACACTTTTTCACCTTCGTTCAAATCACGAAGCATTTTGCACGCTTTGACACCAATCTCACTGTTTTTGCCATCTTTACGCACTATTTCACTAAGAGCTTCTTCGAGGTACTCTGGTGTTTCCATGAAGATCTCCTTGTCCAGCTCTCCATTCAGGTACGCAGCTGTCACATCAAGTTGGAAAACTTGTAGATTCTTCCTCGCAGCCAAAGCCATCAGTAACCTTACTGAATCTAAGCGAGCTACGGGCGCAAACGTTTCGACAAACGTGCCACAACTCTCGCTTTTCTGCGGTCCAAGCTTCCATCTGGTTTCATTTTATTTCGCAAAACAATTCTGCACGTAATAACTTTCTTGTCTTTACATCGTTCTAACAGTGTCCATGTATCATGCTTTATTAGCGCTCTTATTTCTTCGGCAATTGCCTCTAAACACTCTTGAGATTCGTGGCTACTCATCGCGCTTTTCAACGAGAGATCAGCTAGATTCGCCATCTCTATCGCTTGAATATCATCATCTGCAGCCTCTATGAACACTTCATCCTCTAAATCGGATTGATTTTCGCTTGGTACATCATCAGGCTCTTCGGTTTCTTCTGCATGCGCTCTTGACACACTAGGAGCCGATCTCGTTTGGTATATTTTCATCGGTCTTCCTCTACTACCTGAACGCACTAGTCTTGGTCTGCCAACTCCTCGCATTGCACGTAACCTCGCTGATGATCTCACAGATGGTCCTACTGGCGGGTCAACTACGATCTGCGGCATCGACGGATTGCCTCTCATCGCAGGTCGCCTACCATCTTCGTTCGAGTTAATCTGTATCTCAACTCTATCCTCTTCTTCGTCGAACTGCTTCGTTGACTCGTTGACATCTTCGGTTTTCCTTTTTCTCTCACCGTCAGCCAACTCTTCTGTCAACCCTTCTTCAACGAATTTCACATTCCTGGTCACCACAACTTTGTTGTCTTCAGGAACGTACACTCGATACCCCTTTGATTCTTCAGAGTATCCCACCAGGACGCCTTCCTTCGCCTTGGGTTCGAACTTTCCTCTACCAGGCTCCTTTCGCAGAACGTACGCCTTTGCTCCATACGCTCGCAGACTGCTCAGATCCGGTATACACTTATACCAATACTCATACGGAGTATGACCTTCCACGCTTGTTGTCGGACACCTATTTCTGATATAATTCGACGCAGCAAGCGCTTCAGCCCAGAAAGCACATTTTAGTCCTGTTTGCACTAATAAACAACGTGCCATTTCCACGAGAGTCCGATTTTTACGCTCAGCAACGCCAGTTTGCTGTGGCGTGTGAGTTACGGTTAACCGCCGAGAAATACCGTTTTCCTTTAAAAACTTATCGAATTCCCGGTTACAATACTCTCGTCCATTGTCCGTCATTAGACACTTTATTCGTTTACCAGTCTGATTTTCAACTCGCGATTTGTACTCTTTAAATGCTTGCAACACGTCACTTTTATTTCGAAGAAAAACCACCTCACACCATCTACTGTGATCATCAATAAAAGTAACAAAGTATTTTGAACGCTTAAATGACTCTGTCCTTGCCGGTCCCCACACGTCAGAATGCACTATATTTAACACTTCTGAGCTTCTCTGCGATCCTTTCGGAAATGGCAACACTGTCGTTTTCCCGTATATACACACATCGCACGGCTGTGATTGTTTCTCACTCTTGACGTTCATTCCGGTTGCTAGCCCTCTTCTCGACAGTTCGAGAACGTCACGCACATTCAAATGGCCCAATCTGCGATGCCACACATCTACACTCACAGCACCGTCATTTACGTGGTTCACGTGCTCTAATTTTTCACAGAAATAGTATAGGTGACCTTCGCGCTTAGCAACGAGTTTTGTTTCTCCGTCCTTTCCGCGCACTATTGCCCTTTCTTTTTCGAATAGAACAGTGTGTCCATGATCGGTGATTTTCGCTATCAACAGTAGATTCGTGCGTAACTCTGTCACCAACAACACGTCGTCAAGTTTCACGGACTTCCTTTGTCTTCCTTCCGTGGTCACAACACACGCCGTACCCCGCGCGTCAATGTCTATTTGGACGTCGCTGGCTAGTAACAGTTTATCCTTCTTCGTACTTGTACACTCTCGAAGAATATTTACATCGTTACACATGTGCGATGTACAGCCACTATCCAAACACCAGCATCTAACACAAGCATTGTCCTTCGCACATAGCAACTCCTCTATTGCTATACTTTGAAACGCGTCCTCAACGACTTCGGCTTTCGATGACGATTCGCGATTCGTATTTTCAAACGAACCTTTTTCAGGACACTCGGCAGCTCTGTGACCTACACAATGACACCTAAAGCACTTGAATTTGAATATATTGTTTACTTTCGCTTTATTTCCAGTAATGTTTATTTCTTTATTTCCCACCAAATGTGGTGGGAATTTACGATTCTTCTATCGCCTCGGCCATTTTGAAACTTTCCCCTGCCTCCTTGCGCCCACATTGCTTCAGGTTTCTCGTCGTCCATCCATTGTGCTCTTGAATCAAATTCTTCTAGAACCTTCTGCCTTATAGATTCTGGTTTCGGCACGGTGTCTCGAGACTCCATGGAACATTTTAATATACTGAAACTCGGTGGCAGGCTGTTCAACAGCATATACGATAACAGCTCCTGGTTTATGGGAATATCCATCGATTCTAATTGCGCTGTGACGTCGAAGAACTCCATTAATTGTGTTCGGAGATCGTCGCCTTCGGCCATCTTGAACGTTGAAATACGCGTCAGCAAGCTCGCCCTCTTAACTGGCCCTGTCGATGCAAATTCTGACTTCAATCTGCACCACACTTGCGTAGCTGTGTTCAACCCTTTTACTAATCGCAATAAACTCGGATCAATTGCAATTATCAAGTCTGCCCTTGCTTTGGCGTCATCATCATCCCATTTCTCTCGATCTAACCTGGACTGTTGTTCTTCTGTTCCCGTCTTGATTATCAGCCTAGGTATTTTGCCGCTCACGTGCTTCCAGGTACCGCTTTTTATTGCCACGGCTTCCATCTGCACTGCCCAACTTTCATAGTTCATAGTTGTCTTTTGTAAGCGGTTTAATCTTGAACGTGGATGTCGTCATCTTGGAATCTCTTCAAGCCTTCTCACTTTTTACTGTCGCTTTTTCTCTCGAGTTCACTTTACTCGACTTCACTAGCTTTCGAAACACTTTCGGCGAATTTCCGATACTGAGTTTACCGAACTTTACTGGATATTACCAGACTGGGCCCATAACCTGTAAAGGTTGGAGAACAGAAAAAGCCCGAAAGGTTTGCAAACAAACGAAAAAGAAGTTATTTAATGTAACTGTACGACATACAAAAGTATATTTGTCGTTCGACGCGTTTCGAGGACTCGCACAAAAATCGTGACCGTTAGGCCCTCCACACACGGGTCGATCGGCGATTCGGTCGATGCGATTCCTCCCTCCACGTGACTTCCAATGCAAATGAATGGAGAGCCACACACGGGTCGATTCGTGGTCGACTGAAATCGGCTCGACTGAAATCGCCGCGGTTGTAATCGCGTGCGATCGGAAGCGAAGTTCGCCCACACACGGGTCGATCGGCGATTCGGTCGACGCGATTCCAGTCGCATGCGATTTCTCCCTCCACGTGACTTCCAATGCAAATGAATGGAGAGCCACACACGGGTCGATTCGTGGTCGACTGAAATCGACTCGATTCGTCGCGATTCTAATCCCGTGCGATCGGAAGCGAAGTTGGAAAATCGCGTGGATCGTACGATTCGCGCGACTCCACAGGAGACGATTTTTTTACTCTCTTAAATCGCATTTCTGAGGTAAAAAAATTGCTTAATTCGATGTAGTATCACTAATTAGAGCTTAATATACCCCCACGGTAAAACCTGCAAGTCTAGCTTTCCTTCTAGCAGCAAAAACGTCGAAGCAGTTTGGTTTTTATTGTTTTTGACAATGATCTCCCACAACAAAAAATCTGAAAAAAATCGAGGACACCGCTTTTGATGGTAGCTTATTCGGGCACTATTAATAGCATGTTTTCATATTTTTGAGAAATCTTCATTTTTCGACGTTAGAGGTTTTTCAATGGCTCTTGAACCATTCGAAAGCTGACCAATAAAAACCCATCCGAGTAAACTTTCAGCCCTCTAGCTTGCCCGTGATAGTTATAGGGTTTTACTCAGATGGGTTTTCATTGGTCAGCTTTCGAATGGTTCAAGAGCCATTGAAAAACCTCTAAGGGCAGTTTTGACCTTCTTAAAAGGCTAGGCCCTTTTACTCGTACCACTAAAAAGTGTGAAATAAAAAATTTTATATAATAAATAAAAATTATAAGTATAATTATAAGTATAAATAATTATGTGAATACACACACGAATTTAAATGCAATACAATGTTTTCGGAGGCGACGCAAAATTGAAAATTTTCCTTAAATTCCTTAAATTCTTCTACATGCTTTCACATATTAATGTATATTCTCTTACGACCTACTGATTTTCAGATTCACCATATTCTAATGAAATCATAATCAGCAACATCTGTCATTTGGAAAATTTTCAATTTTGCGCCGCCTCCGAAAAGATTTTATTGTATTTAAGTTCGTGTGTATTCACATAATTATTTATACTTATAATTATTTCATATTTTTTAGTACGTTTTTCGAAGTCGGTTTAATTTTTTTATAAAATTTTTTGAAAGTGAAAACGTGAAAACGCGATTCTTGATGTTTGAAAAACACAAATTGACTACAATCGACCCGTGTGCAAATGGCAATCGCGGTCCGTCACATGAATCGTATATGACGATCAAGACGTACGAACTTCACGACGCGATTACAATCGACTCGTGTGTGGACGGCAATCGCGTCTGTTGCATGAATCGTACGACGTTCAAGACGTAAAAACTGCACGACGCGATTACAATCGACCCGTGTGTGGACGGCAATCGCATCCGTCGCATGAATCGTATTTGACGAGCAAGACGTACGAACTTCACGACGCGATTTCAATCGACCCGTGTGTGGAGGGCCTTAGAAACAATCGATCACTACCGACTACGACTCAGTCGCTTTCAAATTCATATGGCCAACACACAAAACCATCAACATTCATCGCAGGCATACCAACATTTGAACTACACACACACACCAAGGTGTTAGGGAATAACATCAGACTTGCAACCGTATCCAACAAAATAAACAGAATTATACGAATTTAAAATGCTTGAAGACCAACCTAAAAAAATCCATAAATTCGGTCGAGTTGTTTGGAATCTTTGTGACAGAGTATTATGAAAGGCCTCAACAAGGTTATTAGTTCTCACTGCACAGCCATATACGCTGACCCTTGCAGAAATAGGTAGCCACACACTGCGTAGATAGACATAAACAGCAGCACATTCGGGTAAGTACCACATAAGCGATCAGCTATTAAGGGTGTGGATCCGTTTTTGACCTCGAAATTAGTTTGAGCTCCGTCCAGTAAGCGAGCTGGGTACATGTTCTACAGTTGAACCATGAACCTAAGTTGAACCGTCGAGAAGCACAGCAGTGCCAACGATATACCATCTCGGCGGTGACAGCAGTCATTGCATCAATAAATGTTGCCGGTAATTCAGACTACATCAGCAAGCGTGTACGTGTGCCTAGGCGGATTGTACAAGTGCAAGGGTCCGGCTCCGGACATTATTCGTCTCGCTAATGCACATTTGGGGCCCCTACGTAGTCACAATCGCTAGATAAAAGATCAATCTAGGTCGCGAGGTCGCATATGTTGCCTACTTTTGCGTTTTCGATACGCAATTTACATTATTCGACAGCATGATGTCTGCCCGGGAGGCCTGCTTACAGAGCCTCGCGAGCATACATCGTGCTGCCGAATAATGTAAATTACGCCTCGAAAACGCAAAAATAGGCCACAAAGGCGACCTCGCGACCTAGATTGATCTTTTATCTAGCGATTGTGACTACATAGGAGTCTCAAATGTGCATTAGCGAGACGAATAATGTCCGGAGCCGGACCCTTGCAATCCGCCTAGGCACACATACACTCTTCCCGAGCAGTGAGCTATGCCACACACTCTCACTCGAGCACACCAACGCAGCATCATCGTCAGTCATATAGTGACGCCACGTTTTCGTATGAAGCCTAACTTACCGGCAACACTTCTCAATCTCTGTTTTACCGATACAGTGATTGAATTGCCGGGTGACCGAATCACCGACGAGATAAAATCGGTAACCGAATGACAAGAAACGGACATCAGCGCTCGTAGCGGAAAAATGCCTGAGCTATTAGTTTCAGAGGACCGTCCCTTCTGAGATATGCTTCGGCTCAAGACTTGCGATTGATTTAAATACGTTTGTTTTAACATAATAAACGTTGAATTGACATTGTATGTGCCCCCGCTAGGTCGCGTGCGTCCCATCGTTTCTATAAGGATCCCACTTCTCTCGATATTTAAGAAAATGTGTGTCTCTTGACAATGGCAGCACCGTCGCGCCGCCCAATGCTTCTCGCGACTCCGCTACATGCTGCCGAATAATGCAAATTACGCCTCGAAAACACAAAAGTAGGCCCCATAGGCACCCGCGCGACCTAGATTGATCTTTTATCTAGCGATTGTGACTACGCAAGGGCCCCAAATGTGCATTAGCGAGACGTATAGCGTCGAGAGCCGGACCCTTGCAATCTCGTGTACGTATACAACGTCGAGCGGTGTGTTAGTGTGCCACCACACTCTCGCTCGAGCCGGATCTACACCCTTAATTGCATTTCATGCAATGCTTGTAAAAACATGTCCGATGGAATTAAGGCCATTGTCATAGCCATCGATAGAATTTCCCTTGGTGCTCTGTGTAAACCCAACTTCCTCCATTTCCTCAATAGAGCCTGAATAATAAGAAAAGGACCATTCAATTCTTCATTGAGCACGTTCGTGAGACAAATTATGAAAAAATACGTGAATAATGTTAACAGTTATATTGTACCTGATTAAAGTGAAACCAACAACCATGGATGGTAACTCTTGGAAACTGTCCTTCTATAGTTTACATAGCCGCTCTTTCATAATCACACATAACAGTCTGTAAATTATGTTGTAGTTGTGGAACAAGAGAAACTATTTTCCTCCATATTGCTCTATACATTGCCGCTGTACGACATTCGCATAGAGCAAAAATGGTAGCGATTCTCTGTAAATTGTCATCACATTTTAGTTTGATAGTATGAGATAAGCCAGACAAGAATGACCAATAGTGGTATACGTACCGTATCATTGTAACGTATGTGCACCGTATACAGCTGATGGAAAGGAGGCATTCGTGGGACAACCTACGAGATCAGAAATTATAAAAATCAAACAACTCTCTTCACTTGAAAAGTATTAACCACATAAATTGTTTACCTTTGATACGTACAGAAAAAGTACCATCCATGTAAATCTCTTTGGCATTTTCTAATGCAGTTAAGAGTGTGGTATTTGAAAATATCAGCGCGTATTTATTATCACTTGGAATAGCGCATCCCTTATAAATGTCCTTCAGAACATCATAATTTTCAAGTACTTTATGCGTACTCTGTACAGTTTTTGGCAGTGGTGGCCAAGACTTTAACTTTTCTCTGGACATAATAGATTTTAAGCTGTTATATGAAATATGTGCTGCTGCGTCTGGATTCGTGCGACAAATATTGTCAAAAATGATCTTATTATTTATTGAAGGAGTTCTTCGACATTCTTCTAGAATTACTGATTTTAATTTTAACACTTCTGCATATTGCGGGTTGCTACAGTGTGTGTGTTGCTTTTGGAGAACAAATTGTCCATTTTCGTAAAGTACTGTCCCTGTACATTGTTGTGCCTGACGGCTTGAACAGCGATAAATGTTGGGATTTTTAGAGGTTTTGTGATAACAATACCCTTCGTAAATGTATAAGAAAGTATTCTCTCTTTTGCCATTTAAAATCTCCATTTTGTGTTATATTTCACAGCTGTAAAAGATATATCACAATAATTAATAGTATCAAATAATCGAGATCATGAAAAAGTATGTAGAAAAAATATTACACAAGAGATTGCATTATAAACGTATGGAAAAACAATTGTTGAATTCCATACTTCCACAAAGCTTTGAAACGCCAGTGAAATCTTTAAGTTTGTATCAACCATAAGAACAAAATATATTTACCGAAATACCGTATTTTCGCTCTCTTTTCGTTCCCTCTCTTTCCAGTCCTGTAGGAGTGGAAATTTGGGTTGCGGATCGCGGGAATAATTTAAATAATAATAATAATAATAATAATAATAATAATAATAATAATAATAATTAATACCTTATATATAATATATTAATATATAAATATATTTAGGTATCTCTGATGGAAGTCCTGGCAGAAATCCTTCCATGTTTTCCACTGGTCGCTTTTATTCCAATACCACCGGAGTGCATTTCCCTTGAATACTATTGCTAGACCCGGTAGGAACTCCTCCGGGTCTGCTCCGTATCCCTTTCGGAAGCTCTCCAGTTGGTCGAGGAAATCCTCGGCTCCTTTTCCGCCGTCGTAGTGTATTCCCCATTTGCGCATCTTCTCCATCATGGAGTGTGTGGGGTCGGCGGTCTCCGGTTTTTTCTCCTCCTGTTTTGACATCTCGGTGCGGAGGTGTGCGGTAATCTGTGCCGGAGAAGTATCCCGACTGGTCAAGTCGCGAGGGGAAGCTTTACCACCGTCGAACAGACCAGCTAATTTCGGAAATTCTCGGGGGAGATTTAAATGAGTGGAAACTCGTAGTCCCGATAAATGAAAGAACGGAGATACTAAGAGAGGCACACGACGAGGTGCAAGCGGCGCAACTGGGAGTAGAGAAAACGTATCACCGTATCGCGACACCAAGTATTTCTGATAAAATAATAATAAGGTATATATATTATACCTTATATATATTATACCTTATTTATGGTATTTCTGATATAATTTATTATTTAAATTATTGTTTATTAAAAATTGAACTTAAATCAACATGACAGTTTTGCACCGCACATAATATTTCTTGTGTTATTTCTTGTTTTTATGTAAAAGATGAATCGAACTTTTTCAACTAGTTAAAAAAATGAGTAATTGTAATGACATGTACGAAGAGATTAATAGCAAAATATAATTTTTACCTTCCGTTAATGGTTTAGTTAATAAAAATGTTTTATCTGTCGTGTGCTGTAGTTATATTTTCTCCTTTTTTCTTGGGTTCTTATTCAAACATATTTATGTGTTTATAATGTAATAGTAATTTATATCATTTTTTTCTCTATTGGCACGAGTACGAATCCGTATGACTTTTAAGTTTTTTTAATAAACGTTGGTAACACTCTTTTCATCTTTGATTTGCTTTAAGTTCTCTATAAATCTATTTTATTAAAATGTTAGTGCAAAGAAACAAAAAGAGTGACACGTATTAAAAGCGCGTGAAACCTTTGTAACGTCCTGACGTCCGTCACCGGACTCCCTCCTTATATATTTGCACTACAAGCAAATATATAAGCAATTAATATTAATATCTAAGAAGACTCCCATCTGACGTCATCACTTTGGAATGTGATCTCGTCAAACCTCAGTGATTTCGGGCATAGCAATTCCAAGGCCTGCTCACTCAAGCGTACGACTCTATTGTCCCCCCACCAATCCTTCTATTGCCCCCCAACCACAAGTCCACCTGGCAACAGGCCTATAAAAGCCAGGATCGCAGAGCAGAATCATTCATTAGTAGAGCGATCATTAATATAGCAGATTTATTACTATTCGATTATTCGAGCATTACCATCACTACCAGTAGCAGCCAGTATCAGTATTATTTCAAGTATTATCATATTATAATCAGTCAGGGAAAGTTCAGCAGTAATCATTCAACGTTTCAACGATTCAACCTCCGAACAAAACAGTTCTCATTGATGAATCAATGCGGGACGCTATAAATTATTTATAGTTGATAACCGTGATCTGAGAGAACGCTTCCTTCCCCAAAGGTCTCCTTTTCGTCCACGTGCGGTTCATCCGAAGTTTGATTCATCAAGTGACGTGTGCGTGTGCGACGGGGAGAGTGTCACGAGCGAGAGTGAGAACCGCGTACCGGGCCCAACATCGTTTCTCCCTCGGACTTGGTCTAGCCGTTCGAGCCAACGATCCAACCCCGAATTAGGCGGACTTGGTCCAGCCGTTTGGGCACCCTCCTCATTCACTGTCGGGCGGACTTGGTCCAGCCGTCCGAGAATTCCCAAATCCTAGGTCAAACCCTCGACGATCGAACCGCAACATTCTATTCGACCTCTCTCTCGCACCGGATCTGCGCGGTACGCTCCCACGTCACCGCGAGTCGCGAACCACACGCAAATTCGAGTGCCACTTCGAATCATCTCCCCGAGTCTCATACGAAATATCCCAAATCCTCCACGATATCGTCCTGAGGTCAACCCTCGGACGTAACACCTTCAAGATCCACATATTCAACAGCATGGTTTGGAAAAGTTGCGCAGGGGTATTATTAAACGACTCAACGATGTTGTTAGTCCTCACTGGAGAACCGTATACGCTAACCTTAGATGAAATAGGAGGCCACTTATTGCGCAGATATGCCGTAAACAGAAGTACATTTGGAAATGTGCCGCATAAACGGTCAGTGACTAACTGAATTTGATGTAATGCTTCTGGAAACATATCGGATGGCGCTGAAGGCATTGTCATAGTCATTGACAGAATCTCTCTTGGTGCTCCTTGCAACCCCAACTTCTTCCATTTCCTTAATAGAGCCTGAATAATAAACAAAAAGGATTATTCGATTCTCTATTCAACACGTTCATGAGGTAAGTATTGCAAAAAATACATGAAAAATGCCAAGAGTTATATTCTACCTGAGCAAAATGAAACCAGCATCCATGTATGGTAACCCTGGGGAATTGTGCTTGTACACTTTCCATAGTAATCACACATAACAGTTTCTAAGTTGTCTTGCAATCGTGGAACAAGAGAAACTATTTTTCTCCATATTGCTTCGTACATTATCTTAGTACAACATTCACATAAAACGAAAATGGCAGCGATTCCCTGTAAATTAACATCATTTTTTAATCTGACAATGTGGGATAAACGTAATGGAAATTATCAATAGTGGTATACCGTGTTATTGTAACGTATGTGTACAGTATAGAGTTGATGAAAAGGAGACGTTCGTGGTACCACCTAATAAGAGATAAAGAATGATCAAATAATAGAGACTCTCTTTACTTGAAAGATATTAATCTCATAAATGGTTTATGTTAAGGACGCGCGAGACGTAATAAACTAGCGCCATCTAATAAACTAGTGCTGGAAAGTAGCGCCTCTATCAGTCTATCGGCGTAGAGCTGAACTACGGATGAATTAGGACATGGATAGAGAGATAAGAGCTCGCAGGAGAGACAAAGACAGAGAGTACCCAAGCAACTTGATTTTTCGATGAACCATTTCCAATTTCCTGAAGCGAAGAAGCAATATTTTTTTATGCTCTTTGCGTTGAAATGTTCTCCGTGTTATTTCGTATGGTAGACCAGCGCCCTTTTTTGGAAAAAGTGTACTGAAAAAATTTTCTTCTATAAAAACGTACGCTATTATTGTTTATAAAATTCCAAGAGACAAATTGCAAAAAAGGGAGCTGGTCTTCCATCCGAAATAGCACGGAGAACATTTCAACGCAAAGAGTGTTACGTATGCGGACGCTACCGTTGGTGACTCTTGACCCTTCCGGCGATATGTGCCGAAACAGAGGGCCTATTTAAGAACAAAGGGCTTACTCAAAATCGGATCATAAAGGGGCTCTTGCAAGCGATATAACTTCTAAGAATTCATTTCTAATCAGAAGTAGCACGTGGCCCCCACCATCGCTAGATCCGATTTTGGGTACTATATAAGGGCATGGATCCTCCCTATTTAGTTGGGTTGATTCAAGTGAATACGCGCAGTACGTACCGTTCCACGTCGAAAGTCAATTCGCGCTAGATCGGTTGTTGAAGTTATTGTCTACCACTCTGTAGTAGATCGCCCCCGCATTTCTCGGTGCGTCAAAACTGAGAGAGTTTAGTCCGCGACACCGCGACAACATTACACTGAACATTTGTACGTTTTTCGTAATACAAAATATATTATTGTGTGTGAACTTATTAAGGGTTCAAATATCGATTATTCATATTCCCTTTTCGAGTTCCCAGTCGCTAGTATACTACGACGATACACCTTTGCCGCTCAAGGTGTATCGATAGATATCAATATCAATTCGATAAGTTACGAGTCAGCGGAACCGCGACCCTATACCTTATATGTGGCGACCCGGTGGTGAAATAGACATCGGCTAGTCCACTCCCTTGGTCACACGAGGCGACCCGATGGTGAAATAGACATCGGCTAGTCCTTGTGAATACCGTATCCTTATAGGTGGCGACCCGGTGGTGAAATAGACATCGGCTAGTCCACACCCTTGTTCCCTCGAGGCGACCCGGTGGTGAGATAGACATCGGCTAGTCCTCGTGTACCTTTCCTACTTTGCTCTAAAATCTCTAATTCCAAAATACCCTCGGTTTCCGCATAGCTGCCTGAACCTCGGCTCGTAACAAGAGCATCCAAAAATATTGCTTCTTCGCTTCAGGAAATGGGAAATAGTTCATCGTTATAATATTGAACAATTTGTATGCCAGCATAGCTGCTTCGCTGTCGCGCTTCCCGACTTTCCGCCGCAGCGCTGACGTCGTGTCTGCTGCTATTCTTGCATCGACGGTACAAACCCATGGTATAAACCATGCATAAACACGCTTTCCCTCTGAGCGTAACTGACCTACGACGAATGAAGTAGGACAAGGATAGAGAGATCCTCGTCTCTCCTGCACGGCTGCGACGGAGAGAGGGAGATATGTCGCTCGCAGGAGAAACAAAGACGAAGAGATATAACTAACCACCTTGATTTTTCGATGAACTCTTTCCCATTTCCTGAAGCGACGAAGCAATATCTTTGGATGCTCTTTGCGTTGACGTGTTCTCCGTGTTATTTAGGATCGACGTAGACAGCCATTTTTTGTTAAAAGTGTACTGAAAAAATTTTCTTCTATAAAAACGTACGCTATTATTATTTATAAAATTTCAAGAGACAAATTGCAAAAGAGAGCTTTGTACGTGCATCCGAAATAACACGGAGAACATTTCAACGCAAAGAGCATCCAAAACATTGCTTCTTCGCTTGAGGAAATTGGATAGAGTTCATCGTTATAATATTGAACAATTCGTATTCCAAGATGGCTGTTTCGCTACGCGCTTTCCGACGCACAGTGGTCCGGATCGAGAAATTCAGTGACATTTTGTTATAACTTTTGAACCATTAGAGATATTGCAATGAAATTTTCACTAAAAATATTTAAAAAATAGTCATTTTTAATTATAGATAATTAAATATTTTTTGCATTTGTTAAACAATATTTATTAATTAATTTTCATTCATACTTTGTTATTGATATTGATAATAAATTTGTTTACATATAAGTTCACAAACTATTTTTTGTAATAATTTATAATAAAAATTTGTTCGTCCACACCGAGAAGTTCTGTGATACTGCCACAGCTTTTGAATTGTAAAAGTTATTCTGATGAAACTTTCACTGAAAAACATGAAAAAATAATCACTTTTTAATGATAAATAGTTTAATACGTTTAGTGTTTGTTTAATTATTTTAATAACATTTTACTTACTTTACTGGCTGATTTACTTAAATCTATGCAAGTATCAATTCTGCAGCTTCTTGATCTAGCGGCCTTTTCTTTTTATTTTGTGATTTTACTCTTATAGCAGCATATAATAAACAATTGACTGTAGGCTACAATCAAAACAGTCCGCTCGCACGCGCGCGAGGTTCTTCGCGTCTCGCACAATCCTGACGCTCGACGCAGCGATGGATACACTTGAATCACTAATAACTTGCGTCGATGGACGATGTTGGTAGTAAATCGTGCATAACTATATAGGGAAAAGTGTACTGAACATTGTACAATTTGTAAACATGCGGTACTAATTGGAACTCAAAAGATATTCCGTATCAAAGATGAAGAATTTTGACAATTTCCGAGCCTTCACTGTACATTATTTTGTTAATACATTATTTAAATTCATTTTAAATTGTCAGTGTAAATTTTTATCGTAATGGAATTCTCTTCATTTTAAAAGAAGAACAGAGGAAAAATATTAAACAGGTGTGTCAGGGCATCCAGATAAAGATAAGTATCTTTTTTCTGCGAAACAGGCTATTTTCAAAATGCCCAACTTTAAGTGTTCGTCGCGACTCCAATTTTAATTATATTTTATTAATTTCTTTATTTTCGAGGTAGATGGATATTTATGAAGCAATACAAACTTTGTACATGTCAATATGAGAAAGTTCATTTTTCGACAAAATGTCACTGAATTTCTCGATCCGGACCACTGTGCGACGTCCCGATCGCGCGTCTCCATACTAGTGTTCGGAGCACTAGGGCAGCTACGGGGAGCGAGACGCGCGGGCGGGCAAGTGGGGGTATCTCTCGAGAATGCCTCCGATTTCGATTTCGATGCAGTGATGTTATACGGGGCGCTTTTCACGCGCATGCGCGAGTTTCGGCAGGAGCGTATCTGCGTCCAAAGTTTGTAGGGGACTATTGGAGGGAAAATAGTGGGGGAATAGTAGCGGGAACGTCCAGCGGAGTCCGTTACGACGCGCGAAAGAAGAGCGGGCTGACGGCTGACGGAAATTCAGGTAAGTTATTGTTAATATTTAATTAAAGAATAATGGCACCTAATACTGGAAAAGGAGCTATAAAGAAGAGGCGTAGGGTTTGCCAAAATTCTTGGATGGATGATGACCAGCTTAAATTGTGGACAGCTCCTTCTCCAGTAGAAGATGTATTTTCTTGGGCGTCGGTAAAAATAACTGTTCGTTATAATAAATAATAATTTATTGTAATAGTTATTGAATACACGCCCGATCGACCGCCGAATTAACCTTGGCCGATTATTTTGCTTGGACCGGGACCGTAGCGGTAAATGATGTGTCGGAAATATATGTATAGAGTTCGAAATTATGTTTCTTCAGTCGATCACTGACGAGAAACGTTGAATAACGGACAGTTGATGAAATGCGACCCTTGCGAGATGAAGGTATTTTCGTATCTGCCTCGCTGCTGCGGGATGAGTTTAGTCGTCACCTCGCGGATGCCCCGATAAGGCCCTTTTTGGGGGAAACTGCAACCCCATTCGCTGGTTGACTTGAGGGAGGAGGAACTTCCCTGACATCTCTCCTCGGTGGAGTAAGAAGACTCCACCCTCAAGTCAACATCGGAAAATCGCCGAAAATTCCCGAGTGACGTCACCTCCGAAGCAACGAGGCGACTTGGGCCTGAGTGGACCACCGCGGATTTATGACCCTTGGATTTATGGCCCTTGGCCTGCGGACGGACGGTCGGCCAAGGGTACGTACGAAATCTCGGAACTCGCGGTCCGAGGGTGCCTCGAGAAGGCAATTGTAAAAAAATAACCCAAGTGGATTTCACGTGCGGCGCAAGGGACGCGAACCTTGGCTGCTGTCGCTGAGAAAAAACATAAGGCCCGCAAGGGTCTGATTCCGGAACCCTCGTATTAGAAACGCTTTCTAAACGTGGTTCTACGGATTGAATTATTGCCACTTTTCCAATGCTGTCAGCTCGAACCTTCGAGTGTCGCGTACGACACGTCGAGGGTTAGCATTCTTCTAAATTAACGAAGGACAGCATGAAATCGGAAAAGGGTCCCTGTACGATATTCGAGACGTTTGTTCGATAAGCACGGACTTCGCAGCTGACAAATAAATGCGCTGAAATTGGACCTACGAAATTCTTACGAGGGATCGAACAGAAGATAAATTGTATTGCATTGCATGTAATCAGACTGTGAGATGTCATAAAGAAGATTTAGATAGGCATTCACAGACGGACAAACATATACTCAATATGAGAGAATGTGCTAAAAAGCCACTGAGTATGATAATTAATAATAATAGTAATAACAATAGCGACAATTGTAGTAGTTCACATTTATGACATAATGATGTGGTAAAACGCGCGGAAATAAAATTGTCTGCCTTTTTTGCAGAGCACAATGTTGCTTTTTGCACAGTTGAACATTTAATTCCTGTTTTGAAAGATATTGCCATCGAGTCAAAAGTTGTGCAGGATCTTTCACTTGCTCGGTATAAGTGCACCCAAATTGTTAAAAACATAATAGCCAAAGTCGAATCAGAAAAACTTATTAAATGTTTAAAAACCACTAGATTTTCTATTTTAGTAGACGAGAGCACAGATATTAAATTTTAATATATATGTATATATATAAATGTATAAACGTATTATAATTTGATTTTAAAAAATCAAATCATGATTTTAAAAAATCAAATCATGATACATTTTGCGAAATTAGCAGGGCGGCCAAGGTACCCGATCTTCGTACTTGATGAAATCGGAAAAGGGTCCCTGTACGATATTCGAGACGTTTGTTCGATAAGCACGGACTTCGCAGCTGACAAATAAATGCGCTGAAATTGGACCTACGAAATTCTTACGAGGGATCGAACATGCTCCCCCCGTTGAACTATATAGTTCAAAATACGCAAACGACATTTGCTGATAATACGCGATAACGTAGGAAATACGCTGAGACGAATGCGTAAACGCTATGAATAAGTAGATGTAAACACGATAATAATACAACTAAATCTAAACGCGAGAACGATACGAATAATTACATATATATAAAATATGTGGAATCGATACAAGTAATCTATATTTAAACGTAAATAATATGTAAAATATACGTAATAACAACAAAAAATAAAACGAACGATGATGAAAATTATAGACTACGAAACTATAATTCAACCATGACACGAGTCGAATTCTAGATTACTAATATATTTACAACTTATGAAAATACGATACGGATTTGAAATTAAGTTGCATGACCGATAATGTCAGAATAAAAACAACAGTTAAGCTCTCACGGACTCGAACGGGAGAGGCGCAAGTTGTCTTACGTTACGTTTGTACATGCCGGTAGACGTTCGGACAGTTACTGCGCGAATTATATTATCCTTGCCCGGATGAATTTCCGTGACTCGTCCCAGCATCCACTGTAATGGTGGTAGATGATCGTCTTTGAGAACGACAATCGTCCCCTCCTGGATCTCGTGCGAACCCCTTGTCCATTTGGGCCGAACGTTCAGGTGGTTTATATATTCCTTGGACCACCTGGCCCAGAAATCCTGTTTTACTTTCTGTATGTGTTGCCAATTAGAAAGTCGATTATTCGCCATCGTGGTGAAATCGTCTTCAGGTAAACTCGTAATTGCGCAACCAATTAAAAAATGACCGGGAGTCAGTGCAGAAAGATCATTGGGATCTGAAGAAAGAGGGGTTATGGGACGAGAATTCAGGATTGCTTCGATCTCGGTGGTAAAGGTGGCAAATTGCTCGAACGTAAACAATTCGTCGCCGACAACGCGTTTTAGGTGATGTTTAAAAGACTTCACAGCTGCCTCCCAAAGTCCTCCGAAATGAGGCGACAATGGAGGTGTGAAGTGCCATGTCACTTGTTTATCGACAAGGAATTGACGAATTCCTTCGTCTTCGCGCAACGTTCGAAGAAGTTCTGTCATTTCGTTATTGGCACCGACGAAGTTCGTGCCATTATCTGAATACATATTTGCACAAAGACCACGACGTGCAATGAAACGTTTGAATGCCGCGAGAAAGGCATCGGTAGTCATATCGCTGACTACTTCGAGGTGTACGGCTTTGGTCGAAAAGCAAATAAAAACAGTGACATAGATCTTAATCCGTGAACGGTTGCGGAATCGCCGTTCTTTAATATAAAAGGGACCGCAACAATCCACTCCTACATTAGTGAAAGGGTGTGATTTTTCTACCCGTGCGGCTGGTAGATTTCCCATTTTATAATTCGTAGTTGGAGGTTCGAAACGAAAACATCTAATACACTGACGGATTATTTTGCGCGTTGTATTTTTCCCGTCAATCGGCCAGTATAATTGGCGAACGTTGTAGAGCGTGGCCGTTAAACCGGAGTGATGCTGTTTTAAATGTGTGTCGCGAATGATAAGCTCGGTAACGTGATGATTCTTAGGCAAAAGTATGGGGTGTTTCTGATTATACGGTAAATCAGAATTCTGTAGCCGGCCCCCTACTCGTAATATGCCCTTTTCGTCAATGAATGGTGCCAATGGTAGCAATTTACTTTTCGAATTCAGTCGCGAACCAGTTTTAAATTCTTGTAAATCTTCCGAAAATGCTTGTCGTTGCGTTAAAACGATGATTTTGTCGTGAGCGCGTCGTAACTCTTCCACAGACAGAAATCCGGTGTAACGAGGTTTCGATACAAACCGTAAGCAATAGGCAACTATTCGAATTAGACGACGGATGCACGAATACTTGGTTAATATTTCCAAGGGTTTCATGGTCGTAGACGCGAGACAAGTCAGTTTGCGTAATTCCGGTAATTCTTTTGGTATTTCGTAATGCGATTCCGGCCAAACTGATTCGTCTGACGCTAGCCAATCTGGGCCGTAACGCCAGAGTTTACTGGATATGAATTGTTCCATCGTAGAGCCACGTGAAATCAAATCAGCGGGGTTGTCGATGGATCTAATGTGACGCCATGTCTTAATGTCTGTTTGAATTTGAATCTTCGCGACCCGATTAGCGACAAATGTGTTCAGCTTGTTAGGAGGTTTTTGCAACCAGTGTAAGACGATGGTGGAATCAGTCCACAATACCGTACGATGTATTTTATGCTGCACTATTTGTTTGATCGAAGTGTATAAAGTGGCGAGCAAATGTGCTCCACATAATTCTAACCGGGCTAGACTAATAGTTTTCAAAGGTGCCACGCGAGATTTGGCACATATTAATTGCGTTTTTATTTTTCCGGATGACGATATGGACCTGATATAGAAACTAGCACCGTACGCGCGTTCGCTCGCGTCACAAAAGCCGTGGATTTCGAAGCGGTTAATTCCACGTTGAGCTATGTGCCGTTCGAAGGCGACACCTTCAAGTAATTTCAATTTTTCCTGATACTCGGACCAGTCAGTTTGGATGTTAGTGGGTAACGATTCGTCCCAATCGATACGGAGTTGCCATAATCTCTGCATGAGAATCTTCGCGACAATGGTAATGGGTCCAAGAAGACCGAGCGGATCGAAAATTTTGGCAATTGTGGACAAAATGGTACGTTTCGTATGCGTTCGTTTGTTATCGATGGATACGGTATATCGAATCGAATCATCGCGCGGATTCCAGATTACCCCCAACGTCTTCAAGGTCTCGTCACCGAAATATTTGGGATGTACTTGATCGTCCGAAAGACTCGATAGTAATTAAGGATCGTTGGACACCCACTGTCGTATGTTCAATCCTCCCATTTTTAGTAGTGAGATTATATCGTTTCGTAATTGCAGGGCTTCCCGATATGTTGCTGCTCCGGTCAAGAGGTCATCTACATAGATGTCCCTTTTAATGATTTGAGATGCAGCGTAATACTTATTCGATTCATCGTCCGCTAACTGATTCAAACACCGGATTGCTAAATAAGGAGTTGATGAAAGACCGAAAGTCACCGTATTCAGTTCATAAGTCGCGATTTCGTTACGATTGTTTCTCCAGAGGATCCGTTGATACGGGCGATCCTCTGGACGTACAAGGAACTGTCGATACATTTTCTCTATATCACCGGTTAACACATAGGCATGCGTTCGAAAACGTAATAAAAGCGAGAAAATGTCGTTTTGAATTGTTGGACCGATTTCGAGAGCATCGTTTAAAGATATACCGGTATTGGATTTAGCCGAACCATCAAATACAACCCGACATTTCGTCGTCGAGCTGGAGGGTTTTAGGACGGCATGGTGCGGCAGGTAGAACCCGCACGAGTCGTCAGGTGCGTCGACCTGTGTCATATGACCTAACGTTATGTATTCTTCGATGATACTTGTGTATTGATTCTTTAGATCGAGATCGTGATTTAATCTTCGTTCTAAAGATAAGAATCGGTTATATGCTCGTGTTCGGGATTCTCCGATATCTCTCTTCTTCTCGTTGAACGGAAGAGCGACAACGTATCTCCCAGATTTGGTACGCGATATCGTACGTTTGAAATGATCTTCGACGTCGTTCTCGATTGGCGAGAGATGCGTTTCTTGAGGACCTTCTTCTACTTCCCAAAATTTTTTCAAGTCGAAGTTAACGGTATTAACGAATGTACGAGCCTTGAAATTAGAGATAGTAGGATCACTCCCCCCGATTACCCAACCGAACTGGGTTTTTTGAAGTATCAAATCTGGCCTTCCCGGTGAATTGAGCGCGATTTGACCGATACTGAAACTCGCGAGCGTTGCGCCTGCGCCGAGAAGCAAATCAACCCTTGAGGGTTTATAGAACGTTGGATCAGCCAGTCTAACATTTGAGGGAATCTGAAAATGATTTCGATTTATTTGGCTGTCTGGCACCAGCCCGGCGATTCGTGGAATTACGAAAAAAGTCAAAAGACGATTGAACTCGTTGCATCGAGATTTAATTTTGATCTTAATGATCCGATTTGTCACCGTTTCCAACTCGTTTAGCCCTTCGATATTTGCCACTTGTTGTTCCATAGGTAAATTCAATTTCAATGCAAACTCTTCGGTAATTAAGTTTGCAGTTGAACACGTATCCAGCAATGCACGGCCCTCGATAAGTCGATGATTGCTGTCATATGTATGTATTATTGCCGAAAGCATAAATTCATGCGTTAGCCCATCGGTAATGAGCGTATGGGATCGAATAAATTTTGGCGAAGTATCTACAAGCGGTGTTGGACGTCAAGATTGGCTGTCTTGTAGGGGAGAATCTGAATAACGCGTTTCTACCTCTTTCGATTGTAAGTTTGGTGACCTATGTAATCTCGTGTTGTGCTTCGAATTGCACACTCGACAATTCCCGAGATTGCATTGCTTAGCTGAATGACCGGGTAATAAACAATTCTCGCATAATTTTGCATTACGGACTGCTTCGATTCGTTTTTCGATATTCATGTCCAAAAAACGTGGGCATTGAAACGTACCATGATTCCCGGTCTTGCAGAATGCACAATGTGTCTTGTTTGTGCTCTTTGCTTTCGATACAAAGACATTGCGCCGTTGGGGTATTGGCGACGAAGGTGGAGAGTTGCGGTATCGAGTTGTTCGGACCGGTTGTTGATCGCGATTGTTACGCGTGACTCGATTTGACGGATTTGTAACAGGAATCTTATGAATATGCGCGACCGATGCATAGTCTTCGGATTGATGCGAGGTTATGTGTAAATATTTAAATATTTCCTGAACCTTAGGAACTTCTGGCGTCGTTAACGTTTGTTCCCAAACTTTCCGTGTTTCGTTCGTCATTCTTGACACCGCGATGCTAGTCAACAGGTCATTAGCTATGTCCTCCCATGTCCTACCCAACGCTTGCAACGAACGTAAATGCATTTGCATATAATTCGCCAGATCTCGAATCGCGTCTGGTGAATTATCTGACATGAAGGGTGTATCGCGTAAAAGAGCTGCGTGTCGCAAAACTAAGGCACGTTTATTGTCGTAAATGTCCACGAGATGGTTCCATGCGGCTTCGTAATTATCATCGCTTATGGTAAATGCCCCGATCGTTTCAGCAGTTTTGCCTGATAACGATGATTGTAAATAATTAAATTTCTGCACGTTACTCAACCGGGATTGCGAATGTATCATGGTTAAGAACGCGTCTTTGAACGTGATCCATTTTTCGACGCGACCATCGGATCTCGGCAAGTTAATCTTCGGAAGATTTATCGGTAATTTTGTTGGCACTTCTTTTGATTCGCTAAGATCTAGGTTCTGATTTTCTTGCTTTTCGGTTGACATCGACTCGTATTTGTGTATTGCAACAGCAAGAAGTTGATCGTAAATCTCGGTGATTTCTTCGCGAACCGTTTCGATATTGTCGTAGTCTTCGGTAATTGACCCTAATTCATCTTGATTTTCGTTGAATTTTTGAAATGACAATCTTATTCGTTCGATCCGTTCGCGCAATTTAATTAGTTCTGTCGCGGACTCGTCGTACGTTTCTAGATAACGCGAGAAAGAAGTGATTTGCGCCTTAAACTGCGCACGTTTCTGTTTTAATGAACGTATCATTTTTTCGGTTGCCTTGTCGAACACGACCTTTTCTGTGTTTGAATTTGCCATCTTTATTGACGAGAATCGAGATACGGCACAGGAAGGATAGATAGGAAATAATTAGTTGCGAATACGAGCCTACCTTTGTTGACGATATCCTCGGGATTGTTCCTTCGCCACGATATGTAAGGGCACCGTCTCTGGATCGTCTGAGTCCTTCAGCTCGTCTTGGTCGATGTTGTTCGTCCGAAATTCCTGCGATTGCCTGCCAGCACCACCCTTGGTTGATGGACGCGTCTCTGGATACGATATGGCCAATAGACGTGTGGATCCAATGTGGTCTAGTGTAGCTTCCACAGAATTGTCCTTTTCGTCGCTTTCCACACTCACGTGAACGTTTGACGAAATTATGTTCGATATCTCCGCACTACCGCACTCCGTATGTCACCAGCTCCGGCTCGAAGGACCATGTATTTTCTTGGGCGTCGGTAAAAATAACTGTTCGTTATAATAAATAATAATTTATTGTAATAGTTATTGAATACACGCCCGATCGACCGCCGAATTAACCTTGGCCGATTATTTTGCTTGGACCGGGACCGTAGCGGTAAATGATGTGTCGGAAATATATGTATAGAGTTCGAAATTATGTTTCTTCAGTCGATCACTGACGAGAAACGTTGAATAACGGACAGTTGATGAAATGCGACCCTTGCAAGATGAAGGTATTTTCGTATCTGCCTCGCTGCTGCGGGATGAGTTTAGTCGTCACCTCGCGGATGCCCCGATAAGGCCCTTTTTTGGGGGGAAACTGCAACCCCATTCGCTGGTTGACTTGAGGGAGGAGGAACTTCCCTGACATCTCTCCTCGGTGGAGTAAGAAGACTCCACCCTCAAGTCAACATCGGAAAATCGCCGAAAATTCCCGAGTGACGTCACCTCCGAAGCAACGAGGCGACTTGGGCCTGAGTGGACCACCGCGGATTTATGACCCTTGGATTTATGGCCCTTGGCCTGCGGACGGACGGTCGGCCAAGGGTACGTACGAAATCTCGGAACTCGCGGTCCGAGGGTGCCTCGAGAAGGCAATTGTAAAAAAATAACCCAAGTGGATTTCACGTGCGGCGCAAGGGACGCGAACCTTGGCTGCTGTCGCTGAGAAAAAACATAAGGCCCGCAAGGGTCTGATTCCGGAACCCTCGTATTAGAAACGCTTTCTAAACGTGGTTCTACGGATTGAATTATTGCCACTTTTCCAATGCTGTCAGCTCGAACCTTCGAGTGTCGCGTACGACACGTCGAGGGTTAGCATTCTTCTAAATTAACGAAGGACAGCATGAAATCGGAAAAGGGTCCCTGTACGATATTCGAGACGTTTGTTCGATAAGCACGGACTTCGCAGCTGACAAATAAATGCGCTGAAATTGGACCTACGAAATTCTTACGAGGGATCGAACAGAAGATAAATTGTATTGCATTGCATGTAATCAGACTGTGAGATGTCATAAAGAAGATTTAGATAGGCATTCACAGACGGACAAACATATACTCAATATGAGAGAATGTGCTAAAAAGCCACTGAGTATGATAATTAATAATAATAGTAATAACAATAGCGACAATTGTAGTAGTTCACATTTATGACATAATGATGTGGTAAAACGCGCGGAAATAAAATTGTCTGCCTTTTTTGCAGAGCACAATGTTGCTTTTTGCACAGTTGAACATTTAATTCCTGTTTTGAAAGATATTGCCATCGAGTCAAAAGTTGTGCAGGATCTTTCACTTGCTCGGTATAAGTGCACCCAAATTGTTAAAAACATAATAGCCAAAGTCGAATCAGAAAAACTTATTAAATGTTTAAAAACCACTAGATTTTCTATTTTAGTAGACGAGAGCACAGATATTAAATTTTAATATATATGTATATATATAAATGTATAAACGTATTATAATTTGATTTTAAAAAATCAAATCATGATTTTAAAAAATCAAATCATGATACATTTTGCGAAATTAGCAGGGCGGCCAAGGTACCCGATCTTCGTACTTGACTGAGGCCATCTGAGGCTAGAATCGTCGCGCATGCGCGTGAAAAGCGCCCCGTATAACATCACTGGATGCCAGAGTCGCGTGGACGTTTCCCAACGCGCTCGCGCTCGCGCGCTACACTCACCAGCGGACCTCTACTATGTCCGTGTGCGCTGCTTGTGCGCTTGCGTAGCCACAATCTATTTTTAGCACTTTCCATGTTGTATTGCTTTACGGGAACGAAACTGAAATTCGGCTGTTGAGGCGTCGAGCGTATGAATCGCAATCTCGAGCTAGCTTTCGAGTCTCCGTGCAGCGATATTTTTGTTTTCCTTTACTTTTTTTATTTCATTATTTAACCTTCCAGAAAATTAAAAATGTAAAAACTATGTTAAGGATGTTCTGGAGGTATATAAAAACGCAACAAAATTTTTGAAAATTTGACAAGATATAATTCTTACTAAATTGATGCAATTACCAAAGTTTGGGTTCAATTCACTGCACCATTTAAGAATTATAGTGTAATGGGTCTTGTTCCCGGTATCGGTCTCTTCGCGTCGGAGTCCCTCTGTTGCTGATTAGCTCGCCGCGGCCAGGATTCGTATGCGGCAGAGAGAATGATCGGGTTCCGGAAGGACGGGGTGTATTGGAAAATAAATCAAGACACGTGGAATTTTAGGTTAACATGCGCTCGCTGCCAACGAGTTTTATATTATCGCGGTCGCGAGAGTTCGGGACGCGAGGTACGTTTTACGGAATTCGCGGTTCTCCTTTGTAAATGCGGAACGCGGTGTCGTAATCGAACGCGTCGCGGAATTGCTCGTACACGGGATGCCCGGTGGCATGAACGTTTTCGGTGATCATGAGAATGGTGGATCGTTATGAAAGTGACCAGGATTCAGCTGGTGACACACCGTGGCTGTGTAAGAGTGTGGTGTATGAAAGTGAACAGGATTCAGCTGGTGACACACCGTGGCTGCGGAAGAGAGTGGCGACACGCCGTGCTCTCAGGACAGGAGTCAGCTGGTGACACACCGTGGCTGCGGAGGAGAGTGGCGGGACACCGTGCTCTCAGGATTCAGGATTCAGGGTTCCCACGGCCGGTTCAGCTCGTCGTTGACAGCGTGGGAACCCTTAGTATGTCATTGCGTCTACTTACTCTGGTAACGAAGTCAGGAGTGATCCTTACCAGTTCGTAGCTTTGCATTGAATACCGTCTCGAGCTCTGGCCGTGACGGCTTTTATAGCTCTCAATTAGTGGTGCGGGGACGACCGCGCGCCGAACTGATCGATAGATTGATGTCAATCTTTATTTACATATTATACAATTTACCCATGCTTGTACAATAAAGAGTGCACTGGTAATACATGTGATTAAATAAATTCGAAAAAATCTCTAACACTAGAATTAATTGCAGTTAGGGGCCCAAAATCGTGAAAATCTGTAATTTTTACCATCTTTACAACGTCAACCGATTTTGACGAAATTTTCAACTACAAAACGCGCTTTGTAAAGTACATATTTTTGTAGAATTCTTTTGCCAGTGCTGAGATATTGTGCAAGACTTCTCGCGCATGCAAGACGATTTTAGCCTAAATGAAGTAAAATAGGAAGACTAAAATAGGAAGATCAAATAAACTTGTGTATGCTAGTAAAATCAATTTATATCATACAATTAATTTTATTATTTGTTTGACAACTAATAAATCTACAAATTGTTTCATAAACTAAATAATACTTTCTGCATTTTCGTATTCTCCAATCAGTCCAAATAAATACCATCAATCGGTTCTTATATACCAATTTTTATTAATGCAATTTTTACATTAATAAAACGTTTCTATTTAAAATGAATACATATTTTTAACATAGTCTTTACATTTTTTATTTTTTGGAAGGTTAAAAAGTGTAATTAGGAAAGTAATGAAAAATAAAAATACAAGCAATACAACATCGCAAGTCCTAAAAATAGATTGTGGCTGGAGCAAGCGCACAAGCAGCGCACACGGATATAGTAGAGGTACGTGGTTGAGTGTAGCGCTGATTCCCGCCAATACTGTCGCCTTGGAGGCATATGTACATAGGTACATATCTTAGTATGGACACGCTGCTACACACAATCTCATTCTCACACGTACATGAAAACTGTGAAAATGTTCCGATATTGTCCAAGATTTTTCGTACGATGGATGGCCGCTAGAGGCGCTACGCCTAAAAAACAGTAACGTATCTATGATGACGAAGCAGTGGAGCCCTGCACCTTGAGACAGTTATATTGGCGCGAAAGTACCGAAACAATCTGTTCCGGACAAAAAAACTTCAGGACGTGTCCTACAAGTTACAAAATATACACAAATACACATGTTATACATTCATTTTTCAGAATCAAATCATACATATCCTTTCAAATTCTGCGGGGTACTCAAGGTACCCCATTTTATCGAGAATCTTACATTGCTCAGGCTGACAGCGCCTCTAGAGGCCATCCATCGTACGAAAAATCTTGGGCAATATCGGAACACTCAGTGGAAGAGGAAAAGAAGGAGAATTCACTTGGTCTTCGACTCTCTTAGACACTTCAACAGTGATCAGTGATTGTAATCGAGATGGATTACAACTATTACAACTATCCAGGATGTAAGTTATTTTCTTTATAAATTTTGTAGAGAACAAATATAAGTGTGTAGGGTAAACTGTAATATTGCTGGCACTATAGTAGTTATTGGCACTTTTGATTCAAAACGGCAAATATTAAAAATTGCCTGGTATAGAAAATCATTTTATATTGCTTCTTATTTATGTTTCAAAGCAATTTTTATTAAAATTTTCGTTACAAAGTATGCATACTATATCGCTTTGTTTAATTTCGGACTGTACTATGTACAGATGTAATAACACTGTCCAACAAATTTCAACTTTTTTTATGTTCCTTAATTACTGTTGGGTCCTGCTTATAGAGTTTTTTGCGCTGATTCCGAATCTGTTTTTAATTTTTTTTCTTATACGCACAGTTTTTGAGGAACATGGCTTTGAAAAAAAACATACTTTTCAACTTTAAACAAATATTGTGATGTTATTATAAAAGATATTGAATTGTTCTTTGCAGCAAAAGATTCTGTAGACTTTCCCGAATACAGTGATATCCAATATTAATACATTATGAGTGTTTAAACATGTTTAAACAATCATTAAAGACGGATAGACACCACTTTCGCACAAATTTTCGCGGATATTTTTCAATTTATCTCAAAAAATAAGGGTCCAGCGGAAAATTGAACTATACCACTCGATAGAGCAGACTTTTATCTTGAGAAGCCACCCTGTCAAGTTTGGATCGTCCACGTTTTTTTCGAACCAGAAAGCAAAATATCTTCGCCCGACATGAGTTGCCGCCAGTGGCGCTCGGGACGAGATACGGCGCAGCGACGGGATACGGAGCGACGAACAACCGTTGTAGTGGTGAGCGCCACTGGCGGCAAATCATGTGGGGCGAAGATATTTCGCTTTCTGGTTCGAAAAAAGCGTCGACGTTTCAAACTTCAAAGCGGGGTTTCTCAAGATAAAAGTCTGCTCTATCGCATGGTATAGTTCGATTTTCCGCTGGACCCTTATTTTATTACCACGTTTTTATTAGCTCGCTTTCTTGTTTGTTTGTTTGTTCGGTGGCAAATTTTGTAATTGATTTTAAACTAACTTCCTGATGAGCTAGAGACTTGAAATCGGTTACATGGCTCAGAACTGGATGACAATGCATTATTAAAAAAAAAATTTTTAAAAAGTCTATCCGTTTCGGAGATATAACAATTAAATATTTACCTGTTCACCCCCCGCGAAACCTACGTCATCGCGTTCAACGATCGCCACGCCGCGCGACAGCGCTCCCTACTCCACTACCCGTTCCCTCTCTCACTCATCCCCACTCCACTGACCCGCTTCGCACCGAAGGAGCTCAGTGTGCGTCAGTGTGCGTCAGTGTGCGTTTGAGCTCCGTGCGGTGTTTACAAAGTTACTACGCATTATTATACTATAATGTTTGTTTACCAATCGAAGGGACAGTTACACCGAGATTTTCGGTCGAACCTTTATCTTTGACATTTTACCACGGCGTTTCGATATGATGCGGTCGCAATACCGTCTGAAATTTACTACATGTCTATGTTATAATCTGGAAATAATGTCTACAAAATGATGATTTTCACAGAGAAGTCGCCAAATCACCAGGTATGCCATTAAATATTTTACCACGTTTTTATTAGGTCGCTTTCTTGTATGTCTGTTTGTCTGTTCGGTACAAATTTTACAACTGATTTTAAACTAACTTCTCGATGAGCTAGAGACTTGAAATTTTAAACATAGCTCAGTACTATATGACAATGCAATATTTAAAAAAAAATTTTTAATTTACAACAGCTTACGCGTTTAGGAGATATAAACTATTAAAAATTTAACCATTACACGTCCCCGCGCGACGACCGGTTGTGCCCACTCGGTTCCCACTCTGACTCATCCCCACTCCACTGACCTGCTTCGCACCGAAGGAGCTCAGTGTGCGTTTGAGCTCCGTGCGATGTTTACAAAGTTACTACGAATTAGTATACTATAATGTTTGTTTACCAAGCGAAAGAATAGTTACACCGAAATTCTCCGTCGAACCTTTATCTTTGACATTTTACCACGGCGTTCGTTTTCGATATGACGCGTCGCAATACCGTCTGAAATTGACTACATGTCTCTGTTATAATCTCATCAAAATGTTCAAAATCGATTGTAAAATTTCACACATACAAGACTAAAAAGCAGAAAATAATTATTTAAATAAAAATAAATTTTTTAAAAATACCACGTTTTTAAAACGCACTAAAAAGTATAAAATAAAATTTTTAATAACGCCACGTTTAAAAACGGACTAAAAAGTATAAAATAATTTTTTCTAGCCCCATACAGATTCCTAATCCCTTAAACTTTGTGATTGTGAATTTTTAATAGCTAAGAAAATACTTGTAACATTTAAAACGAAAAACAAGATAATACATAGTAAGGAGTGTAGAGAGTAGCAGCCGCTGAGAAATCTCGTACAACACTTCATAACATTTGCAGTGCAATAAAGTTGTTAGTGATTTAGTGTTCATGCATCAATTGTCTATTGCATGCGCCCCACGTTTTTCGTTTTAAATCTTACAAGTATTTTCTTAGCTATTAAAAATTCACAATCACAAATTTTAAGGGGTTAGGAATCTGTATGGGGCTAGAAAAAATTATTTTATACTTTTTAGTCCGTTTTTTAAACGTGGCGTTATTAAAAATTTTATTTTATACTTTTTAGTGCGTTTTAAAAACGTGGTATTTTAAAAAAAATTATTTTTATTTAAATAATTTTGTAAGTAATTTAACCAAATATGGTTCTTGATTAGCTGGGAGCATGGATTTAGCTCTTTCACATGCTCTTAAAAATTGAAATATTGATGGCTTATGGAAAAACTATACTTTATGACAAAATTAAACAAAATCCTCAATTCCTGCGTTCTATCTCACCAGGCTGTCACCAAAAATATGTTACGTTCTAAGGTGGACGTATTATAGATTTGAATAGCTAAAATTGAAAATTTTATTTAATAGATTGAAAAGATTAAGATTGAGATATAACGCAGTTTTGAACCTACCTGCATTCACCGGCTTCGGTTCGGGTAATTGAGAATTTCTTATTCTCTATGATATTCTATATTATATGGCTTTGATTTAGGAACTGGTGCGAAGAAATCGAAGATGGGTAAACTCTTTAAAAATGATTTGAAGTTTTGATTTGATTAAAATTTAACAAAAGTATATTGTAAAACATCAAATTTTGGATACATAGAGTTATTGTGATCTTATAATAAATTGTTAGTATTTACCGTTCGATGATCTCGCTCGATTTTTGGTTCGCAGAAAAAGAACTATCGTTTCGGCAACGAAGTCGATAGTGATGATGATGATGTTGATGATGATGATGATGATGATGTTGATGTTGATGTGGGTGTTGGAGATGGTGTAAAATCCGGCGGGTGTACACGCCTTATAACTTTAACAACTGATTAACTTGAACTTTTGAAAATTGATTTTGGCAAACGGCGGCTTTTGAACAGCGACTGAGCAAATTTGAACATAGACTGGACTGGACTTCTTGAAAAGCCATCCCTTTTATAGATTAATCAATCCATTGTTCTGAACCCAATCTCCATGGGGTGAGTACGTCCTCAGGCATTCTACGAAATCAGTTTTCCTATGAACCAATACCTCTTGACCGGATGAAGAGTCTTTGATTCCCTTTTATCGTTCTCTTGGCTCGATCATGTTGCCCCACACATCCTGCCAGGTAATTAGTTACCAGCTTATTATTTATCAACCTCTTATTCATTTTGAAGTATCCATCTTCACATTCTTCAGCGATGAACAATCTTCAACGGATATTCATTTGCAATTTATGTTTCAAATTGGCGGTTTATTATTTAATAATTCAACTGTGAAATATATCTTATAAATTTTCCTTAATTCTATTGATTCTGCCGCTCGCTATATAATATAATATACGACAGTTCAATATTAGTTATTAACTACAGTATTTAATATTTAATTTCAATACAACATTACTTGAGTAAGTATAAGTATAAAAGAGATTCAGAAATTATATGTTATACATGATTATGATTAATTTCTATCGATGGCTGAACCACCGGACGTGACAACATACACTAACCGATTTTTGTCTTATAGAAGTTTTTTTAGCTAAGTATAGGGTATACTTGTAAGAGAAATTCACTTTTGTACTATACTGTGATGTTGCAAGCGTGCGACGTCACTTCGCCGTTTGAAAACGGCCTAAGAGTCGAGTCGCGTATGGACCGGACTGACCTCTAGCGGTTCCGAAAGCCACCCGCAGAAAATGAGTGCGTTCCGTGAGGAAAATCTTCCGATTCGATAAAAGGCCTAATGCCATCTGTTGTGCTTACGGAGTACGACAAATTATAGGAGCGTGCCGAGGGCACCGAGAAAACGAAGGAAGCCGAAAAGGGTGCCGAAAGATCGACTACCAAATATCGCGAATGGCCAACGAAATCACGGAGCGGCGCCGCAATCAGCAGAGAGTCACCGCACACACGGGCGAACAAACCCGGAGGCGCCAGCGAAGGACGAAGAGATCCTTTAGCGAACATCGACATTTTCAAATAGTCCCGCCGGCGTCTCATCCCGCTCAACGAGGATCTCAGCGTGGGTGGTGTGACTGACCGGCTGACGAAAATGATACAATCCGCTCGCTAGGGGCAAGCGGAAATTATTTATTCGCGTATAGTCCGGGGCCCTAGGACATTTGGGTAGTTGCGATCCTGCGTCATCTAGTTACGTTACGCGCGGCACCAATCGGAAATTCGGCAGTTCTACAAGGGTGGGGGAACTAGAATCGATGCGTTCCGTCAATGCGGATCGAAGAGTCACTGTCGCACGATGTCCGGTATTGAACAGACGTTCCACTAATTCCGAAAAATCTCGAAAAATCTCGATAAGTTGCGCTTCGCGGATGGCTTACGGGTTGCAGCCGAGCGAGGCATATCCCAGAAAAAGCGAGGGGACCGGCTAGGACGAATCTCGACGCCGGAAAGACGAATAGCGACGCCGGAAAAACAAATACCGAGGCCGAAAAAGAATAACGACCACGGTAAGTCGACTCTGTGATTCTTCGATTTCGTAATCGTGGTGGCTCGTAGAACTCGCGCGAGGACGACACGTGTTCGTCTCGTCCTCGCGGATCTTGCAAGCGCCGAGGCGCGGGCGCCTCGTGCCATCGTTCGCGTCCATTTCGAGGACGCTGTGAACGTTCGCGAAAATAGTTTCCCTAATCTCGGAAATCGGAAATCTTCCTCAGGAGTCGCGTCGGATTGAGATAGTCTAACGTTCGAGCGTCGGTTGCGCGAGAAACGATTCGGTCGAGCGGCGGAAATTACTCGTGAACCCGCGGAGGTCTACTCGTCTCGTCGAACGCGTACGGCCGCGGATTGTTCGCCGCACGTAGTAAATTTCGTCTGTTATTCGGCTCTCGCGATAGTCTCAGGATTTACGCCGTTCATCCGCGTCTCGCGGAATCTACTTTCGATACGAATCGAATATTGTACCGTAATACCGTACTTCCGCGATAAAATTAGGATCGACTAACGCGCTCCGCGAGCGACCATCTTTCGCACAAGTGTACAAGGAGCGCGGGCTCCCGGTTCGCGGCCTCGTGGCCGCTCACCTGTAACTTTTATTTGACGACCATTAAATGAATAGAGCCGATTCCATCTGGTTGATTCTTAACCTGCGAGATCCGTCCTCCCGTGAGGCCTGTCCCCGTTACCTCCTGTGCACGAACCATCTGGCCGTTCGCGTCATTATTTCACCTCGCGTTTCGAGGAGGCTCGATACTCAGGCTCGGCTTCACCGAGCACGAGAAGTTTATCGTGTTTCGCGTAGTATTTTCTAATACCTGGCGCCCGAACTCGTGTCGCGTAGTCAATTCAAGCCTCCTATGAAAAGTGCCTTTGCACCGGGAGGACCGTGTCCGCACGGCCGCGCACGGCCGGCCTCAGAGCCTGTAAAATCCCGGGGTTGACCATTTCTCGTCGGCTATAAAACCGTTCGAAAAAGGGACAACGTCGCAATACATGTTTGTAATTATTAATATTTAAAGATAACCAACGATGAGTCACTTTCTTTATGATTCTAAAACTTTGGTAATGATTTCGTTATGCTTCAGATATTAATCATTTCTATGCCATTGTATTCTTTGAAATTTTCTGATTAAGATGCAAGAAAAATTGGATCTGACTACGATTGGCTCCGTGTTTTATAGTTGATTTACGGAAAAATGGCCATTGCGCGGGCGCGAATATCGCAGCATTTCTCACATCCTGCATGTTTGCATTCGCTATATTTTCGTATTTACTTAAGTAAATACTAAATAATAATAATAAACACACAATATACACTAAAATAAGAAAACAGCATACACATGAAATTTAAACAATATACAGGGTGGTGCACTAACTATGTCCACTTTGAATATTGTCGTTATTTGTAATAATATGAAAAAATGTTATGATCAGAATTTGCACGATACAGAGGAGGACATGTTGTGGCATAATCATTTTCTGCGTGGTTGGAGGCATAGAGGAGATTTCAAGGTGACTCGATTTTTTTAAATCGAAAGACCTACTTTTTGTATCATGAATCGATAGACTATCGAATTCTGAGTAAAAATATATTGACCTCCACATATCTTAAATCTAATAGTTAACGAGATATTATCGAAATAATTTTCTTTCTTCTTTTGATAATATCTCGTTAACCATTAGGTTTAAAACATACGAATGTCAACCCTTTTATACTCAGAATTTGATACTATATCGATCTATGATATAAAAAAAGAACATTCTGTTTAAAAAAATCAAGGTGACCTTGAAATCTCCTCTATGCCTCCACCCACGCAGAAAATGTTTGTGCCACAACATGTCCCCCTCTGAACCGTGCAAATTTTGTTCATAACATTTTTCCATACTATTATAAGTAACGGAGATTATTCTTTGTAATAACTATTTTAAAAAGATATTTTAATTGTAAATGATTGTAAATGATTATATGAATAGTGTACATGTTTGGGATTGGCTGAACGTGTCGGCAGCGTGAACGCGCCGATTCACTGTGCCGCCCCGCTATTGGCGGACTCGTACGATAACTGCGAGATCGAGAGTCGATAAGCAGCTCGCAGTAGCTTAGACCAGCACCGTCGAACGTCTATTGAGATCGATTATCGACCCCAAAAGGGGGATTCCTATTGGCTGATCGATCTATCGATCTGCCAATCAATAGTTCGACGGTGACCGTAACCTGCCAGCTGTTCGACTCCGATCTCAACGTTAATCAATCGTTCTCGCTCCTTCTAACAGGAAACGTCGTGCGTCGTCTTGACCGGTTTTCGCGAGCAATTGATTCACCTCTCTCTTCGGGATTCACTTACGCCAAAAGTGAATATCTAGAAACATCATACTCATCCTTCTCATCAAAACTCTTGTGGTTTGGTTGGATACATCAAGTGTTTGTGTACAAAGTTCGTTGACAATTTGAACGTACCCAAGTTGGGGAAATAAAGTTAATTCTAAGTGAAGTGACTTGTTCTACCCCTTCTAATCCGTAACATTACATAAAATAGACGATTAACGTTAAAATATTGATTATAATCCGCAGTACTTCATTGAGAAATAGCTACAAACTACAATCTGATACGCTCCTCTTTCTGGACAAAGTTTACACTTAAAACATCCGTTTTAGTAAAAACGGCATACAATACAAAAAATAGAAATCGCAAGCTTTAAAATGGTTGTTGTTTCATCAAATTGGGATAAATTTTGGCAAAGTTACAGCAGTTTCAATATTGAGCGAATTTTGAACTAGCTGTGGCGACTGAAATCGGGCAAATACTTCACTGTGCGGCGCACAGTGGGACGATTAACGTAAAATCCCCGACATGGAGGAAAAATTCAAACTTCTTTTTCCCAGTAAGAGAGCTCATAGGATCGTTTCCTAGGCTTTTTTGAACAAGTAAAATGTGGGGACATTCCATGACATGTCATTGATACCGCCATATTTCCGGCATATGTATCTAAAATCGATAGCTCGAGACTAGAATTTTCATGAAACCGTATTTTTCTATCTAATTGTTCCTAATAGTTTCCATCTTTTGGTAATGTTGTTGTCTAATTTTTTCCTCCTTATGAGGTGTATTTGAGCTGAGAAAAATATGAATGAAATAAAAAATGGCTGTATTAATGTTTAACACTTAACGTTTAGTAACGTTGTGGGCATTTTGCGTACATTTTGTCGCGTTACAAAAAAGTTCCAATTTGTTCCGAAAAACGGACTTTACAGGTGTTTACCGTTGGTATTTAGTGAGAGAAATACGCAAAAATCATACCCCACTTCGTCCGATTCTTCCCGGAAATCATGTTTGAACAAGTGGTTTCTAGGGTCAAAGTCCAGTAAAACGCAGTATTTGTTGACTATGTATTCTTAATTCTGCTCTTATCCTTCAGTATCAGTTCTTAGCTTTCCGTATCCGTGTACAGCGAACAGTTTTTGAAACTGTTGGAATTGTGGATTTTCATTGCATGCATACAAACGAATAAAGATTGTAAATTATAAAAGGAAGGTATTTATTCCATATTTCTATGACTTGTTACAAGTTTTACATACAATTGTAGTGTTCTGTGTAGAATGCTTAACAACAAAGATAAATAATAATATAAATAAGGAAGACAACGAAACAATATACAGGGTGGGGCGCTATAAACAGGTCACCTGAATAACTCGCTTGCTTTTGAAGATAGAAGAAAATTCATTAGACCAAACTTACTTGATATCGAGGCGCTCGTAATCTGATGTCATTAATTTTTTTATAGGTGGAGACGTTAAGGAGATATGAAGGTCAACTTCATTTTTTTAAATGGAATGAGGTATTTTTAACTTCCCGATTCATAGGGAAGTTACTGTAATTTAATACACCAATCGACGTAGCTGGACATTCGTTATAAAAAAGTACTAACCTATGTATGTCGAAAAGTTAGTAGTTCAGGACATATTTCAATTTAAATAACTCCAAAACACCATTACTGTGGTACTAAGACGTTACACTAATAAGTAAACGCTAATGCGCGTCTTAGTACGACAGTAATGGTGTTTTAGAGTCATTTAAATTGAAATATCTCCTGAACTACTAACTTTTCGACATACATGGGTTAGTACTTTTTATAACGAATGTCCAGCTGCGTCGATTGATGTATTAAAAAATACCTCATTCCATTTAAAAAAATGAAGTTGACCTTCATATCTCCTTGACGTCCCCACCTATAAAAAAATTAATGACATCAGATTACGAGCATGTGGTTGTGTATGCGATGAGCGAGCAAACCGACGAGCGCAAAGAATTGAAAAGCGCAAATAATTGAAAAACGCAAAAAAACGATGAACGGAAAAGTTGATGAAAGGAAAAGTTGATAAACGCCAAAAAGCGATCGAACGAGAGACGCGGTTGAAAATTATCAGTATCTACAGGTACCGCGGCGCGAATTACTGAGGCCTCCAGCTTATGTCAGGGTTTGAGATTTGAAATAAGACGCGTTTCACTTATCGCTTTTACATCGAACAATTTTCGGTCCTGGTTCATCGCCATGTTCGTGACAAACCGTGATTTATATAATTTATTGAAACATCCTGGTGATTCACAAAATTGTGTAATTTTAAAAGAGGAGATTTTACGCACCATCAACGTTCCTGCGAATGTTTCTAGGCGTAACATAATACTCCTAGAAAATAAACTAAAAATATTTTGTGCACATTTAAAAAAAAGGTGGGTGCAATGTGGTCATAGGAAAGCATTTTTTCTTTCAAGAAATGAACATTGGCTCAACAGAGTCTTTCAGTATCCCGAGGGATTTCTTCAGCCCCCTGATGATATCAACAATTCGCTCAAGCCCTTTGGTGAACTCTCTGAGAGGCAAAAAATGCGCAGGGTTGAAGAGTTGAGGGGAAGCTATTCGGGGGAGGAATTACTTTTTGCAGCAAAAATGAATTTGAGGCAGGAAGGTCATTGTGTTAAGGCAAAAATTGTTAAAAAAGTGCTGGACTATTCAGACGATTCGGAGGAATTAATAAAAATGTGCGAGGATGGTGAGAAATCTGACATTTCGTTCTCAAGTGAGAATACACTTGCCCTAAATACATCTCTCAACCTGTCCAAGTCAAAGTACTTCATTTTGAGAGATGCTACTTTGAAAGCAGGATCAAAATTATTTCCCTCATATCACCAGCTTAACAAAGCTAAGAAGGAATGTTATCCAGAAGAACGTGAGGTAACTGAGTTGGGAGCAAAGATACCTCTTCAAGCTCTTCTGAACCATACAGCCTCGAGAATTTTATCTATCACCCCCATGGATAAGAGCCTACCAAACGGGAAGTGTCTGAAACTTATTTCAAAATGGGGATGTGACGGGTCAACTAGCCATAGTGTTTACAAACAAACTTATTCTTCGAACAGTAGCACAACTGCGGATGACTCAGCGTTGTATTTGACTACACTAGTTCCAATCAGGTTAATCGACACAGACGATTCATCAATTGTTTGGGAAAACCTGAGACCCTCGTCGATTCACTTTTGCAGACCTGTGAAATTCGTGTTTTGCAAAGAAACTCCAGAAACAATCCAGCTAGAAAATGAACGAATGGAATCAGAAATTGCGTCGCTAATCCCTACACAGATTAATCAAGTTAAAATAGAACACGAACTTTACATGACAATGATTGATGGAAAAACAATAAATGTGGTGACTGACACTAGTTCATCCATGCGTTGCTATGTGTGTGGTGCAACACCATCAATGATGAACGATTTGAAACAAATCGACGCAAGAACTCCTAATGCAGAGCACTACAGGTTTGGCATTTCTCCTCTGCATGCCAAAATTCGATTTTTCGAGTGCCTACTGCATGTTTGTTATAACCTTGACTTCAAAAAGTGGTCAGCAAACACAGATTTGTACAAGGAGCAACAGCGAGAAAGAAAAATAAAAATACAAAAGGAGTTTAAAGATAAGCTGGGTCTTCACGTTGATCGGATAAAGCAAGGTGCTGGAATTTATAACGATGGTAATATGGCACGAATGTTTTTTGACGATCCCAAAACTACAGCAAACATCACTGGACTTAATGAGGAGATAATTAGAAGATTTGGAGTAATTTTACAAGCGATTTCTTCAGGTAAACCGGTTTGCCCTAAAAAATTTGGATTATTTGCCCGAGAAACCGCAGAGATTTACGTCAAACACTACGGGTGGTATCACATGCCACCAACTGTACATAAAGTGCTGATCCATGGGGAGAAAATAATCGAAAGTTTTATTCTTCCAATCGGAAAATTCTCGGAAGAGGCTCAAGAAGCTCTTAATAAAGTATTTCGCCACTGCAGAGAGTTTAGAGCCAGAAAAATGTTGCGAGAATCAACAAATGAGGATATCCTGAATAATCTTCTCGTCAGCTCTGATCCCAGGATTTCAACACTGAGGCCATGCGGTTTTTTTCAAAATTCAATGACAAAGAAGTTATTCCCAGAAACCCAAACGTTGCTTCTTGTTGCTGATGATGTCCCCGAAGAAGATGACATAGGTTTAGATTTTTTGGACGCTTCGCTAAGATTTGATGAGGTAGAAGAACAAGATTATATGTTGGGCTTCGTTGAAGAACCTGAATTGCTAGAAGAAACCGATATGTGATAATAAGATGGAAGTTAACTAAAGGTACCTCATTTTACTTATATCATTTCTGAAGTTTTTCCGTTGCCAAGTAGAGATTTTATTTTACTTTTCTTTTATATGTTCCTATTTGCGCTTTTCTTTTGTATTTTTAATTGATTTATAAAATTGAACAAATCATACCTACAAAAAATTAACAAAATTAAAAAATCAAACAAAAAATAAATTCTATTAATGCTTTAGTACATATTTAAGTAACCATTAAATGTTTTATATGAAAATAAAAAATCCAAGATCATTGTTCTATGAATGTGCTGTAGCTTCTTTCGCATCATTCCTATCGCCAAACGGACTTCATTATCAGATTCAGCACGAAAAAATACATAGAGTATGACCCACATTTAAATTTTTATAAAGGAATAACAGAGTGAAAAAGCCATGTCCAGGGAATCGCCGGTTTCGTCCCACTGTGCGGCGTCTCCAAAGAGGCGGCTTTTACACGTCCATAAAGGCATCTTTGCTGGGACGTCGTTTCGACGTTTGAAGGCAGGTGCCTTTTATGCATCTCATTTCTGCCGTGAAAACGGCGTCTCCAAAGAGGCGGCTTTTACACGTCCATAAAGGCATCATTGCTGGGACGTCGTTTGTACGGCAAAATGAGATGCATAAAAGGCACCTTCCTTCGGGCGTCAAAACGACGTCCCAGGAAAGATACCTTTATGGACGTGTAAAGATTGTCTTACTGAGACGTAAGACGTAAAGACGTAGCACAGGCGAGAAAACGACGTCTGTAAGACGTCCTGTGCTGTCTGGGTAGTATTAAGTAATGGTTAATACAGACTGCTAGATAAATCCAGAAATAAACTAACTCTCTTACTGTTCATCTCTTTTGGAGTTGCTCCGCAAATATAACATTTCGAAGACGAATTTGTGCCCGATAATATATTTATGACACTCCCGTCTACCATGGTAAAATGTAGTTCATACATAATGCTTAAATTGATATTATTAGGAAAGTCAAGTTTATAAGGAGAAAGCTGGCTGATCTGAGTTTTCATTTGAAGTTCTTGTTTCCTAATAAATTCTGCACTTTCTTTAGCAAAAATAAATTTCAGCGGTCTACAAAAAAATGTTGACGATGAGCGGGTGTTGACCCATAACTCTCTCTTATTTTCTAAATCTACTAATTTTAGTGGTATTAGTGCCGATACAAACATGATTTCGTCTGTACACATTATATTTTGAGTAAATTTCTGCTTGTAAAGGCTGTGGCCCGAACTACCATCGAAACCCCATTTACATATAAGTTTCAGGTTTCCACTCTTTTTAATTTCTACTAATTTTGAAAGGCTGAGGACAGTAATATTTAACAAAGTTTGTATCTCAACCTCGGCAGGCACTTCAATATTTGAGATACGTGGTAAAAAAGAATTTTTAATATTTCTGAAGACCTTGATACAAGGCAAACAGTTTTCATGTAGTTTGTTAACACACGATCTTAGTATCCTGTATTTTTTTCTGTAAGAGCTAAATCTAAGTATACTGCTAACAGATCGTGAGGTAACATATTCCTTGGGAAAGGATTGTTTACATCTAGTTTCTTCAGTTGTTTTACAACTGCAGCAAAATTCAGTTCTTCGCACGAATATGTGGATACCAATGATTGGACGCAGCGTTTCTTCGTTTTATTTGATAAATCCTCAAAGGATTTTAGAGGTCTTCCTTGACTAGAACATGGCAGACGTTGAATCATCTCTTTCTCACTTGGAATATTTATTTCCATGTCAAGCCACCGATGGTGATGCTTAAATAGGTGAGGTCGATTTCGATAACTATCTCTCCACTTTCTTGCAAGTGCCACACAAAAAGCTTTTAATCTCTTTTCCACTTCGTGTGATATAATGTTCACGTTTAATAGAGAACAATGTTTTTGTCTAATTTTTGATAATTTCTGGGAATAAGTGTGTTCGGACATCCAAGCTTTAACCAAATCGCGATTACGAATGCATTTCTCTAACAAAAATTAAATAACATCGAGTCTTGCAATTTATCGCAGAAAAAAATTATATAGCAATATACTACAACATCTTGTTGATACAGAACAGCCAAAATTATAGGATGTTTTGAACCGTTTTTTTTTTTGTAAATTGCATTTTAAGGAAAAAACGCAATTTATAAATTGCCAGTTAAAATTATGCATACCTAAGTAATAGAGCAATTAGGGCCCGAGTAATCTAATTTTTAATATTTATACTACAATACACTCTTGGCTGTTACTGATCCCCTATTGATTTTCTTGGATACTACCTTTTACATACACATTCCTTACTTGCCGACTGATGATTGTGTTGGATAATTAGATTAGAATCGAACCATAATTATTTTGATTTTTGTCCATTGCATGCCGCACTGTGCGACGCCGCCGCCTCATCGCGCTGAGCTCCGGCGTGGGTGGTGCGATCGCGGCCAAGGGAGGACGAGCCTCCACCGGACGAGAAGCGACCAAATTTCCCTAATCGCGTTGGTCGGGGGCCCAAGGACCTTAATAGAGACGGTCCTGGTAGCTAGGATGTCGCGCGCGGGTCACTTCCGTCATAACATAACCATGTATGTCTAACTTTTTCGTTTGATCCTACTACCGAGCGGCGGTAAAATTCTATCGCTGCAACATTTTATTCATTGCGATATATATCAAAATGTTCCCTATCATTCTAAGATCGTTGGTTGTCCAAGCGGTTAAGGATTTGGACTACCAAGCGGTAGACCGGGGTTCGAATGCCGTCGGGGTAAGAAATTGTTTTTCTCCGTTTATTCTCCGTTTCAATTTTCGCGCCACTCGACTTTCGACTTCCGTAACATCAGAAAATTGTAGCCCTCAGTAAAGAAGTTTCACTTCAAAAAACGACCAGCATAAACCCAGATTGAAATTGCAGCTGGCAATGCAATACTTCTCACTGAACTAATATAACTATGGGAATACTGAAAGGTGCACAGTATAGACAACATCGCGCGCAAATTACTATGCTACATCAATCATACCTGCATTCAATACTGTACGAACAATCTGTTATCAATAACTTATATCCTAGTCGACGTTAAAATTGTTACTGTTACTTTTACAAATGGTAAATCACAGTTTTGGAACTTCGAAGTGTTTTGCTATAAGGCAACTGAAATAAATTCGTAATTTGTAAAGGATCATTAATTTACCGTAGCGTATGATAACTAAGCGATTTCCTCAAGACAATTATTATATGTGAAACACGATCGAAATTAGTTATTCTAATCGAATAAATCCATAACGAATCCATCTGTTTATAACATAATCATATAAGCAGATATGGCAGATAATAACCTATCCAGAAGCTAAATTATTTCAACCCATGTAAAATAAGAACCCTACCGTCTTTCATTATTTATTTATTTATTATTGCTTTAAACCGGTTGGTTTATTTAGCAAGTACAGTATTTTTACATGTAGCTTACATTACATAGGTGTTACCATACATTGTTTTTATATCCTTACGGAATACTGTTTGAGAAACTTAGAAAGAACTAATATAAAAAGAAAAACAGTACTTGTGATTGATCTCATAACACAATATCACAAATACACTAAGAAAGAAAGAACGCCTCGCGCGTCGTACTATTCCGAAAGTATGTCAAAAAAGGAAATCACAGAGAATTTGCAACAGTCTTGCTATTTACATAATTCAGTGTTTCACATGTTTTGTTATTTTCTTAGACCCGCTAATCAAATCGATCGATTCGTGACGGAACTCTATAATCCAAACGAATCACTTTCTACGGACAAGCGAGACAGCAGCAAATTGAAATAAGAGCAGGACAGTGTGAATAAAATATGGCAACGAGGTCTGGTCGGACGATACTTCTGATTCTTTCTACAGTTCTTCGGTGTTAGGCAAGATGGAAGTGTTTCAAGGAAACTATAAAATATATTATTCTTTGATGTGCTACATTGGACTCTGGCCCTACAACAATTCTATTCCAACAAAGATTTATAGATCCGCTGTACTTGCGCTGCTATGCGGTGGTATGGTGATACAGGTAATAAAGATTCAATTCCCAGTGAAACGTTTCCACAATGTGTCATTCGTCCAATCGCGTCCGAAAAGTGAGAAATATTTACCACTGTCCGATCAAGTAAACGCATAACATATTATTTCAAGCTTTAGTATTATATAAATGTACTTTTACACTGCGTGGATAAATTATTTTATTAATTTTTCAAAGCTGTTGTTATACAACGTCGTCAATTACACAAAAGTTGCATTCGAATATACAAAGTGTTCGACTACAGCTGGGAGAAAATTTAAGAAGCGGTTCTGCATGTCTATACAAGGTGTCCCACGCAACTGGAACAGGCTGTACTTCCTAAACGGTCGGGAATAGGGGAAAATGTTATAAGAAAAAGTTGAATGGTATCAGACGGTGCATACTACGCAACTAATTTTATGCACTTTTGTGCATCGGTGCATCAGAAAAATGCAACTGCACTTTTTTTTTAACGGAAACCTACATTTTTGACTACACCAATCGATGCAGTTTATTGTGCTCTACATGAAAGTGCTAACATACTTATGCCCTAAACTTATTTGTTAAGAAGTTATCGAAGCTAAAAGTTCACTGAATCATATCGGTCTCGGCAAGTGTTCCGGAGTACCTACGTTATGTTCCATTATAAATCAGAGAACTTTAAGCTTCGATAACTTCCTAACGAATAAGTTAAGGGCATAAGTATGTGGTACTTTTATGTAGAGCACAACAAACTGCATCGATTGGTGTAGTCAAAAATGTAGGATTCCATTTTTAAAAAAGGTGCAGTTGCATTTTTCTGATGCACCGATACACACAAGTGCATAAAATTAGTTGCATAGTATGCATCGTCTGATGTCATTGAGCTTTTTCTTATAACATTTTCCCCTATTCCCGACCGTTTGGGAGGTACATCCTGTTCCAGTTGCGTGGGATACCCTATGTAAGACGAAAATGAGGAATAAGAAAATTGCGATTTCGGCTTCATTTTTTAGTTATTAACAATTTGCACTCGGAGCTATTTTACCTAGAAAATTAAAGATTGTCGCACGTCTCACAAAAATTTGAAACTAGAGGGCTATTGTTGCTCGCTCGCGAGTAGGGTTGTTTTTGCTCGCTCGCTTCGCTCGCTCGCGGGTAGGACTGCTCTTGCGAGAGGGTTAGTGATACGCATGGCTAGTAGGGCCTACTGATATTAATGTTTTTTATTTGGTGTGTGACTCTCCAAGAGTCACACAAAGAACTTCCCGATTCGTTACTCCTTCGCCAACATCGCTAACATCGTTTTTTTTTTGTACTTTCATCGATATTCTCCCAAAATGTATTCTTGGGAGTAGAGATGATAAATTCACTGTTGCATTGGAATAACTTTCGATTATTCCAAGCGGTAACATTAGCATCAGTTAAAAAAGAATTTTTTTTTAAATCTAAAAAAAATTAAGAAAAAAATTGTTTTTTATGTAATTGCGTTTGGTTCTTTGGTGGAAAATTTTCGTCCTCCCTTATAAATTGCATTGTAGAATCAACTCTTTTCGAAAAAAAATTAAAAAACTAAAAAACTACTTGACCAAAATGGACCAAAATCTAATCAGCTCTAAGTTACAGCGGGGCACATCGATTGCATCATTCATCATCCTGATCGCGTTGTTACTTTTTCTGAAAACGTTAACGAAAAATTTGATTACATAGAAACGGCCATACGCACACACACACACACACACACACACACACACACACACACACACACACACACACACACACACACACACACACATATACGAACATTTTGCTGAAAATAGTCTAAAATGACTGCAATGACCATGAAACGTGAAGATCTGCTAAAAAATCGATTTTCGATTTTCGGGGTAATTACAATAACTTCCCTATAAAATCGGGAAGTTAAAAAATTGAGCATAATACTTTTGATAATATCTCATTGCTAAATTAGTTCTGAAGCGGTACGAGACCTACTTTTATATGAAATCTGCATTTTTTCGATTTTTTTCGTGTTTTTCATTTTTTACAACCACAGTTTGCCCTGGAAAAATCTGGAAATGATACCTAATATGTGGCTTGGTATCCGAAATGTGTCAGATTTTTTTCAGAATTTTTAATTGTCAATAAATAAGGAAAATGGGCCAAAAACTGGCATTTCGATTTTTCTCAATAACTACCCTCACAGATGAAATATGGGGCTGAAACTTGTCAGAGGGGGTTCTTTTTGGGTAGGCTATCGAATGGTTCAAGCTCGATTAAAATCCCGCCGGGGGCGAATTTCACCCGGCTATTTTCTTTTTCATAATTAGTGAAATTTGAGCGCGGATATCTCGGAAACCTTGCGAGATAGCGAAAAACTGAATCAAATCAATCTTGTGGCACATTTTGTCAGCTTTAATTTTGTATAGAATGGTCTTATCGCTAGGACGCATAGTTTCCGAGATATAAGCGGAAAACCGAAAAAGGGGACCTTCTACCCCTGCACCCCGCTCACCTCCTAGGAGTGGGGACTTTTAGTATGTTTACCTCCTAACTAGTCCAAACACAGACCCAAAGTTAAAAATTGTGTTCCTTCCATTTCCCTCTACAACTCTTCGTTGACTGAACTAACTGTCTCGGAAGGAAATGGATATTCGAGAGAAGCAATGAAATTAGAGCATCATCTCGAAAAAAAATGAGTTTGCAATAACCTCAATATTTTATGAAATTCTATTATAATTATAATTTTGACTGTATTTTTTTTATTATAGGAAGACAGAAAATCAAATAAACTCGTGTATGCTTGTAAAATTAATTTATATTATACAATTATTTTATTATTTGTTTGACAACTGATAAATCTACAAATTGTTTCATAAACTAAAAAATACTGTCTGCATTTTTGTATTCTCCAATCAGTCCAAATAAATGCAACGTTTTTATTAAAATGATTAATAACAATAAAACGTGTCTATTTAAAATGAAAACATATTTTTAACATAGTTTTTACATTTTTAATTTTCTGGAAGGTTAAATTATGAAATAAAAAAGTAATGAAAATAAAAAAAGTAATGAAAAAAAATATCGCTGCACGGGGACTCGAAGGCTAGCTCCAGATTGCGATTCATACGCTCGACGGCTCGACAGCCGAATTTCAGTTTCGTTGCCGCAAAGCAATACAACATGGAAGGTGCTAAAAGTAGATTGTGGCTGGCGCAAGCGCACAAGCAGCGCACACGGATACAGTAGAGGTACACGGGTGAGTGTAGCGCGCAGGCGCGTTGGAAAGCAACGTAGAGGCAATAGTATGCTACGGAAGGGGTATGGTTTAGTACCCAGTGTCGCCAGATGAGGGGAGTCACGGTGAAATGATGTACCCCCTCTCTGATGACCAGAGTAATATGTGACACGTTGCGCGTGCGCGACGAGGATTTAGTGGGGCGAATGGAAGACACGTTGCGCGTGCGCGATGGGGACGCAACAATGACATGACATTTCGCAGGTTTTAGGTTATTGCAGCGTATCGTAGTTATGAAATGAATCATAGGAATCGTTCTGCAGAACGATATTATTGTATGTTATATGAGATGTTATATGAGTAGAGTTCATTAATATGTTCTTTGATATATATATTAATATTCACCGTCAATAATTCAATAGTTGTTGCCCTTTACCATCCTTTCCCATAGCGTATATATATAGCTGATAGACTATATTTTCCTACAATTTTATTGTATTATGTACCTATAATATATTTATTACATTCAGTATTCAGTTCTACAATTTCTTTCATCTTCCCAAAACCAAAATTTTTAATATATAGTACTATAGATTTCAACATTTTTTCCAATATCCATACTCCACAACTGAAACTACCACATGTTACAAATTCATTTCATTTATAATAAAGAAAGTTCATAATCTGCAGAACGATTTGTATGATTCATTTCATAACTACGATACGCTGCAATAACCTAAAACCTGCGAAATGTCATGTCATTGTTGCGTCCTCATCACGCACGCGCAACGTGTCTTTCATTCGCCCCACTAAATCGCGGTCGCGCACGCGCAACGTGTCACATATTACTCTACTCCTGAACTCGTCAGCCGCTCTGGTCATCAGAGAGGGGGTACCTTGTATTCCCCTCGAGTAACCGTTCGGTTACTTTCTGGCGACACTGTTAGTACCACAGTATCACGGTTCTGGCATCACTGGGCGAATGGGAGACACGTTGCGCGTGCGCGATCGGGACGCAACGATGACTGACATTTCGCAGGTTTTAGGTTATTGCCGCGTATCGTATCGTACCTATTATGTACATGTACCTACTTAATGAAATGAATCATATGGATCGTTCTAAATAGAGACTGTAAACATTCTTTATTATAAATAAGATTAATTGTAACATGTGGGAGTTTCAGTCGTGAAGCGAAGTATGAATGCTTACTATATGTACAATTGAAAAAAATCTTGAACTCTGTATGTATGTAGTACTGAGTTACATTCCAGTAAAATCAATAAATCATAATATATTTTAACACTGTTAACTCCCATATGCTCCTCAAAAATAGTTGCATAAAAGAGACTCGGATAATAAATTCACTCATTTTTCTTCTACACGATAAATTGGCAAAGTATGTTTTATTTGTAACGTTACATTCCAGTAAAATCAGTAAATCATAATATATTTTAACACTGTTAACCCTCATATGCTCCTCAAAAATAGTTGCATAAAAGAGACTCGGATAATAAATTCACTCATTTTTCTTCTACACGATAAATTGAAAAATTATGTTTTATTTGTAACGTTACATTTTAAAGAAATACAACTCACAACATAGACATAAAGGGATCAATAACACTGTCCAACAGCCAAAAAGGATTTCGATTCTCGCTATGCAATTCTTATAGAGTTTCTTGCGCTGATTCCGAATCTGTCCTTAATTTTTCTCCTAAACGCACAGTTGTTGAGAAATTTGAGTTTGAAAGAATTATATATTTTTCAACATTGAACAAATATTGTGATGTTATTATAAAAGATATTGAATTGATCTTTACAGCAAAAGATTCCTTAGACTTACCCGAATACAATATTAATACATTATGATTGTTTAAACATATGTAAACAATGATTAAAGACGGAGAGACACCACTTTTGCACCAATTTTTACGGATATTTTTGAATTTATCTCAAAAAATACGGGTCCAGCGGAAAATCAAACTATACCACGCGATAGAGCAAACTTTTATCTTGAGAAGCCCTCCTTTGAAGTTTGAAACGTCGACGTTTTTACTAAACCAGAAAGCAAAATATCTTCGCCCACATGAGCTGCCGCCAGTGGCGCTCACCACTACAACGGGCGTTCGCCGCGCCGTATCCCGTGGATCGCCTATTCTAGCGGGAAGCGCCACTGGCGGCAGCTCATGTCGGGCGAAGATATTTTGCTTTCTGGTTCGGTAAAAACATCGACGTTTCAAACTTCAAAGGGGTGTTTCTCAAGATAAAAGTCTGCTCTATCGCGTGGTATATTTCAATTTTCCGCTAGACCCATATTTTTTGAGATAAACTGGAAAATATCCGCAAAAATTGGCGCAAAAGTGGTGTCTCTCCGTCTTTAATCATTGTTTACATATGTTTAAACAATCACAATGTATTAATATTGGATATCACTGTATTCTGGAAAGTCTAAGAACTCTTTTGCTGTAAAAATCAATTCAATATCTTTTATAATAACATCACAATATTTGTTCAAAGTTGAAAAATATATAATTCTTTCAAACTCAAATTTCTCAAAAACTGTGCGTCTAGAAGAAAAATTAAGGACAGATTCGGAATGAGCGCAAGAAACTCTATAAGAATTGCATAGCGAGAATCGAAATCCCCCCAAAAAGTTGAAATTTGTTGGACCGTGTAATTACATAGTATGTGAAATAAGTAAATGGGTGAATTTTACGCGGCAATAACCTAAAACCTGCGAAGTGTCATGTCATTGTTGCGACCCCATCGCGCACGCGCAACGTGTCTCCCATTCGGCCCAGTCAGTCCTCGTCATGCACACGCAACGTGTCACATATTACTCTGATCATCACAGAGGGGAGTACATTAGATCACCGTGTTTCCCCTCATCTGGTAGGACTGACTCGATGCTCCGGAGGGCTCGAGTTCTAATACTCCTCAACTCTACTTTCTTTTCCTGTTTTTTTCCATTTTGTATATGTATTTATAAACTAAACGATTTTTATTGTCTGCACTTCAATATTCTATAAGATAAACATAATTATTAATTTGTAATTATCATATAGATTAAAATGCTTTACATGTTTCTAATTTTGCGGAAATATAAATCTAGTTTTTATTATTTACGCCCATATACGCCCATATACAGGGTGTTTACCTACAGGTGGGAGAAAATGTAAGGGGTGGTCTCGACGATAATATAAGACGAAAATGAAGAATAAAAAGATTGCGATTTCGGCCTCGTTATTAAGTTATTAACAGTTAAAAATCTGCCCAAAAAGCGGCAACTTTTCAACAGCGGTGCACGTTGCGTACGTCACACAGGGGCGCGACAGTCTCGTATCAAGTGACAAACGCATCCATACCTTGGTTTTCATTTGGGGCCCCAGCGAGGTGAAAATGTTTAAAAAATCGTTGGACGACATTGAACCTACCTACTCGTTAAAATCCACAAGGGCATTTCTAATATCCGCCCTATCGAATTATCGAGTAGAATAGGTCAATGCCCTTTCACTTTTACATTTATTTCACACATATCCACAAATCCTTTTCCTGCACTATAATTGTTCATAACACCGTACTTAATATACTGGAAGATACGCTCTAGCACTATTTACGATATCATACACACGCACGACGAGTTTACAGAGAGTACAAGTTTACTGAGGGAAATGAGGAGAATGTAAAGAACTGGCAATCCTTTTATGTTGAAACACTGCACTTTATGGAACTTGATTTACGTCGCGAGACTCGTTCACAGATGGAACGGACATCTTGAGGTCGTGTGTGATTTCTGCGAACGGAAATCTTCGACGCGTGCGAGAAGAATCGTTCGTACGAGCTAGCATCCGTATGCATACTGATTCAAGACAGCTGATGAGGTCGATGCCAGATCGATAAAACAAATGAAGATCTACAGCAAACTACCGCCCAAACGTCGCGCGTTGCTATACCAATACATTGTCTATCCTGTTTTCACGAATTTCGTGATTCCTTCTCATTCTGTCTGTGACCGCGAAATATTTCATTTGTGTGCATTGACCACATCAGCTGTCTTGAATCTGTGTGCATACGGATGCTAGCTTGTATGGACGATTCTTCTCGCACGCGTCGAAGATTTCCGTTCGCAGAAACTCGTAGTGCGTATGTATGATATCGTAAATAGTGCTAGAGCGTTTCTTCCAGTATATTAAGTACGGTGTTATGAACAATTATAGTGCAGGAAAAGGATTTGTGGATATGTGTGAAATAAATGTAAAAGTGAAAGGGCATTGACCTATTCTACTCGATAATTCGATAGGGCGGATATTAGAAATGCCCTTGTGGATTTTAACGAGTAGGTAGGTTTAATGTCGTCCAACGATTTTTTAAACATTTTCACCTCGCTGGGGCCCCAAATGAGAACCAAGTTATGCATGCGTTTGTCACTTGATACGAGACTGTCGCGCCCCTGTGTGACGTACGCAACGTGCACCGCTGTTGAAAAGTTGCCGCTTTTTGGGCAGATTTTTAACTGTTAATAACTTAACAACAAGGCCGAAATCGCAATCTTTTTATTCTTCATTTTCGTCTTATATTATCGTCGAGACCACCCCTTACATTTTCTCCCACCTGTAGGTAAACACCCTGTATATACAAATGGATTTATTCTTTTTCTTCTTATAGCCGGATAAGCATGCGGCCCCCGCTCCGATTTTCCTGATTCCTGTCTTAAATCATCGTTTTATGTCTAAAAAATCATTGTGTCAAATGTCTACCCCCACCGATAGGGGTGATATTGAGGTAAATTCCTGGTTATTAAAATGAGCAGTTTCAATAATGAATAGGACCTCCTTTTTATGTATTAACTGAAAAATACCGTTGTTCATACTGTTGACTAATTTTTTCAAAGTTTCTTTAGTAATTTGATTTCACGCTTCAAGAACATTGTTTTTAGTTCCGGAATGTTTTGAAAATTGTCGATTATTTTGATAAATATGCCGTAACATGATACCCCATAGATTTTTAATTGGATTTTGATCTGGGGAGCAGGCAGACCATTTCAATATATTGATATCAAACGTTTCAAACCATACTGTGCTTTGCGGCTTTTATGAATTCGAGCATTATCTTGCTGATAAGTCCACGAAATGTGATCGTTTGCACGAATAGAAGGCAATAAATGATTTTCAAGTATTCTTATATACTCCACACTATTCTTGCAATTGGAAAAGCTAAGCTGAGCTTCCCACTGGAGTAGAATGCACTCCGCAGCATAAGTGTGCCTCCACCAAAATTGCGCTTCGAAAAGTGGTTTGGTTCTTTCTGGAGGTCCCTCCGATATGAAGGAAATCCAGCTGGACCGTAGAAATTGAATTCTTTTTCGTCAGAGAAAATAACCCGAGTTAAATCAACATCATCATTATACAGGGTGATTTCATCATTACAAGAAAGTAAAATTCGGGTACGGACGGGAGCGTCTGGGTAGTGTTGCAAATGCGGAACGGCGCGACTCTTTAAACGGCGCGATCGCGATACACAGAGCTAGCATGAGCGGCAAACATTCGGCTTAATTCTAGATTCGATGCGTTTTAACAATCGAGCTTGATGGTGAGATTGAACGCGGCGAATGTCGGTTTATAACTTATATATATGCGGTGGATACATCTACGCGGCGGATGACGGAATATTTACGCGGCGGATGATGGAACATCTACGCGGCGGATGACGGAAGATCTACGCGGCGGATGACGGAATATCTACTGTCACGCCGTTTACCTTTTCGCGAACGAATCGGTAACCGGACACGGGAAATTATGGCTTGAGACCGGGCCACGCTCGGTCGCGCGAGACGTGGTCCTCCCGAAACAAACTCGTAGACTCGAAATCGCTCACTTTCAATCGATCGAATTGTCGAAACTCGGACGCCAGGCACGTTGCCGTGCCACGCGAAAACTCTCGAACTTTTACTGTGAATCGTCTACTTTTTCGAATCTACGAGGACTGCGCGATAACCATGGATAGCTTTGAACTGGCCCAAAATTCCACGTGGGGAAAAAGGTGGGACATTCACCGCGACGGGAACGTTTCTCACAGGCGAAATAAGTCGAGATGAATAGGGCAAACAAAAACCGTTTATTTCGAATGGTCAATTACAAGCCACCGGTTTAAACCGGCGGCAGTCAAAATATTTGCCGGCGCGACGGCGGTAATGTTCGGCGGATGATCGGCCGGTCACGCGTAGCCTATTCGATTTCGCGTCGAGCTCGGCAGTCACAGGACTTCGCGTAAGAAATACAAGCCTTGAAGGCACGATTTCTGCCGAGCACCGGTAGAATACGCGTCGCTATACAATCGGACTAAGCGACGACGAACAAAGTCGCGGCAAGAACGAAACGAGCGCGTCGCGTCGTCCCACCGTGGAACGCCTCGAGGATAACCGGTAATATTTTAATAATCGAAAGATCGTACGCCCCGTAACCACGCTGCAATCGGGGACGCTACGACTCACGGCCTGGCGTTCCTCTCGGGAGAGCTCGTCCCGGTCGTGGGACACGCCACGGACACGTGGAACACGGCACGAAGTACGGACCCGTCAAATACGCCCCGAGCAATCACGAACAGTCACAGATTATCAAAAATAGCGGTAACCTGACCGGCACTTACCAAACGGTAGATCTTCGAAATCATTTTCCTAGTGGTGGCCGACGCAAAATGCTCGGTTAATAGAAACCCGGTTATAACGACAACGAACGCGACATTACTTTAGAACGTCCTGTCTCCTAGTCGTCCCATTCGTGCCGGCTCAGCAGCGCGGAAGCGAGGCGTCCCCCTACTTCCTCAACTATCTCCACTACCGCGACCCTCGGGCCTATCGCGTGGCTACTCGCAGCAGGGACGAATCTAGTGACTTCGGTCCCGAGCCTCTGGCAATTTCTCGATTCCCAGGGCGACGTCCGATAATGCTGCGAGCTCGGTATGGGTGAATTCGAGCTATTCCGGGTGGGCTCTCATGGCCTGTTCCCAGACGAGAAGTCGACGAGGGTGGGTGGTTGGTCAACCCTTATTCGTAATAGCCTCGTCGATGTCTCCGGGTTGTTGGATCCGGGCTCGGTCTAATCCCGGCTGTCTTCTCCGAGAGCGCTGTCTCACGATAGGTTCTCCGAGCGCTTCTTCCCGAAGTTCATCGTCAATTAGCGGCGGGAGATAGGTACCGGTCCTCTTGAGGAATCCGGCTGGCCCTGAAACTTCGTGTCGCGCCCAGCGGCGCGACATTCAAACGCGATGATTTCTCTTCCGCTGGGACTCGGACGTTTCCAGGAAGATCGATCGAAACGCTCGTTTCGTTTCGGCTCGGCCCGGAAGTGACCCGGGCTCTGGTGAAGGGTTCGGAGAGACGTTGGCAAAACCTGCCATGTCACATTACTCGGCGGAAGACGGAATATCTACGCCAAAATACATTGTTCCTGACAATAGGTAGAGGGACTAGCAGAGGCAATCGCCACATGCATAAAGGGAGGTAGGGGTATTTAGCAAAGGCGATCGCCACATGCAGGTGGGGGTGTCCAAGGGCGGGCGCCACAAGGGTAAGTGTGGGCGGTCGCCACACACGGTGGGAGTCCTGCGAGCGGGCGCTACACAGGCTTCGGAAAGTATGTAATCGGGAGCGGAACGTCTTGGTTTAGCCGGCAGTTCGATCAGTGATCAGGAAGATTCGGAACTGTCCCGGAAACTTCGACTTGCCTTACTGTTCTCCGTCGTACCTATTTATACTACGCCCGCTCCATCTCACCAGCGAGAAGGCTGATCGCGTGGCCGTGGCCACCTAGCGGCCGCCGCGGCAAGCGGTGCCGCGCGGTGCGCTCGCTCGCGGGTAAGAGTGGAGCAGTAGGAAGTCTCGCGTCTATGACATAATCGTCACAACTTTATTGCCAAAATTATTGTTAAAATGAATACTTAAACTACATTGGGACGCACCCGTGGACGAGATAACACAGAAGCAGTTTGAGCAATGGCACAATCAGTTACATTATTTAAAACATATTGAAATTCCTAAGAAATTCGGTACAGGAAATTAACTATACATACCTTCTGCGATGCAAGCAAACTTGCTTACGCCACGGTTACGTTTCTACGCATAGACAGAGGGAACAGGGTCGAATTGAGGTTCATTGCAGCGAAATCGCGAGTCGCATCAGATAAAACAACGATACCTCGGCTGGAACTTTTAGCAGCATTTAATAATAAACGCCCGCGATTGTAAAGGTATTAAATTACGAAAATGTTCCTGTTTTCTATTGGTCAGATTCGAAACGCGAAGATTCGTACGCGAAATTAGGCAATTAACCTCGTCCGGGATGTGGAGGTATGTACCGGAAGAGCTGAATCCAGCCGATCTTCCGTCCCGTGGCTGTCAAGCGTATCAGCTGTTCGATTCGCGCTGGTGGGCAGGGCCTGACTGACTTCGCGAGGCTCAGAATCACTGGCCGAATAACTATGATAAAGTCGATGAAGATGAGGTAGATGGTGAGTTGAGGAAGTCGGTTCAAATATCAATGCTAAATCCAGGGAAAGAAACAGAGTTTAACGTTGCGGGAAGATTTTCTTCGTACAATAAAATGATTAGATTTTTCGTTATTATGCTACGGTTCAAGAATTTCAAATTTAAAAGAGACAGCAATAAAGGGACACGGATAACGTATCAAGAGATGTATCAGGCGGAACTGAAACATTCAAAGTATTTACAGAAACAGATGTTTCTACCGAAAAATGATCCGAAATTAATGACGATTCAAACATTTGTACCGTTGAGTGCCGAAAAGAAGGTCCCTGGCAGGAATGCGGTGACGTACGCAAGAATGCGCGCCTGATAGGTTGGCTTGGAAGGAGGTGTCTTCTATTGGCCGAAGCGGTCACAGATAAACTACTACTGCTATGCAGAACGATAGACCCCTCTTGCCACTGTGCCCCCGGGGGGGGGACCTTCTTGTCAGCACTCAATGGTACATACGGACGGACTAATAAGACTAAAAACTAAAAAAATCTTTGATTTTAGCAGGGTGAGCATAGGGAAACGGCTCCAGCACTGATTTTAGTGTTTAAACGTGCGAAATGAGGCTGTTTGCTTGGAAAACCACTGTGAGTAATTTCAGACCTCTACCCCCTTCCGTAAGGATGATAACAACCCTAAACTTTATATTTTTTTCTCAAACACTACTTGAGATATTCGAATGCTTTAAAGTGCAAATGGTACGTACCTTCAAGCTCTATTAAATATATTTTTTCCGAAATTGTAGCTCAATCATAGACGGTAGAAATAAAGGAATTAATTCTTTGGGGGTGGTTTTTGTAAACAACCCCTCGAGTGACACCTCTGAAAAAAATCAGGAGGAAAGCTTCATTGCTGAGCTATAAAGTTGCATAAGTTACATGGGGGTCGGATTGGTGGAACAAACTTAAAAAAAAATAAAACTAGTCCCTCCTTGCGGAGTATACTGAAGTGACTGCATGGCCGATCGAAGGGTCAAAAGAAACGTTCATGTTGGAGAATTTTTTATAAACAAACTTAAGAAATTGTATTTATGAATGTTATTACATTGCAAAAATTACGTAATCAATAAGTCGCAGCAATTTTTTATCCGACAATAACAAAACTCATGGTACCTTTTTTATGTGAAGCGTTTCGCGATGACTGTCGCTGCTTAAAAATATGGATTATCTGAAATAAAAAATTCGGAAATATTTAGATAGTGTTCGGTTTCGATCGACGATCGAAATCACCGGGATCCGGAACCGCTCAGACGTGAGCGCGTGAGGAACACGAGAAGGAGATGTTCAAGGAATTAGACGAATATTGGCTGAATATTGCTGGATTAACAAGTCACTCGGCACTTTATTTTCCGTACGATAGTTATGAAGCAGCCAAAGACAGCGAAAGACGAAATGAATGCGCGCAAAGACCGAAAAGAGCCTTTAAATGCTCTTCGAACGACAGGCGGGGTTGCACGCGATTGGATTATGATCAATCGCATGATCCTCGAAGACGACTGTTCGAGATTCAAATTGGAGATGTTTACCGGTAACGAGTGTCGACAAACACACCGTGGCCTCGCGAAACGGTAACGATTGATCGCTACTCGACTCTAAATATAGACAATAGAAAACATATCGAACGTCGATCGACAGTCGGCGTAACGACTAATAAATCCCCAATTTGAATCCCGAACAGATAGTATATCGGATTATTTAGGAGAATAATGTGTTTAATGTTCTATGTGTAGTTTACACCTTGATAAAAAAGTAATTTTTTAACTTACACGTTGTAACTTAATCTTCGTCGCTGTTTTCATCAATGACTGTAGTTACATTCGTTGCGTCAAATAAGTTTGTAAGTATCTCTGCCGGCTTCACAATTTTTGATTTATAACGTCCACGCGACAAGTAATAAATTATTGCTGCGACGTGAGAACTGCTTCCTACTGTTCAATTGCCATTTGCACAGTCGCATAAATACTGTTTTATGCCTATGTAACTAATTGAATTTGCTTCGTACTGGATATAACACTGATACGTTTTGCTATTTATGTGTGTTGTAAACTCTAGCTGTGAAAGGATGTGAACGGAGGATAATGAATATAAGGTGAAGTTCAGTAGGTGTAACAAGAAAGTATGGTTAACAAAAGTATATTTAACGAAAAACCGGAAAATTACAAAAGGAAAATGATATACAAAATGTGATAATGAGTGATGAGATACGGTCGGTGTGAAGCGCGAGTATCGCGGGTCTAAACCGGGCGTAACGACTTGTATATGTAATAGCGTGTCAGTATGACTAAGAAGAAATTGTGAGAATTCCGCGAGAGGCAATCGTTGCTCTCTTTTATACATTGATGGGCCATCGGTTTCGGAAGGATTAAGGGGGCCGGCGCGGCCGTGCAAGTGTGTGCGGGGACATGCACACATCGCTAAATTCGCATATACGTATATGCAATTACACGGTTTACGATTTTTCGAAATCACGCTTCAATATTGCACTGAGGAGTTCAGAAGTAGTCAATTGTGATTCCTAAAAGTCTGCTAACGGCTCGTACGGTCACCAAAATGCATATTTGTACGTTATAGAGGAATAATGTGTAATATTTGGCAGACACCGCCTGTCACAAATAATAATACAACACCTCGAAGTTTTGAAATTTTGCACTAGTAGGCACCACTGTCTCGTGCCTAATGTATCGATAATACAGTGTCCATCGTCCATGCAAATGCTAAATTTATTTATCACAAACACTGGTACGCGAAGTGGCTATCTTCTGACGGATGCCTCGTGACAGGCCAACGCCAGTGGTGTTGGACAGGCAGTATCTGCCGAATATTATAAATTATTCCTCGATAACGTAACAATATACATTTTAGGCACCGGGCAGACATAGATTGGACTTTTAGGTATCACAATTGACCGCTTCTGAACTCTTCATTGCAATGTTAAAGCGTCAGTTCGCTTAGAAAAAATTACATTGTGTAACTTTCGTATACATATGCAATCCCTCATGTAGGGATTGATCAGGTGTTCCTCTCTATATTAAAAAATATTTAAAAATCCTTTGACAAATTCTGTTTTGTAGCGTCAGGATGTACTGCTTTCGATATTCCATCACAGTTTGTATAGTACATATGTATTATTTTTCCCCTTTGTTTCTAGATAAAATTTTATTATGATGCTCCATTAGTTTAACGCCCCGTTCAGCGGTATCATTGACCACTGTCACGTCCGGTGGTTCAGCCATCAATAATAATTAAATATAATCAATAATCTATTACATATACTTTTGAATTTCTTTTTATGTTTAATCTAATAATGTTGTACGAGAAACTAATATTCAATATTCTTGTTAAATCAAATCGAACTATCGTATATTATACCACATTGCGTGCGATAGAATTAAGAAATTCGTACTTCGATCGAATCGTCTTGAGCGAAGGAACTGCGTAGCGAGGTTGTTTCATGAAATGACCAGATCACTTCCAAAAATGAATCATGATCTAAAATCCGCTGAAGACTGTCCATCAAGAAACGATGAGTAATAATTGTTCGTCGCCCCATGTGCGACGTAAATAAAATCCGATCTGGCCAGGGGAGTTACAGATAAGAAAGCAGCTAAGAAGAAATGGATCCAGGAAATGCGCAGGGTAATAAGATCTAGCTATGACGATTATGACGACAATAATCGCCTGACGGAGTTGACAAGACAAAGGATTGATTAATCTATAAAAGGGATGGCTCTTGAAGAAGTCCAGTTCAGTCTATATTCAAATTTGTTGGTGGAAAGACAAGAAGTGTGTTAAGTTGTTCAACAAAGCAAAGAGAAAAGATTCAGGGCGTGTACACCCGCCGGATTGACCACATCATCATCTTCGAGCATTGTACAAGAAGCGATAGTTTTTTATTCCGAGCGAAAACCAGCGAACGGTAAATACTAACAATTTATTATAAGATCACTATAACTCTATGTATCCGAAATTTGACGCTTAAAATATAGTTCTGCTTATATTTTTTATTCAAATAAATCAAAACTTCAAATCATTTTTAAAGACTATACCCATCTTCGATCTCTTCGTACCAGTTCCTCAAATAAAATCACTTAGAACATTAAGAAATCCTCGATTACCCGAACCGAAGCCGGTGAATGCAGGTAGGTTCAAAACTGCGTTATATCTCAATTATAATCGTTTCAATCATTTCAATCTATTAAAAATTAAATTTCAATATTTTCTATTCAAAATCTAAAATACGTCCACCTCAGGACGTAACATTACAAATTTTTGGTGACAGCGGTGGGATACGACGCAGGAATTGAGGATTTCATTTTATTTTATTTTATATTGTCATAAACACTAGTTTTCTAAATTTTTAACAATGGCAACTGGTGGAGAAATCGGAGGTGATATTCAGACGGAAGTATTAAAGCAAGCAATCGAAGAAATTAAAAAAGCACAAGAAAATAATAAATTCATAGCGGAACTTGGCCCTAAATTTAGGGAATTTAACGAACAAATTGCACAAATGCAGGATACATTGCGATCATTGTCTAACCCGAACAAGACTGAACAAACGACACCGACAATCGAATATGTAACTTCCGACAAGACAGCGACAGGAAATCCGATTCGTATTAAAGACGCGTTACAGACAGTACCGGTATTCGATGGTCATAAGCCATCAATATTCCAATTTTTAAGAGCATGCGAAAGAGCTAAATCCATGCTCCCAGCTAATCAAGAACCATTATTGGTTAAATTACTTACAAATAAACTTAAAGGACATGCGTTTATGGCTATCGAAGATTCTGATGTTAGTAATGTAAAAGAATTTACCATAAAAATTAAAATTATGTTCGGTGCTCAAAAAACACTCAATCAATATAAGGGTGAACTAGGCAATATATTTAAAAAACCAAATGAAAGCATGTTAGATTATATAAGCCGCACAAAAGATTTAAGGCTAGCAATTATGGATGAAGAAAATAATCAATATGGGGAGTTATCCAGAAATATGGAAATTATAATCGACAATGACGTATTAGAAGCTTTTTTAAGAGGATTACCACCTAACATTTGTGTTAGAGTGCAATTAGAAGGAAATAGAAATCTAGAAGAAGCATACGCCAATGCAATCAAAATTTCAAAACAAATGCAACAAGAAGAGGAGCGGATGAGACCGTTCTTTTCTAACATCAGAGATCGTAGAAACTCGTCTCAGTCGCAATATCGATATCAACCTGTCATGAACAAGTATCAACAGTCTCCAAGAGACGATAACAACTCAGCATCACGCTGGCGTTCCGACCCTACGAATAACAATGATAGGAGCGACAACGGCAATCTGAGACCCAACAGACAAGCAGGGATCAGTAATCAAGCCGAAACGAATAATCCACCTGTTACTTGCAATTATTGCAAAAAACTAGGTCATACGATCAAAGAATGTTATAAATTTAAAGCTAAAGTGGAATCAGGGGAAATTGTACCCTATTCCCAACAAAAGTCGGGAAACGGAAAGTTCTCCCAAGGGAACAGCGGCGCACCCAAAGGAGCAAATTTCATAGAGCGCCAATCCATAATGAAGATCGATGCATCTACACCGAAGATGTCACCGACAGAAATTACGACACTCAAAAAGAACGACTCACCAGGAACGAGTCATTCGAAAGAAGTGAAGATCAAGGAGTCAAAGACGAAAGAGGAAGAAATCAACCTAGAAGGGTTATGAATATTCAATTAGATTCGAGAAAAAATACTCCCACTATTATGATCACTTCACCAGATCTTCAAGGAATAACTACTCTTTTAGTGGACTCAGGTTCGGAAGTCAACCTCATCAAGGAATTCATGGTCCCAATGAACGTGGACATGAACACAGAAAATGCTATTCATATTCGAGGAATCTCGACCGAGGTCCTGGCCACCCTAGGGACGGCATCAATCAGGATAGCAGGTCATCCAGTATTATTCCATGTTGTTAGCAACCGAATATCGATAGATCAAGACGGAATCTTAGGATCCGAATTCTTATTAAATCATCAAGCAAATGTTGACTATTCCGCGAAACACGTAAAATGGGAAAATACGTATATACCATTTTTCGAAAAACAGCAAGTAACTGTTCCAAAGAGAACATCAATTCCACTAATAGTAAATATAATCAATCCTGAAATACAGCAGGGTTATATTCCTCAAATTCCTGAAGGAAAAGGAATATTTATTGGAGAAACCGTGGTCAGTAATAATAAAGGGAGAGCATACATAAGAGCAACGAACGCGACATTGAAAGACTATGTCCTCGACATACCTATCGTGAAACTCGAACCGTTCGAAGAGATTACAAATCAGCCGGTACATACTCGTCAAGTAGCAATGACAAACTGCCGCAATCGACTTGAGGATATATTGGAACTATTAAGACTTGATCATCTCAATGAAGAAGAAAAGAAAAATATTTTGAAATTAATTGAGCACAATCAAGATAGGTTTCATATTCCTGGAGAAACCCTTGAAGGCACTGATGTGCTACAGCACAAAATTTATACTGCAGATGATGTTCCAATAAATACTCGACAATATCGTTTTCCACCAATTCATAAAGAAGAAATCAATAGACAGGTACAGGAATTATTAGAAACAGACGTGGTCGAATCATCGACATCACCATATAATTCGCCAGTATGGATCGTGCCAAAGACAAAAGATTCTCAAGGAAACAAACGATGGCGTCTCGTAATTGATTATCGAAATTTAAATGAGAAAACAATTGGTGATGCATATCCTCTACCTAATATAACAGAAATTTTAGATCAACTTGGAAGTGCCAAATATTTTTCCATATTTGATTTAGCTTCCGGATTTCATCAAATTAAAATGGCACCTGAGGACGCTCATAAGACAGCATTCTCAACACCTTATGGTCATTTTCAATTTAAAAGAATGCCTTTTGGATTGAAAAATGCTCCAGCCACATTTCAACGTTTGATGAATAGTGTGCTAGCAGGACTTCAAGGATCTGAATTATTCGTATATCTAGATGATATAGTCATATATTCAAGTTCTTTGCGAGAGCACGAAATTAAATTCAATAAACTAATGGATCGATTACGCATTGCACGATTGAAATTACAACCTGATAAATGTGAATTTTTACGTCACGAAGTAACCTACTTGGGACACATAATTAGTGAAAATGGTTTGAAACCTGATCCGAAGAAAATAGAAGCTGTACAAAATTTCCCGAATCCAAAGAATGTGAAACAAATTAAGCAATTTTTGGGATTAGCTGGATATTATCGAAGATTTATACCAAACTTTTCTGCAACTGCTAAACCATTGACAGATTTATTAAAGAAAGAAGTCACTTTTGAATGGAAGGAGATGCAGGAAAAATCTTTTCAAATTTTACGAGAAGCTCTTATAACAGAGCCTATACTACAGTTTCCAGATTTTTCAAAAACATTTAATCTCACTACTGACGCTTCCGCATATGCTATCGGAGGAATTCTTAGCCAAGGTACAATTGGAAAGGACCTCCCTATAGCGTACGCTTCTCGATTATTAAATGCAGCTGAACAAAAATATTCTACCATAGAAAAAGAATGTTTAGCAATTATTTACTGCATTTCTCACTTTCGGCCATACCTATACGGCCGTACGTTCAATATAATAACTGATCATAAACCTTTAGTTTGGTTAAATTCTATCAAAGATCCAACTTCTAGATTATGGAAATGGAAATTGAAACTATCGGAATATGAATACAAAATTCATTACAAACAAGGCAAAACCAACGCTAATGCTGATGCCTTATCTCGAAACCCTCCAGAAATCTGTCTACCGTTACAAAAACACAGGAAATTAACTAGGAAAAGAATTTTGTCAACATCATCAGAAGAAGAAGAAGAAGAAGAAGAACAATTATCTGAATCAGCTCATAAGAAAAGGAAACTTGATGAATCAAGTGAATCAGAAACGAGAGAATTAAGATACTCATTGATCAAGAAGAGGAAACTTCCATCTACTTCATCGGAAGATTCACCTCTACCAGATACAGTACGAAAAAAGAGAAAAATGGAAATGAAAGAATTTTTAACGATCCCATCTGACAATACGCAAACATCGCAATCGAGTTTTGATCCTGAAACTAGCGTACCCCGCAGTTCTTCAGATTTTGACAATTCTTTATTCCTCGATACAGGAACACCTAATCAAGAAAATATTATTTCTTCTGAAGTTCTTGAACCAAGAGATACTCGTATGGAACTGCCGAGTGTAGTAGAAACACCGCAAAGATATCCAGAAATTAGAGAAATTCGTGAACCACTATATATGACCAAAACACATAAAGTCGTTTTTGTGGATATGTGTGGCAATCCAATTGATAAAGGAGCAGAAGAATTACAAGAAGCCAACTTATTGGGTACTTCAATTGATCTAACTTTTGAACGAGCTAGATTAAAACCATTGGATAATTTTTACATTATCGTTTTACCAATTAAACAGGATAAACATATCCCCATTGAACCAGAAAATATTGTTAATTGTATAGCATCTTTATTAGACGTAGTTGAAGAATTGGATCTGGATTCATTCAGCATAAGAAGATCAAACAATATTGATGATATACCTTGGAAGTATATTATAAATGAATTAAAGAGGACATTTCAGAATCGACCAATAAAAATAACAATATGCACAGGTCAAGTAACAATACCGCCAGAGGAAGATAGATCAAATATAATCGAAGAAAAACATATGTCAGCCATCGGTGGACATAAAGGAATAACTAAAACCTATCATCGGATTCGACAAACATATTATTGGGAAGGTATGAAAAAAGATATCCAAAATTTTATTCGAACTTGTAATGAATGCCAACTAAGAAAGTTGACAAGGATTAAAACCAAACAACCTATGGTACTAACAGATACGCCAGGAAATGCATTTGATAAAGTTAGTCTAGATGTCGTAGGACCATTGCCAGAAACAAAAATGGAAATAAGTATATATTGACTATGCAAGATCTACTAACTAAATATTCCGTAGCAGTACCATCTTCGATCTCTTCGTACCAGTTCCTCAAATAAAATCACTTAGAACATTAAGAAATCCTCGATTACCCGAACCGAAGCCGCTGAATGCAGGTAGGTTCAAAACTGCGTTATATCTCAATTATAATCGTTTCAATCATTTCAATCTATTAAAAATTAAATTTCAATATTTTCTATTCAAAATCTAAAATACGTCCACCTCAGGACGTAACACCACGTTCAGTCATGCTTTAATCAAACTGCTTATTATTCATAATAACTTCTTTTTCCGATATTAGAACTGTTTTTCTTTTGTAGATTGGAGCGTATTAATGAATTTATTTAAGGGAGTAGAGAGACTTCCAGGATTGCAAGGGTGCTGGATTCACCTTCTCATCTATAAAAATAGCTACATGCGCAGTTGTATGCTTCCGAATAATGCAAATTCCGCCCCTTGATATCTCGGTCAGTTATGTATATATGAAAAAACTCTTCAAACAAAAGTTGTAGTATATAAGGAGGTGGATATAGTATCAAAGAAAAAACAATTTTTCAAAGTTATTATTTAAAGTTTTTAAGGTCACGGATGTTTTTCTCTATCAACAACTGTTTATACTTAATATGGACTCTTAAACAGAAAAAAGACAAATTCAACGATATATCATAACGTCTATTTATGACAAGATTTAAAAAATTAAAAATTTTCAAATTTGCTGCGCCTCATTTTCCCATGATCAAAACGGCCCCAAAATTTTTCCATATCATTTTCTCAACATTTGTTACAATTCTGGTTTACGGGACCAAAAAAATTTCATGGTCGAAAAATAAGATCAACCCTAATATTACATATACGTAAATTACGAGAAGCAGTAACGAGTGCTTAACGTCGAGGAAGAAAATCCACGTAACTAAAACTGAATATGTACTACATTCCATGTTATTAGAATAATTGTAGTTTAATTATGATACATTTTTTATATCAACATTTTTTATTTACACCTAGAAACGCCACTGTCTCGGAAGGAAATGGACATTCGAGAGAAGCAATGAAATTAGAGCATTATTGCGAAAAAAGATGAGTTTGCAATAACCTCAATATTTTAAGAAATTCTATTATAATTATAATTATGACTGTATTTTTTTATTATAGGAAGATCAAATAAACTTGTGTATGCTAGTAAAATCAATTTATATATATTATACAATTTATTTTATTATTTGTTTGACAACTAATAAATCTACAAATTGTTTCATAAACTAAACAATACTTTCTGCATTTTCGTATTCTCCAATCAGTCCAAATAAATACCATCAACCAATTTGGTTCTCATATACCAATTTTTATTAATGCAATTACGACAGTAACAAAACGTTTCTATTTAAAATGAATACATATTTTGAACATAGTTTTTACATTTTCAATTTTTTGGAAGGTTAAAAAATGTAATTAAAAAAGTAATGCAAAATAAAAATAAAAATCGCTGCACGGGGACTCGGAGGCTAGCTCCAGATTGCGATTCATACGCTCGACGGCTCGACAGCCGAATTTCAGTTCCGTTTCCGTAAAGCAATACAACATGACAAGTGCTAAAAATAGATTGTGGCTAGCGCAAGCGCACAAGCAGCGCACACGTATATAGTAGAGGTACGCTGGTGAGTGTAGCGCGCGGGCGCGTTGGCAAAGGAATATGTACAGTGGTCTTCTGCACCGACGAAATGCTGTCGGTGGCCTCCTGTTTCTCACACCAGTCAGAATATATCCTATAGGGCGTAAGAGAACGAGGAAAAATTCGAGAGACACCAGCTTCCATAAGGCTGGCAGTCTTTAATAGTACCCTCGCCGGTGGCTATGTGGTAGATGTCGGTAAAGTAAATGTATATTGTACAAATGTGTAGCAGCAGCAGAAGTCTTTCTTTTTAGCGACAAAACTAATATTTATTTAAATTACATACTACGTACTATTAGGTCGTTCGGAAAGTAATTTCGTTTTTCGTGTAGCGATGGCAATGCTTCCGTTTATCATTACTAGACTGAAGATCTTTCTGCAAAATAAAAATTGACAACATCGATTGCAAGGAATAGAAATAAAATTGAATGTTATTTCTTCAGTAAAGGAGAAAGTGAAATGACTTTCCGAACGACCGAATACATTAACATATAATAATAGGAGAGCTGCATAAAGTCTAAATAAAATCAATCTTATCATTTTCATACAAAGAAACATTTACCAGTTACTTTTAAGGTTCGATAGGTGTAGAGTGTTGAAACGTCTTCGTGCAAAAAAAAAGTGTCGTAGAAGGGAAAAGAAACTTTATATTTTTCGGCTCAAGCGTTTCAAGCTACCCGAGTGCTTCGGGCTGCCAAGGGGTTTCGAGCTGTCCGGGACTGACTCGATCTCGTCGGACGGGTTCGGAAAGAATCGGACAAGTTTGGGCGAGCGAGTTTTCGCAATACCCAGATTCAACTCTGCGTTCGCACGATCTGGTCCGCTTCTGTTCGAACGCGCTCGACGAAGTCGAGCCACTCTCGGGCCACCCGATGGTGTGTCATGGATAGACTGCGGGTCTTTATGCAAAATAAAAATTGTCAGCGTCGATGACAAGAAGTAGAAACTTTGATTTTAACACAGAATTCATTGGGTCGTCGCGCTGTGGCGACACGGCGCGGCGGTGACGATCCTTGCAGCGACGCGTGCAGCGACCCTTGCAGCGACCCAATATCTGCACGGGTCGCTGCAAGGACCGCTTCCTGGATCGCGACGGAGTGGCTAAAAAAGGTTTTGTCAGCTCTGACCGACCAGTCCTGGACCGCTAGAGGACTCATCAGTAAGGCTATCGAGCGGGCCCTGCCCGAAACGCTGCTATATCGGAAGGCGGTTTAAGACTGTATATATAGAGATCGGTAACGGATCAGGTAGCAGCGAGAAAGGTCTTTCTTTGACTATCTGTCCATCTTGTGGCGAGTGTGAGGAGTTAGCCGCCAGAAACGGTTACACCTCGCCGAATTGCAATGAGGCTAGACCTGGTTTTGGTGGTGAAATTCGCCCTTAATCGAGCTTGGACCATTCGATAGCCAACCCAAAAAAGAACCCTCTCTGCCAAGTTTTAGCCTCACATGTCATCCGTAAGGGTGGTTATTGAGAAAAATCGATAAACCAGTTTTTGGCCCATTTTACCACGTTTTTTTAACTGGCTTTCTTGTTTATCTGTTTGTTCGGTAGCAAATTTTGCAATTGATTTTAAACTAACTTCCTGATGAGCTAGAGACTTGAAATCGGTTACATAGCTCAGCACTGGATGACAATGCATTATTAAAAAAAAAAATTTTTTTAAAGTCTATCCGTTTCGGAGAAATAACAATTAAATATTTATCTGTTCACCTCCCCGCGAAACCTACGTCATCGCGTTCAGCGATCGCCACGCCGCGCCGCGCGACAGCGCTCTCTACTTCACTACGCGTTCCCACTTTGACTCATCCCCACTCCACTGACCCGCTTCGCACCGAAAGAGCTGAGTCAGTGATGTGATTGAACCCACCGTAACTCGCGCATGCGCGGCAATTTCAGCCTCAGTAACGTAACTATTTCGATGAAATCGGGTAGCTTGAGCACCCCGCAGACTTTTATAATTGAAACTTATTCTTTATTTTGAGGATGGGATAGGGAAAGAGCACTGCAATAACTACGCAAAAGAATGCATAGTAAAACAAGGAAATAACACTGGTACATTCCCGCCATAATAACTGCCTCAAGGCGTCAGGGCCCTGGCCGCTCGGCTGCGTCATTGTAAATACGCTACTGTTTTGGCCGCGCATGCGCGAGTTACGGGGGGTTCAATCACATCACTGAGCTCAGTGTACGTCAGTGTGCGTTTGAGCTCCGTGCGGTGTTTACAAAGTTACTACGTATTATTATACTATAATCATCATCATCATTATTTATTTAACGTCGCATCAACTGCTATGGTCATTAGCGATGGGACCTACACTTTTTATAAGGTGGGTTCCGAACCACCTTGGACACCACAGTTTACAGAGCACATGGAGTATTTCCAGAGGTGCCGGCGTCGGGGATCGAACCCGCGACCACGGAGTCCGTAGGCGCGAGCTCTACCCACTGAGCCACTGCGGGCCCCGCGAAAGAACAGTTACACTAAAATCCTCCGTCGAACCTTTATCTTTGACATTTTACCACGGCGTTCGTTTTCGATATGACGCGTCGCAATACCGTCTGAAATTTACTACATATCTCTGTTATAATCTCATCAAAATGTTTAAAATCGATTGAAAAATTTCACACATACAAGACTAGAAAGCAGAAAACAATTATTTAAATAAAAATAAATTTTTAAAAAATACCACGTTTTTAAAACGGACTAAAAAGTATAAAATAAAAATTTTTAAAAACGCCACGTTTAAAAAACGGACTAAAAAGTGTAAAATAATTTTTTCTAGCCCCATACAGATTCCTAACCCCGTACAGATAGTCCTGAAAATTTGTGATTGTAAATTTTTAATAGCTATGAAAATACTTGTAAGATTTAAAACGAAAAACGTGGGGCGCATGCTTTAGATAATTGATGTATGAATACCTAAATCACGAACAATTTTATTGCACTGCAAATGTATGAACTGTTTTGCGAGTTTTCTCAGCGGCAGCTACTCTCTACACTCCCTGCTATGTATTATCTTGCGCCCCACGTTTTTCGTTTTAAATCTTACAAGTATTTTCATAGCTATTAAAAATTTACAATCACAAATTTTCAGGACTATCTGTACGGGGTTAGGAATCTGTATGGGGCTAGAAAAAATTATTTTACACTTTTTAGTCCGTTTTTTAAAATTTTATTTTATACTTTTTAATTCGTTTTAAAAACGTGGTATTTTTTAAAAATTTATTTTTATTTAAATATTCCCTATTTATTGACAATACAAAATTCTTAGAAAAATCTGATACATTTCGGATACTAAGCCACATATTAGCTATCATTTTCAGGTAATTCCATTGCAAACTCTGGTTGTGAAAAAATGAAAAACACGAAAAAAAACGCAGATTTCACATAGAAATGGGAAGAGCACTATCGCAGATTTAATTTAGCAATAAGATATTACCGCAAGTACTATGCTCAATTTTTTTCAAATTCCTGAGAGTGGTGCGACATAGTTAAAAAAAAGGAAAACCACTTTTTTCGGCGTTTTTCCAAAGTTATACTTGTCTTTTCTGAATCTTATCGAAAACCAATTTAAATAAGAAGTTTCGTGTTATACCAAACGTCTATTACTTGTCGTTCGTGTTACAATTCTTATATTTGTACACCTTACCAATCATAAAAATATAAACTTCTTGTTGTGTATAACATTTGTTTAATACATTGCTGTTTCATTTTGATGTTGAAACAAATATTCATAGATAGAGAAACGTTTATATTCATTGTATACATATAAAATACCAATTTTTTAATAAAAATTTAATTGTGTCTTAACGAACGGTTAATTGAAATGCGAATGTAATATTTAATTTTGTGATCAGCGGCCCCAAAAACCTTCCTACACAGTATTTTTAGAAAGGTTTCTGATGTTCTTCTAGTGTTTTTAATGCTTGGCCAGCTTTTCGGCGTTTCGAAACATTGTTCTGTTGCTTCGAATACAATGTGTAACTATTATTTTTATCTATTATCCGATGACTTTGAATAAATCCACGAATAAACTCACTAGACACAGCTCGAATTCTATCGATTTGAGTCTTGTTGTAATCGGAGGAACGTCCTGGAACCTGGCTAGCATCACTTCCATGAAAAATAAATAAGTTTATTTACCAAATATTGGTAGTACAAATAAGTCTCCGTCGTTTGAAATCAGATAGCGCAACCAGTAAGTTATGGCGGTTATCGTCAGATGTAAGACGTCATATCATAAGGTTGCACATCTGTCAACAACATAACCTCGAAATATTAGCCATTGTATATCAGCGTGTGTCAGATTTTTTTCAGAATTTTGAATTGTCAATAAATAGGGAAAATGGGCCAGAAACTGGTTTCGATTTTTCTCAATAACCACCCTTACGGATGACATGTGGGGCTAAAACTTGGCAGAGAGGGTTCTTTTTTGGGTTGGCTATCGAATGGTCCAAGCTCGATTAAGGGCGAATTTCACCACCAAAACCAGGTCTAGCCTCATTGCAATTCGGCGAGGTGTAACCTTTTCTGGCGGCTAACTCCTCACACTCGCCACAAGATGGACAGATAGTCAAAGAAAGACCTTTCTCGCTGCTACCTGATCCGTTACCGATCTCTATATATACAGTCTTAAACCGCCTTCCGATATAGCAGCGTTTCGGGCAGGGCCCGCTTGATAGCCTTACTGATGAGTCCTCTAGCGGTCCAGGACTGGTCGGTCAGAGCTGACAAAACCTTTTTTAGCCACTCCGTCGCGATCCAGGAAGCGGTCCTTGCAGCGACCCGTGCAGATATTGGGTCGCTGCAAGGGTCGCTGCACGCGTCGCTGCAAGGATCGTCACCGCCGCGCCGTGTCGCCACAGCACGACGACCCAATGAATTCTGTGTTAAAATCAAAGAACTTTCGATAGAAAAGAGATAGAACGATAAATTTTTTTTTAATTAAAGCTCAAACTTTGCAGAATATGGGAAAAGTAGGGAAATGTTGATACGAACGTTTTTTAATCTTGACTAAATTCGTTAAACCTGCACAATTTCAATAAAACTTTGATTTTCACAATACCACGAGCGGAACAGACTTCTTCGCAACATGCTGTACATCATTTCCTGTAGATTCTACCATGCTTATTTCAAATCTGGTCTCAAACATTTCTCTACCACCTCAGGATTTTGCAAAAAATCGAATTTCTTGTCAACAAAACTAATGAAATAATTTTTTCTTTGAAATCCGATTGAGCTACACTTTCTTTTATGGTTTTATTCGGAAAGGATTGGGCTATTGCAAAATTATTTTTTTAACCTCGACCATCAACTGTATGGAGTCGAAAAATTTAATTCTTTTCTTACGTATTTTTCGATGAGCCGTCAGAGTGCCATGAGCCGTCAAAATTTAAATTTTGAAAAAAATATGGTTATATTCCTTGAAGTTTCCCCTGTAAAATGAGCCCTTGAAAAGGAATGGAGATATAAAAATTGGCGTCACAAGGAACTGGCAAAAGACGCTGTATACGACTAAATAACCCCATTTACACCTCGAGAACAATATTAGCAACCAGTCTTGGCCAACAATACCTTTTTAAGTGAAAGGGAAAAACCCTGGAACAGACATTCTGACGTAAGGATCGACAGCGTCTGCCCTGAAATTACACCTTTCATTCACGTAGTGAAAAAACATTTTAGATTTGTCTATGTCCAACAAGTAATCCAATACACTGCCTCGTAAGTACGAGCGATAGCGGAACAGCAGTGGGTTAGGATACGAGACCGTTACCGCCCACTATACGCAATTGTAGGGGATGACGGCAAGGCGCCAACACGCATGGGTTCGAACTGGTGACATTGCATTGATGCAAGCCTGAGAAGAAGGTTCCCAGGCAGGATTGACGTGTCTAGGTGCGAACGCGCGACCGGGAGAGTGGAGGTGGCAGGACTCGTTTCACACGCATTTTCGGCTGTGTTGAAATACTTATTACAGCGGCCACACATACTACGTAGCGTGCACCATCAACGGCAACACATTGAGACTACGGGCGCGCGGCTGTGGTGGGACTAGGCAGACCCAACCCGATTGTCTCGATTTCTTTCAGAGCCGTTTCCGGGACTGTTATCTATGGAAAGATTTATGACAGGTCATTACTATTGAGCTGGAAGTCGACACTTTATCGGCCAACACGTGTTGACTGTAATTTTCAAATCACCAACTACTCAAATCACTTGACGAAGTCGAGCCGCTCTCGGACCGCCTGATGTGTCACGGATAGACTGCGGATCTTTATGCATTTATAGCAAAATTGAGTAGATGAAATTGATAGTCGTTGGAAAATTTTTAATATTGAAGATGTCAATATATGATTTCTCCTCTATTAAAATCATTAAAGGAAGACATGACATTCAATTTAGTTTCTATTTCTTGTCATCGACGCTGACATTTTTTATTTTGCATAAAGACCCGCAGTCTATCCATGACACACCATCGGGTGGCCCGAGAGTGGCTCGACTTCGTCGAGCGCGTTCGAACAGAAGCGGACCAGTTCGTGCGAACGCAGAGTTGAATCTGGGTATTGCGAAAACTCGCTCGCCCGAACTTGTCCGATTCTTTCCGAACCCGTCCGATGAGATCGAGTCAGTCCCGGGCAGCTCGAAACCCCTTGGCAGCCCGAAGCACTCGGGTAGCTTGAAACGCTTGAGCCGAAAAATATAAAGTTTCTTTTCCCTTCTACGACACTTTTTTTTTGCACGAAGATGTTTCAACACTCTGCACCTACCGAACCTTAAAAGTAACTGGTAAATGTTTCTTTGTATGAAAATGATAAGATTGATTTTATTTAGACTTTATGCAGCTCTCCTTTTGTTATATGTTAATGTATTCGGTCGTTCGGAAAGTCATTTCACTTTCTCCTTTACTGAAGAAATAATTTAATTTCTATTTCTTGCAATCGATGTTGTCAATTTTTATTTTGCGTACGTAATTTTTAATAGTACGTAGTATGTAATTTAAATAAATATTAATTTTGTCGGTAAAAAGAAAGACTGCTGCTGCTACTACACATTTGTATAATAGAAATTTAGTTTACCGACATCTTAATATGGAAGATCCACATCAGCGCGACCAGCTCTGTATCACCGCACCGGGTCGAGAGACCCCCTGCCCCCTAGTACAAGGCCTGTACGTCCCTTACGGCGTGGCGTACGGCATTCGAAACATTATGTAGGTTTAATGGTTGATATATCCCGAGAAGATAATCAGAAGCTTCGGGGAATTTACCGAAGAACGTAGCCTACTCTACGTATAGCGGCAACCACGTGGTTAGGACTTAAGATTAAATTCACTGCAGAATTTGTAGTTCAACGAGAACCATTTAATAATAACTATATTCACACGGTAGTGACGTCCGTCGTAACCGTAAGACGGAGTATATACAGGGTGTCCCAGTTTTTTCCGGCCAAACTTTGCCAGTGTGTTCTACACACAAAAGTAAGAAAAATATGTTATATGAACATATGCTCTTAAATGTTTTATTAAGGAGTTATAACTAATAATACAAAATGATAATGAACTGGCATTTCGTCGACACAGCGTACGAACGTATTATGAATATCTCTGTTTGTGTTTACATAAAGTCTTATGTTTACTTGCTGAAGTAGTTGATATCGACATTTTTTATTAACGTTTTATTAACGAGTTAACATTTCAAAATGACGTCCGTTATTACGAATACAGGATTGGCATCTAACAAAAATTGACCCGTATTGATAATACGTTCGTACGCTGTGTCGACGAAATGCCAGTACATTATCATTTTGTATTATTAGTTATAACTCCTTAATAAAACATTTAAGAGCATATGTTCATATAACATATTTTTCTTACTTTTGCGTGTAGAACACACTGGCAAAGTTTGGCCGGAAAAAACTGGGACACCCTGTATATACAAAACGAAACACAGTATGACTGGAAGTGTGTTCAATACGTCTGAACCTAAGAACTGACTATATTTGAACTGCTCGGAACGCCAAGCGTAACGGTCGCTACGAGAGACGGTTGGGAGTAGGAGTGCCAACTCCCTGTCGGTGATCTCCCTAGGCGCGACCTAGGGGAATGGCGACACTAGCGCCATACTCCCTACAATTAGTGCGACCGTGTTGCCCTCTTACGGCGAGGCAGAATCCAGCACCGTTTTCCGTGCAGCTTCGCGACAGTAGGCCTCCAAAACGCGACATAGCTGCCCGTTGAAGCCCTGGTTGTCTGGGATATAAAGATAATATTTATTTCATATTAAGCAAAAATATTTTTTTGTAAATATAAAATGAATCTTTATGTAATATTAGAAATAGAATTTTTTTTCTAATATGCAGGAAATATTTTATGTTTAACGTTTAATATGGAAAAATATTTGTTCCAGAATATGCTGGAAGATATACAAACCTTTCATATTACGAATGAAATATTGGCTTCAAATATAAATTAGAGATCGTGGTTTTGTACGTGTATTAATAACACACGTGTACTACACGTGTATTTAAATACACGTACCTCAGTACGTGTCGTTTTAAGTACACGGCTTAACGTGTACTATTTCACGTGTATTTCACTACACGTTGTCACGTTGATCTCTTTTCGACGAACGGAAGGCTCGTGAAAAGGGTCAAACTCGGGCTTTGCTGGTACAGAGACTGGGCCGCGTTTAGCCGAGTACACGCGGTCCGCCCGGGACAACGGGATTCGAGAGTCCGACGGATCAAAATTGAGTCGTTCGGGCGCCAGGCACCTTGAGGGTGCCACGCGAGACGCGATTCGATTCTCGGCCTCGGAAAAGCCGAGGCCGACGGTTGAACCCTCGAAATACGCGGACGGAAATTACGCCTCGAAACGGGCCAAAGGATTCGGACACGAGGACGTTCGGATAGCCCTCTCGGCAGGGCGGATCTCACAGGAATACTAGAATAATTCACGACAATGTGGGCTCGAGATGTTTAATCGGTCGTCGGTAGTTACAAAATTACGGCCTCGTGGCCGCGACCCAAGAGCCCGCGCTCTTCATACAGCTTGGCGGTAGATGGAAATCCGCAGCGCGGTTGTCTTACACAATGGAACGCGTGTCGGAATCGTCGTGCAAAATCGCGATCTTCCAGGAACGCTGGACAACGAAATCGCACGCAACGCAGGTGAACGGCGTAGTATGGGACTGTCGCGGCGGCCGTCGCTCGCGATTCGATTCTACGCACGCGGTATCGATGCTACGTTTCGATCGTCGGCGCGACACAGGATTCGAGACAACTGGAGATTATTCTCACGACACGCGACTCCTCCGAGGAATCTTCCGAAATCACGATACACGGGGAAAACTCTCGGGAACCTAACCTCAAAACGCCCTCGGAACGGGCGTGAGATATTGGCACGAGGCGTCCTGCGCCTCGGCACACGCGAATATTCGAAGACGGAACGAGAAGCGTTCGTCCTCGCGCGATTAATGTCGAGCCACCTCGCAAAGAAATATCGAATCGATCACTGGCTGACTTACCGTTTCGCCTTTTTCTATCCGGACGCGTCTGACTTAGGAAATGCTTCCGGGAAGCGGTCTCGCCCGGCTGCGCGGCTCGGTAACCTCGTTTTCCTCAGTGTTTCCTACTCCTCACGGGAACTTTTCACGACACGGCCGATCTACTGGTATTAGTTCGCGGAATTAGTGGCAACGTACAGCGTTACGTCGTGACGGAAGCCAGCGCGACAGTGTTGCATCGATTTTTGATCGCGCGACGGCTCGATCCTTTCCTCCCTCTCTCGACTCGTGCCGAATTTTCCCGATTGGCGCGTGCCACGCGCGCGACATCCTAGCTACCAGGATCGTCCCTACTAAGGTCCTTGGGCCCCAGACCGTAACGCGAAGATTCGAAATCGGAGGCTCCTCCTTTGGCTGCGATGGCACCACCCACGCCGGAGCTTCAGTGCGATGAGGCGGCGTCGGGACCACGAAAGGTCGAAATGACCGCATGGAAAATATCAGCTCCTGTCCCTTCGACGCCTCCGGGTTGATCACCCGGGTGCTCTCGATCCAAATCGTCGATGCCCGTGCACGGGGCTTTCGCAATATCGGCCAGTTCTTTTCTGCGGGATCGTCTGGTGCTGTGTCTCCTTCTTTGGAAAACTTCGGTCGGTCGGGGTACTTTTTCTGCGTCCCTGTCACGGCCCTGTAAACTGGCCGTTCTCGGCGCGTACGACAGATGTCAGTCATCGGTAATCGGTGGGTACGGAATTTAATCGGGGAACGCTCTCGCATCCTGCGGTGCCGCGCCGTGACCCGTGAGAGGGCGGTTTGCGGAGAGCGTCGCAAGGTTTGCAACGTCACAACATATTTACAGTGACTCGGATTAATATTCGCACGCACTAAAAAAGGCGATAACTTTTTTAATATTGTTCTATACGATTTCAACTTTTTTGGGAAGCTAGAGCAATTAGTTTACTACAGGATGCGAAACAAAATTTTTTGATTAATTACAATTGTTCGGAACAGCAGACCTATATTGAAAATTTAAAAAATACGTTTTGCGCATCTGTATCAATTATATGCACTGTTAAAGATTCGAAAACGACAGGCATTGAAAGATGTACGAATCAGTAGATTTATAGAAGTTAGTGGCCGAAAATGTGAAAATCTGAAATACTTACCATCTTTAAATCTGTTTGTAGCTCGTTGCAACGTCGATCAATTTTCACGAAATTTTCAGAATATGTTTAATTGACACAGATCTACAAAACATATTTTCGAAATTTTCAATATAGGCCCACGTAAAAAAATTGTACATACAACTTTTAGTATTTGTTCTACAATTCCGATCAATTGAAATTTTTGACAAAATGTTTTCCACATCCTGTATCGCCCGATATCAAGTAAGTTTGGTCTAATGCATTTTCTTACATCTTCAAAAGCAAACTTAAAAAAATTGTTTGAATAAATACTTACATTTTTATGATTTGAATCATTTTTAATCAAATTTTAAATAAATTGTTTAATAATAAAAATTAATTTATTTAACAAATTTATTAAATAATAAATATATAAACAAATTTGTATACATACCAATTTTCACCATAAAAATTTACTTAACTAATTGTTTAAGTAATAAATGCGTATTTAGATAATGAATATTGTAACGTTGCCCTTTTTCGCACGGGTTTCTGGCCGGCGAAAATGACCAACTTCCGAGAATTTACAGCCACTGAGGACGGGCCGTGCACGGCCGCGCGGACACGGTCCTCTCGGTACAAAGGTGACTGACGGGAAGATTCGAGAAAGAACACTAATAATTGTTCGGGCGCCAGGTACACGGAAGTACCACACTAACGGAACACCAAGGTCTCGTGTTCGGGGAAGTCGAACACGAGCTTAGAATCTTCTCGCGCTCACTGACGGAATTTTACGACACGAACGGCCAGGAGTTCGGACTCAGGGAATAACGAGGACAGCCCTCGCGGCAGGACGGATCTCGCAGGTCGGAAATAATCTCGAGAATTTAGGGCTCTAACGAATTTATTCGTAGTCAAAAATAAATACAGAGAGGCGGCCACGTGGCCGCGACCCGGGAGCCCGCGCTCCTTGTACACTTTGGCGATAATTGTTCGATCGCGGAGCGCGTTAGTCGAGATTTCCACGCGATTCAAGATACGGTACGGCGGTACAATGCAAGTCTCACGAGAGACGAGAATTCGCGTGACGCAGATGGACGGCGCAGTTTCGACGGACTGTCGCGAGATTGACGAGCGCGATCTACACCGATTTACCGGACTCGCTAATTCCGAAATTATCCTTTTCCCGACGCGGCTCCTTAAGGAAGACTTCCGACTATTCGAAGGGGGAGACTACTCTACCGGACTCAAAGCGTTCTCTGCGAGAACGCGAGCACAAAGCACGAGGCCCAAATGCCTCGGCTAACACCAATGGATCGAGGACGACACGCTCTCGTCTCGTCCTCGCACTAAATCCCGAGCCAACACTAATTCGCGAACCGAGGATCACTGAATCGACTTACCGTGGTCGGCTACGCTCGCTGGATTTCCTTGGAAAGGCCGAAACCTTCGCCTTCGGTTCCGAACTCGCGGTACACGGCAATTATGACGCGGAAATCAAACCACCCGCGATGCGTACTAACTTTGGATTAGGCGGAATTCGTACGTAAGTCAGCGAGACTTCGGAAGTAGAGGTAGCTCATTCGACAATCGGCGCGACAGTGATCCGCGGATCCTTATCGATGGCACGCATCGATTCTCGGTCTCCCCACTCCTTTCGTTCTATCGAAATTCCCTATGGGCGCACCCGCAACGCAACTATTCCTAGTTGCAGGACCGAACTTTCGGAACAGGTCTTGGGCCCCAGACCTTCCACAAACACCAAATTACGATCGCCCATGACGACCGGGGAGGTTGATTCCTCCCAGGCGCTCCTCCGCACCACCCTTGCCGGGGTCAGATATAGGCGGGATGAGACGACGGCGGGACCCACCAAAATGCCCGATGTTACGCATGTGTGACCCCTTCGTCCCACATCGTCGCCTCCGAGCTTCCTCACTCGTGTGCGGCGGTGCCCTTTGCCACCTCTCCGGATCCGGAATGGTTTTTATTTTACGGCCACTATTTTGTCGTCCTGTTGATCCTCTGTTGCGGGGCGCCTTTACGATAGTTGTCGCTCCCTAGGCACGTTCCTGAAAGTAGCCGCTCTCGGCGCGTGCCATAGATGGCATTAGGAGCGATCTTCGAACCGAACCTCTTCCTTAAGGAGTGCTCAAAATTGCGGGTGGTTCTCGCAATCGCTAACGGTCGGTCCGGTCCACTCCCGATACGGTTGTTTGACCGTTTCTCAAACGGAGAAGTGACGTCGCAGACTTGCAACGTCACAACTCCCCCCCCCCATAAAATTGGGCCGGACTGACCCGTAGAAGTCGACCTCGTGACCCTCGGCTCGCCACTTTTGAGCAGTCCCCTCGGAAGTACAACCTTCACAATATGAGCCATCACCGCTGTAACAAAATTACCCATACTCAACCGTTACCTTCTCCCTGGTTCCTGGTCCCCTCACAAGGTACCCATTTTCGGACGAGAATTCTACTCTTCTAACTACGGGTGGGAAGGTTCGCAACGTTCGCTGAGAAAACCAAACACAAATATGTTCGCCTAATTGGTGGGAATTGATTTTATTTATTCCCAATATCGTAACGTTGCGAGATGCGAAATGCGATCCTTCCACCCCCCCGGAACTTGTGACCTCGAGGTCTACCGCTGGTTCTACTACTGCCCGTCGGCACGCAGCGGGCCTGGACTCTCGTCCGAAATTTAGGAACGCTGGGGACGTTTGAGGTACTGTATGGCACGTGGTCTTTTCCTATGTTCGACATGATCATCGTTTTCAAAATTCTGTTCACCCTTTCGACCGGATTCGCCTGAGGGTGATACGGCGGTATTGTCGAGATCGTAATTCCGTAATCTTTCGCTAATCCGTGAATTGTCTCATTAACGAACTCGGTACCGTTGTCCGTTAGTAGTCCCTCGGGAATTCCCCATCTCGAGAATATTAAATTCTCGAGAGCTTCTGAAATTTTTGCCCCCGTGGCAGCGAAGTGTCATGCCGCTCTATGGTACTCGACAACGATACCGAATTTCGCTATTGCATCTATTCCCAACAATAAGGGGTTCACCAACTTATCGAGAACGCGGACGAGAATTTCTCTGCTTTCGCTTTCGATTGTAACCCTAACTTTTGCCTATTCCGTTGCCCGATCCACCGCGCCTGTGGCTAAGAGGAAATAACACGGTTTTTCGGCGATCAAGATTTTCGCGTGATTTCCTACTGCCCGAATTACTGTTCGAATTGTAAACGAGATTGATGAACCGGAATCTATTAATGCGCGTGCCTTGTATTTGCCGATTTTAGTCTCGATGATCAATAATGATGGTCGTTTCTTTTGATTTTGATTCGAATCGATTTCCGAAATTCGAGCCGATATTATTGTCTCCGGTATCGTTCCGGCCCCTTCGAGCGGTTCCGATTCCAGTTTCCCGGTTTAAGATCGCATTTTTGACATTCCCGTATAGTTACGCCTGGTTCACCGCAACCGTAACAATGAATTATTCTTTTGGCTTTGCAGTATTTCGCGCGGTGCCCTTCTTCTTGGCAGTTTCAACCTCTGCTATTTCCCCTCGGTTCGTTCCCCGACGGTCTTACTGCGCAGCCGGTGTTTTCGTTGCGCGTTTTCCGCGGAATTTACTGCTCGGCGACGATCGTGAATTACTGCGCCTATCCGATCTTTGGCCCCTACGTTCGGACGATTCCCCATCGCTCTCTCCGTCACTGCTCGTCTCGTACCCTTTCGCGGCGTTTACTGACTCGTATTCCCGGAATTTATGATGTCTTTCATTTCCGAAATATCTCGGGTGTTTCTTATAATCCGCGGGGTTGTATGCAAAGTACCTATTCGCTAGATTTGGCGAACGGTAATAATCCGCGTTACCGGGTGAAACGTTACTCTCCGCTTCCCGTAATTTTTTTCCGAGTTGTTTCAGGGTCATATCTCCGACGAATGCTACCGCGTTCCGAAGTTCTGGACGCGCGTTGTAATAGACTCTAGCGACCCCTTTTTCGGCTGGCCACGGCCTTTCTAAACGCTTTATCATGGCTTCCATACACGCTATGTAATCTCGTGTTGGTTCGTCCGGCCCTTGTTTCCGTACTCGCAAATCGTGCTCTAACAATTCCTGATAATCGGGATCAAAATAATTCTCTCGCCATTCTTTCACGAATTCCCTCCACGAAGTAATTTTTCCTTGATTTTTATACCACAGCGCGGCTTTTCCGGACAGGCACACCGGTAAACATCGTAGAAGATCTGCATCGTTTAAATTCGAACTGGCTCTAAGGTCTTCTAAACGGGAGAGGAACGTTTCCGGATCCTCGTCCGTTTTGCCTGCAAATTTCAATTGCCATTTTCTAATGATGTCGAACGGTGCTGTCGAGTTAGGCTTCTCCGGAGGAGACGATAATTTCTCGTCATCCTCCGTTTTTATTGCCGCCCTCGACGTGTCTGCCACGGGGTGACGGCGGGGTGTCGGAACGGGCAACCGTAATACCGAATTTATGCTGTCCTTCCTTTCCCGGTCTCTCCATACGGTTAAGGATGGAAGACCAGGTTGAGGATCACTGGACGTTCCTTCCCCGGGGTCTAGATCGCAATCATTGTAGTCCGATAAATCGTCTCTATCCATTTCGGAGACACCCGATATCTAATTCGCGACCTACAACGGTTTGTTTTTCTGCTCGCGTTACCGAACTCTTAAGGCCTCTCGGCCGCGCAATGTTTACGTTCCGCGCCCGGAGTCCCGTTACGGTTGACGAAATTCGTTGTCGCTAAGTGATTCGAAATTCCTCGTCTTTGTTCCCGACCGATCTCAACGCTTTTGTTTTTCCGAACGATTTACTAATTACACGCGTTACCATACAGTACCTCCCAACACAAATCTATTTATAGCCTCGACTTGACTATAACCTTGTGAAAAAAAAAATTCCAAATTCTCGAATACTGACAAACACGAATTATAGTGTGCGGGATTCGACTGGGCCACGAAATTTCGCCCAACACCAAAACGTACCCTCCCTTCACACCAGAATTCCCCAATCTCATAAAGGACACAAAATATCAGATACAATTCGAAATTTTCACAGAGGGTAGAACAAAAAGAAACCAAGAAGAGAAAAAAACATAGAAGAACGAGAAATGCGTCGCGCTGGCTCTCGAAAATCTTCCGTTAATAGGTTGGATTGAGCATGGTTCCGTCGGAAAGGATAATCAATTCGCACGCGCGCGATTCTCTATATCTCGCCGTCGGACCGCGATTTCCGTCGATTTTACACGCACGTCGTACCGTACTCTACCTGCGAGAGTCCTCTGTTAACCCTGCGCCTCTCTCTGTTCTCGGGAAAAACCCTTGCGAGAGAGAGGTCCCTGTTCGGGCGCCAATTTGTAACGTTGCCCTTTTTCGCACGGGTTTCTGGCCGGCGAAAATGACCAACTTCCGAGAATTTACAGCCACTGAGGACGGGCCGTGCACGGCCGCGCGGACACGGTCCTCTCGGTACAAAGGTGACTGACGGGAAGATTCGAGAAAGAACACTAATAATTGTTCGGGCGCCAGGTACACGGAAGTACCACACTAACGGAACACCAAGGTCTCGTGTTCGGGGAAGTCGAACACGAGCTTAGAATCTTCTCGCGCTCACTGACGGAATTTTACGACACGAACGGCCAGGAGTTCGGACTCAGGGAATAACGAGGACAGCCCTCGCGGCAGGACGGATCTCGCAGGTCGGAAATAATCTCGAGAATTTAGGGCTCTAACGAATTTATTCGTAGTCAAAAATAAATACAGAGAGGCGGCCACGTGGCCGCGACCCGGGAGCCCGCGCTCCTTGTACACTTTGGCGATAGTTGTTCGATCGCGGAGCGCGTTAGTCGAGATTTCCACGCGATTCAAGATACGGTACGGCGGTACAATGCAAGTCTCACGAGAGACGAGAATTCGCGTGACGCAGATGGACGGCGCAGTTTCGACGGACTGTCGCGAGATTGACGAGCGCGATCTACACCGATTTACCGGACTCGCTAATTCCGAAATTATCCTTTTCCCGACGCGGCTCCTTAAGGAAGACTTCCGACTATTCGAAGGGGGAGACTGCTCTACCGGACTCAAAGCGTTCTCTGCGAGAACGCGAGCACAAAGCACGAGGCCCAAATGCCTCGGCTAACACCAATGGATCGAGGACGACACGCTCTCGTCTCGTCCTCGCACTAAATCCCGAGCCAACACTAATTCGCGAACCGAGGATCACTGAATCGACTTACCGTGGTCGGCTACGCTCGCTGGATTTCCTTGGAAAGGCCGAAACCTTCGCCTTCGGTTCCGAACTCGCGGTACACGGCAATTATGACGCGGAAATCAAACCACCCGCGATGCGTACTAACTTTGGATTAGGCGGAATTCGTACGTAAGTCAGTGAGACTTCGGAAGTAGAGGTAGCTCATTCGACAATCGGCGCGACAGTGATCCGCGGATCCTTATCGATGGCACGCATCGATTCTCGGTCTCCCCACTCCTTTCGTTCTATCGAAATTCCCTATGGGCGCACCCGCAACGCAACTATTCCTAGTTGCAGGACCGAACTTTCGGAACAGGTCTTGGGCCCCAGACCTTCCACAAACACCAAATTACGATCGCCCATGACGACCGGGGAGGTTGATTCCTCCCAGGCGCTCCTCCGCACCACCCTTGCCGGGGTCAGATATAGGCGGGATGAGACGACGGCGGGACCCACCAAAATGCCCGATGTTACGCATGTGTGACCCCTTCGTCCCACATCGTCGCCTCCGAGCTTCCTCACTCGTGTGCGGCGGTGCCCTTTGCCACCTCTCCGGATCCGGAATGGTTTTTGTTTTACGGCCACTATTTTGTCGTCCTGTTGATCCTCTGTTGCGGGGCGCCTTTACGATAGTTGTCGCTCCCTAGGCACGTTCCTGAAAGTAGCCGCTCTCGGCGCGTGCCATAGATGGCATTAGGAGCGATCTTCGAACCGAACCTCTTCCTTAAGGAGTGCTCAAAATTGCGGGTGGTTCTCGCAATCGCTAACGGTCGGTCCGGTCCACTCCCGATACGGTTGTTTGACCGTTTCTCAAACGGAGAAGTGACGTCGCAGACTTGCAACGTCACAATATATAAATAAATTTGTAAGCATTATAAAAAATTATTTAAACAGACATTTGAGATTTAATTATAATTCGAAGCTTGCAACCGCAAACGAAAGACGCGGAAAGCTAAACATCTTAGACTTGTAGAACCGACAATAAAATATTTAAACATATCATGACCAGCAGTTGCACCGGAATGGCGTTTTCAAATAGATAAGAATATTGGTATCTCAAAAAAGTCGTTTATAGTCGGAACATTAAAACATAGCAGATTCTTCCGTAATACACTAGAGGTTTAGTTAATTACATTTTTTGTAATGGGAGTGGTTTCCAAATTAAATTTTGTATCTATTTTATATACCCATACTTTGCTTTCGAATATTAGTAACTGTATCCTAAAAATAAATTCGGAAAAAAATAAAGCGAATACGTTAATACACGTGTATTTAAATATACGCGAAATAGTACACGTGTATTTAAATATACGTGAAATAGCACACGTGTATTTAACCCTCATCCGTCCCTCGTGTCAATTTGACACAGTTTTCGCGAATTAAGGGGTACTGTTCTGTTATTTGTCGGTAAATTTGCCCGAAAGTTTGTGACTTTTATTTTTTTAATGCGAAACACATATACCTAGCATTGTTCATGAAAAATAATAATGTCGAAACTGCAAGTCGAATTTGTTACGAAAGAGTCCCTGTGTGTCAATATGACACATGTACTCTTACGTACTGTCGCGGAGTTTTTCAATCACCATTATTTCAATGAGAAATTTATACGGCATTCGGAAATTGAAGGAAAATTGATTTTTTCTAAATTAGAAGAAAACGTATTACTCATATAGTATGGAAATTTACACGGGACGCGATCGAAACTGCCACACAGAAGTAAAGCAGGGTCAACGCGTAGTGCTACAATTAGTTGAAGGTTTGGGTGGACGCAATGTTATGTGTGACAATTTTTTTACTTCACACGAATTAGTAATTATATTACAAAAACAAAAGATGACGCTTGTAGTGACCATACGAAAAAATAGAAAAGAAATTCCATAAATTTTACTCGATACGAAGAAGAAGCCACTTCATCATTCGGAGTTTGTTTTTGAACACATACTAAAAGGTACAATGGTGTCCTACGTGACAAAAAGAAGACGATTTGTTATTCTACTTAGTACATACCATACGTCAAAGCAAATGAGTAGTGAAGTAGATAAAAAATCCTGAAATAATAAAGTATTATAACGCTACGAAAGGAGGCGTCGCGTCGATGTCCTCGATGATATGGAGATGGTGGGCACATACAGATGTAAGCGCGAAACAAATAGATGACCAATGGCAATTGTTGCTAATATGTTAGATATATCAGCATGCAATGCTTTTATAATATTTCCTTCACTCAATGCAACGTGGAATAAAAATAAAAAATATCGTCGACGCCTTTTTTTTATTGAAATTGGACATTCTTTGGTGCATTCGTATATCTATTACGTTTCGCACACATCTACCGCGAGGATCTAATGCGACTGCACTTGTTGTACAAATAAAGGGTATACCAACAGTGATTGTACCGTCTTGTAGTAATCGTATAATGCATACTCCACCAACAAAAAAACGAGCCAGTTGTCACATATGTGAGAAATGACCGAATGCTAATATACATAGTGCCCGATGTGATTTGTCCAAACAAGCAATATGTCCCACACATCGCTTTATTTTATGCGAAAATTGTGCAAAAACTAAGATGCAGATGTTAACGCATCCATTTGAATACAAAAATATCGAAAAATAACTTTCTATCTTGTTATTTCGTCGATATTTTACCACTGTGTCAATTTGACACCGAGGGACAGATTCAGTTCGCGAAATGAGGGACGGATGAGGGTTAAATACACCGTGTACTTAAAATGACACGTACTGAAGTACGTGTACACGTGTATTTAGATACACGTGAAATAGCGATCTCTAATATAAATCTTCTTAATGTACTTCGAATTCGTGTGTGTCACTTAATCAACATACATTTATATTATAAAAACATTAATTAAGTAATGTTCTTATTATGTGCGACAAAATTGGTGCACGAAAAATAATCGTAGCTCCTACGTCTTACACAATGTGATTGAACTGTAAGATTAAAATGTTCGTAACAATCATGGATATAGGAATTAGCAACACTCCTTATAGCATTCCTGGAACCTGTTCGAGATCTTTCTCGGCTTTGTCTAAACATGCAGAGTCTGGAGTTTAGACTCGCAGCGCTAGAAAATACAGGGTGTTTCACGCAATTATTTCAGGCCATAACTCCGTTATCAATGCATTTACGAAAAATATCAAAAGAGGAAAATAAATGGTTCGAAGTGCGTAGGCCCTTAGATTTTTTTAAGTGCAACTATGCATGTGCAATTAACAATTGCATCATTTCTTTAAATGGAAATGCAAATATTTTTGTTGCACTAATCGATTCTTCTGTTTGTTCTACGTAAAAAATTATTAGGGTACCACAGCAAAAAACTAGTAGTGAGGAATCAGTGATAGTTAGAATCAGAGGAATTAATTAGTGCAACAAAAATATGCATTTCTATTTAAAGAAATGGTGCAATTGTTAATTGCACACGCACATAGTTGCATCTAAAAAAATCTAAGTCTAAATCTTATATATAAAGTCAAAGTATTTGGGAGAGGCCCTGGCTCTGATGCAGCGGAGAACATTATTCATTCGTTAGATATCTAGAATAAAAACTTTACTTCGAAATAATTATTTAAAACATTATATATATTGTGACGTTGCAGCTACTGCAGCGTCACTTCTCGGCTTGAAAAAGGTAAAACAGCCGTATTATGAATGGACCGGACAGCCCGTTTAGATTTCGGAAACCACTCGCAGGTTAAGAGCGTTCCTTGAGGAAGGAAGGTTATAATAAAGATCGCCCCTAACGACATCCTGTTGCACGCGCCGAGAGTGGCCAATTGCAGGAACGTGCCTAGGAAGTGAAGACTACCGTAAAGGCGCCCCGCAACTAAGGATCGACCGGACGACAAACGATTGACCAAAAACCACAATACTCCAGATCTGGAGAAGTTCTAAAGGGTCACCAGCGCACACGGGCCAGCTAACCCGGAGGCGACGACGTGGGACGATGGGGTCATGGATGCAGAAAAGCGGGCATTTTGGTGGTCCCACCGTCGTCTCATCCCGCCAACAATTGACCCCGGCAAGGGTGGTGCGCCGGTGCGCCTTGGAGGACTCATCCTCTCCGGTCGTCAGCGATGATCGTTAATTGGTGTTGGGAAGGTCGCGGGCCCACAGACCTGTCGTGAGGGTCCGGTCCTACGACTAGGAATAGTTGCGTTGCGGGTGCGCCCATAGGAAAATTCGGTAGGACGAAAGGAGTGGGGGGAGCGAGGATCGATGCGTTCCGTCGATGCGAATTCGGGGATCACTGTCGCGCTGGGTCCATACGAGAGTGGTCGATTGTCCGCCGCCTTGTCAGGCCGTGAATCTCGAATCCCGGTAATAACTGTAATTCCGCGTCGCGAGTGGTTTCCGAGTCCCGTGTAATTCCGAGGGTCGAACTGAAGTCCGAGGGTGTCATAGAGTCCCGAGGAGGCCGTCCAACAGCCCAAGTAAAGTCCAGACGTCGGAAAGAGAAGATCCACACGGTGAGTCGAACAGTGATTCCTGGTTTCGTAGTAATTCGCGGTGGCTCATAATTTGGTGCGAGGACGACACGCATTCGTTTCGTCCTCGAAACTTTGGTGCGCCGAGGCCTCTGGGTCCTCGTGCTTTGTGCTTGCGTCAATTCGGAAGTTGCTTTGAGTTAATTAGAGTTGTTCCCCTCATTCTGATTTCGGAAGACTTCCTCAAGGAGCCGCGTCGGAAATAAGATAGCTCGGGTAGAAATTCGGAAAAGATCGCGCCGTTCACCTGCGCTTTGTGAATTCTCGTCTCTCGAGAGACGTGTTCGTACCGTCGGTCCGTACTTCCGTAATCCGTGAATTCTCGACTAACGCGTTCCGCGATCGACCAACTATCGCCAAAGTGTACAAGGAGCGCGGGCTCCCGGGTCGCGGCCACGTGGCCGCCCACCTGTATTTTATTCTTGACTACGAATAAAGTCGTTCGAGCCGTAAATTGTCGAGTTCATTTCCGACCTGCGAGATCCGCCCTGCCGTGAGGGCTGTCCACGTTACTTCCTGTGTCCGAACTCCTGGCTGTCCGGGTCGTCGAGTTACGTCGGTGATTACGAGAAGATTCGAATCTCGGGTTCGACTCCGTCGAACACGAGCTGTTAGTAGTATTTTGTGTGGTATTTCCGTGTACCTGGCGCCCGAACATAAATTCGTGATATCCTCGAGTCTTCTCGTCAATTGCATTTGTCTCGAGAGAACCGTGCGCGTGCGGCCGTGCACGGCACGTCCTCAGCGGCTGTAAATTCTCGGGTGTTGACCATTTCCGCCGGCCAGAAAACCGTGCTGAGATGGAACAACGTCACAATATATATATATATTATAACAATATATATGCTGTGTACAATAAAATGTTTTTGTTTATTTAGCAAATATATTGCATGTGTTTTTATCCTTAAGTACGATTGAAGTACTTAAGAAAATATATACATATATCTCTTTGTCGTTAATATACTAATAGGATGCTTCATTAAAAATAAGTAGTTTGATTTTTACCTAAAAAAATTTTTTAATAGAAGTTTATCTCTTCTAATAATTGTATGATTTGGTATGAAGGCTCAAAAAAAGAAAGAAAGCCTCAAAAACCTTTGTAAGAATAAAAAGTGAATGTCACAATGTAAGTTCACATGGCTCAGCGGGAAAGCACATCATCTCGTAAACAGTAGGTCCAGAGTTCGAATCCCGCCAACTGCATAAAAATTTATGGATTTTAATAAGCTCCTTTCGAAGACAAAGTTGAATATTCGCTCAAGCAGTGCACCGAAAGTAGTATTATATTATATAGTTTCTAATTTTTGTTATAACTTTTTCTTAAATTTGAAGATTTAATTGAATGTTATTTAAATATTGGTTTCATATTTTTTAAATATTTACTTTATATTTTTTAAATATCTATTTTATATTCTCTGAATATTTAGCTTATATTTTCTAAATATTCAATTTACATTTCTTGTATACGTTGTCACGTTAACCTTTTTCCGACGGGCAGTTTGACCCGCGGAAGCCGGTTAACTTCGGGCCTTGCAGGCGCTGAGACCAGGCCGCGTGCAGGCCGACTGCACGCGGTCCGTCCGAGACAAAACGAGAATCGAAGATTGGACGATTTCCTTACGAAAAACGAAAAGTTCGGGCGCCAGGCACCGCAAGGATGCCACACGAAACGCGGAATAGTTCTCGAGCTCGGAGAAGCCGGGATCGAGATTCGAATCTTCGAAATACGCGGATCGAAAGTGACGTCACTAGACGTCACGAAACTAGGACAGTCCTCTCGGCAGGACGGATCTCACAGGGAAATCGATAGATTGACGACGATTTAGTCTCGAGCTTTTTATTGTAGCCGTCGTAAAGAATACAAAATCTGCGGCCACGTGGCCGCGACCCGAGAGCCCGCGCTCTTCATACAAGCAAGCGAAAAGATGGTCGTTCACAGCGCGGTTGTCTTATCGTTTTCGCTCGCGACGATACAGTTGAAATTCATCGCCGTTTTCGTTCGATACGAACTTTCGAAAACGCGAGGCGCAGATGACCGGCGAACTATGTGACTGCCGCGATGACTTCCGCACGCGAGTCGCTAAAACGCGTACGCTAACAATTACGCGATCGCACGCCGACGGAAACAATACGATACGCGACGAGAAACACAGGACTCGAGAATACCCGAAACTATCGCAACGATTGCTCTCACGAAACGCGACTCCCCTGAGGACACTCCTACGCACGCAATTTAAGACAGAAAACTCTCTCGAAATGACGCGAAAAACTCAAAGTACTCCCGAAACGAGCACGAGCGAATTATCGAGGATGGAACGGGAAGCGTTCGTCCTCTCGCGACGAAGGTCGAGCCGACGCGCAACGAAATATCGAATGGATCACTGTGACGACTTACCGCTCCTCGTGGCTTTTGATCCCTTTTCGTTTCCGCTCCCGATAGAGCTGGGCTCGGATCTCCACTGGATTGGTCCAGGGCAACACCACGCAATACTCTACTCGGCACAATTTTCCGTCGGTCCGATATTCTTAATTTTCGCAACGCGAGTTCAACAATCTTCGTTCCGTTCTTAGCGATAGCCAGCGCGACAGTGATCCATCGATTTTCGGTTACTTAGTGGATCGGACTCGGTTCGCCCCACTCGACCATTTCTCCGAATTTCCAATTGCGCGTCTTCCGCGCGAACTCTAGGCTCAGGAGCGTCCTATAGCGTTCTAGGGCCCCGGACTACCCGAAACTGTCAAGGAGCCCTCCGCTCTCTTGACTGGTGGAGGCGCTTCCTCCCTTGGTTACGATGGCACCGACCCCGTGTAGCTCTCTTTAACAGGGTGAGGCGACGTCTGGGTTTTCCTACGTCGTACCCGACGAGATGTCCGTTGAAGCTTCTGTCCCAGCGGCGCCTCCGGTTGATTCGCCGGGGGCCATCGTACCAAGCTCTGCTCCCGAAACGTTGGCCATTTGCTTTCAAACCGGTCGCTGTATCCTGAGCTGCGGGACGTTGTCTGATTCCCGTGAAAATTCGGAAGGTCGGTGGTTCCTTCGACGCGTCCCATTTACGGCCCTGAAACTTGCCGTTCTCGGCACGCGCGACAGATGTCATTAAAGATCCTCGATAATGTCGGGATCTCTCAGAGGAGCACTCTCGATACCTGTGTTTTCGGTGTCGTGTCCCGTTAGAGGGCGGTTCCGGTCCTTTATCGCTTTCGAAACGTGCACGAAATTGACGGAGAAGTGACGTCTCAAAATTTGCAACGTCACAACGTATACAATATTTACATCCAATATTTTTCTCATATGAAAAAGTGTGGCTTAAAAAATGTTTTCCCAATGTTCGAAAAAAATATTTATCCAATATTTTTGTGCTACTAGGGTAGTTTATCTATTTCTACTACATTTTTAGCCGCAATTAGAATTTAGAATATCATCTACTGTCACGTCGTTCCCTTTTCCGCGGATGGAAAATAGATCGACAACGAGAAATTATGGCCTACTGACCGGGCCTCGCACGGTCGCGCGACACGTGGTCCTCTCGTGACAAACAATCACTCGCAGATTTGGGGCCTGAAAGAGGAAACTATTCCTTGAACTGTATTCGGCCGTCAAACGCGTTGCCGTGTCACGCGGAAGTATCTACTTCGTACGATTTTATAAAATGGCCCCGAATCCGCGAGGACAGCGCGACAACCGGAATGGCCGCGAACCACCCTAGTAGCACAAAAATATTGGATAAATATTTTTTTCGAACATTAGGAAAACATTTTTTAAGCCACACTTTTTCATATGAGAAAAATATTGGATCTGAATATTGTATACATCTACAAGAAATGTAAATTGAATGTTTAGAAAATATAAGCTAAATATTCAGAGAATATAAATTAGCTATTTTAAAAACATAAAGTAAATATTTAAAAAATTTGAAACCAATATTTAAATAACATTCAATTAAATCTTCAAATTTAAGAAAAAGTTATAACAGAAATTAGAAACTATATATAATACTACTTTCGGTGCACTGCTTGAGCGAATATTCAACTTTGTCTTCGAAAGGAGCTTATTAAAATCCAAAAATTTTTATGCAGTTGGCGGGGATTCGAGCTCGGGACCTACCGTTTACGTGATGATGTGCTTACTCGCTGAACCATGTGAACTTTCATTGTGACATTAACTTTTTATTCTTATAAAGGCTTTTGAGCCTTTATATCAAATCATATAATTATTAGAAGAGATAAACTTCTATTAAAAAAAATTTTTAGGTAAAAATCAAACTACATATCAAACATATATATATATATACAGGGTGTCCCAAAATTCGTGTCGTTCCTGGAAATGGGAGGTTCCTTGGGTCATTTCAAGCGACATTTTCCTTTGCACCAATGTCAACCGCGGCTTTGTTTAGCAGTTATTAACGAAAAACACGGACCAATCAGAGCGCGCCCTGGGCCGCCACGCCGCGCCGCGCTCGCATCAGAGCGTTGACGGTACGCCGTGACATCGCAACGAACAAGAGTTTCTCGATTATGTGAATGCTCTCCGATTTCAATGAGCTTTGGATATGTGGTCAAGATCATTATTCTGAACAACATTTCTCTTTAGAATTTGTGGCTGTAGGCTTTAGTTTACGAGATTATCGCGAGAAACTTTACTTGTAAATTCATTATGGGCGTTCATGATAGCGGACACGGCCTGCTAATGTATTCGAAACTAAAGCCGACCGTCAACCATTTCAAAGGAAAAAGATATTTAAAACGTCGAGTTTTATAACATTATTTCAAGGTCATTGAAATCGATGAAGACCCGGATCATCCTTACCCGACTTACGACAAATTTACCCGAACGAGAAAAGAGGCAGAAACTGATTGTTTTAAAAACTTACTTATTCAGCCGTAAATCCATTTGCTGCTTCGAAATGTGTGTCAATGGGTCAGTCGGTGACGAACTGCACAGGTATCTTCAGGTATACGACAGTACCGCAATCCAAGGGGCGTACAGCCAAGTCAACGAACTGCACAGCCGGTGGTAGATAGCAGGTATACGACACCCTGACGGATACGCGGTCAACGATATGGACTTTTCACTTTCACTTTCAAATCGATAAATAAATCACATGTCTTTTTCACACAGATGCACTAATAACAATTGCAATATCACTTGTATTGCAGCACAATAAAATTTAAATCACAACTTTCTAAAAGAAGAACATCCCGAATTTTTCTTTCACTTTTCACTGTACGGTCAAACGTACGTTTCCACACTGGGAATATTTCACGGCGACAGTCGATGCACTAAAATCCTTCGAAATCGACGAACTGATCGACGAACTCACAATTATTTGGCACGTATACGGTGTCGGATGTATGGCCGCTCTCGCCTGATATACCTGAACGTGGCACCATCATCGCGCCCGCAGAGGCCGTAAGCGAGAACGATATTAAAATTGTCTTGCGAACTGAGCATGATGCGACAGAGACTTAAACTGACTGCAGCTTCCCAAAAAAGCTGCGAACACCCCCGAATATTCCCACCACGAAGGAAAACTGAGGATACAGGAACATTATAAAAAAAACACGTGTTTTGCAGGAGTTGAAAGTGCAGCAGTGTGACTCTTGCCTTTCCTCCACGATAGAAAACAGGGATCCTCGTCTCCGCGGAAGGGATCGTGCCATAAATCAGAAATCTGCAGTTACTCGGGAGTGTCCGCTGGATACCGGAACGGAAAAATTTTCTCCTGCACATGTCGAGTTTACGAATTCTTTTTCGGCCGTGCAATTAAGTCCTAAAAGATTTCTGGTGTGCGCCGCTTGATCATTACCCGCGACGTCTGAGGCACGATGCAGGACATTCGAACGATAGAAAACAGGGATCCTCGTCTCCGCGGAAGGGATCGAGCCATAAATCAGAACTCTGCAGTGTCCGTGGGACACGGTAACGAAAAATTTGTCGAAAAAGTCGAATTGCACTGTTGGTAAATTTTTCGTTACCGTGTCCCACGGACACTGCAGAGTTCTGATTTATGGCTCGATCCCTTCCGCGGAGACGAGGATCCCTGTTTTCTATCGTTCGAATGTCCTGCATCGTGCCTCAGACGTCGCGGGTAAAGATCAAGCGGCGCATACCAGAAATCTTTTTGGACTTAATTGCACGACCGAAAAAGAATTCGTAAACTCGACATGTGCAGGAGAAAATTTTTCCGTTCCTGTATCCAGCGGACACTCCCGAGTAACTGCAGATTTCTGATTTATGGCACGATCCCTTCCGCGGAGACGAGGATCCCTGTTTTCTATCGTAGAGGAAAGGCAAGAGTCACACTGCTGCACTTTCAACTCCTGCAAAACACGTGTTTTTTATAATGTTCCTGTATCCTCAGTTTTCCTTCGTGGTGGGGATATTCGGGGGTGTTCGCAGCTTTTTTGGGAAGCTGCAGTCAGTCTAAGTCTCTGTCGTACCATGCTCAGTTCGCAAGACAATTTTCATATCGTTCTCGCTTACGGCCTCTGCGGGCGCGATGATGGTGCCACGTTCAGGTATATCAGGCGAGAGGGGCCATACATCCGACACCGTATACGTGCCAAATAATTGTGAGTTCGTCGATCAGTTCGTCGATTTCGAAGGATTTTAGTGCATCGACTGTCGCCGTGAAATATTCCCAGTGTGGAAACGTACGTTTGACCGTACAGTGAAAAGTGAAAGAAAAATTCGGGATGTTCTTCTTTTAGAAAGTTGTGATTTAAATTTTATTGTGCTGCAATACAAGTGATATTGCAATTGTTATTAGTGCATCTGTGTGAAAAAGACATGTGATTTATTTATCGATTTGAAAGTGAAAGTGAAAAGTCCATATCGTTGACCGCGTATCCGTCAGGGTGTCGTATACCTGCTATCTACCACCGGCTGTGCAGTTCGTTGACTTGGCTGTACGCCCCTTGGATTGCGGTACTGTCGTATACCTGAAGATACCTGTGCAGTTCGTCACCGACTGACCCATTGACACACATTTCGAAGCAGCAAATGGATTTACGGCTGAATAAGTAAGTTTTTAAAACAATCAGTTTCTGCCTCTTTTCTCGTTCGGGTAAATTTGTCGTAAGTCGGGTAAGGATGATCCGGGTCTTCATCGATTTCAATGACCTTGAAATAATGTTATAAAACTCGACGTTTTAAATATCTTTTTCCTTTGAAATGGTTGACGGTCGGCTTTAGTTTCGAATACATTAGCAGGCCGTGTCCGCTATCATGAACGCCCATAATGAATTTACAAGTAAAGTTTCTCGCGATAATCTCGTAAACTAAAGCCTACAGCCACAAATTCTAAAGAGAAATGTTGTTCAGAATAATGATCTTGACCACATATCCAAAGCTCATTGAAATCGGAGAGCATTCACATAATCGAGAAACTCTTGTTCGTTGCGATGTCACGGCGTACCGTCAACGCTCTGATGCGAGCGCGGCGCGGCGTGGCGGCCCAGGGCGCGCTCTGATTGGTCCGTGTTTTTCGTTAATAACTGCTAAACAAAGCCGCGGTTGACATTGGTGCAAAGGAAAATGTCGCTTGAAATGACCCAAGGAACCTCCCATTTCCAGGAACGACACGAATTTTGGGACACCCTGTATATATATATATATATATATATATATATATATATATAATGATTTAAATAATTATTTAGAAGTAAAGTTTTTATTCTAGATACCTAACGAATGAATAATGTTCTCCGCTGCATCAGGGCCAGGGCCTCTTCCAAATACTTTGACTTTGACTGCAGTCAAATGCGTATACAGGGTATTTCACGCAATTGTTTCAGGCCATAACACCATTATTAATTATTAATGCATTTACGAAAAAATATCAAAGAAGAAACATAAGATTTAGTCTTAGATTTTTTTAGGTGCAACTGTGCATGTGCAAATAACAATTACATCATTCCTTTAAATAGAAATGCATATTTTTTGTTGCACTAATCGATTCCTCTGATTCTAAGTATCACTGATTCCTCACTACTAGCTTTTTTTGCTATGGCACCCTAATAATGTTTTACGTAGAACAAACAGAGGAATCGATTAGTGCAACAAAAAATATGCATTTCTATTTAAAGCAATGATGCAATTGTTAATTGCACATGCACAGTTGCACCTTAAAAAATCTAATGGCCTACGCACTTCGAATCATTTATTTTCCTCTTTTGATATTTTTTCGTAAATGCATTAATAACGGAGTTATGGCCTGAAACAATTGCGTGAAACACCCTGTATTTTCCAGCGCTGCAAGTCTAAACTTCAGACTCCGCATGTTTAGACAAAGCCGAGAAAGATCTCGAATAGGTTCCAGGAATGTGTAGAATATGTACACTCCTCGTCAAAAAGATAGCCCAGGTGTGCTATCTTTAATTTCTCAATGACCCATGTATATTTTTACGTTTGTGACGTATAATATGAAAAGGTTTAGTGTGTAACAAAAAAAATTGTTTTATTTTAAGAATGAAATGATACCACATGTAGAATAAGAAAATAATAATGAACATAAATTTGAACTAACAATAATTACTTATCAAACATATATACTTATTTAATAATGGGTACAACCCCTGTTAGACACGTTCAACGGTACACTTGATGTCGCGAATACCCCCCTTGACGTCTCGCCGCGGACGCGACAATCAGACAATTCGAGCGAGCTCCCGTGTATGAGCGTGGTGGGGGTTCCTATCGATACATGTAAATAGGCCCCCCTGCCGGATTCAAGTTTGTTCCTTGTAACCTCCTCTGTGAGTACACGCGAATTCTATATTGTCTAGCGCCTTTTCCGAATCTTAAAACCGACCGGTATCGTCTCCCCTGTGAGCAACCCGCGTTTTAAGAACAATCTCTCCTCTGCGAGAATAATTCGGGACGTGAGCTTACGTGACCAGCGACGTTGTGAACAAAATAAAGACAGATAGCGAAACTGAAATACATCGATTAAAGACTCAGTTCGGTGATTCTACAGTGTTCTACACCTGATTCCTGAGCATTCCCTCGCTCCCTTTTCCGCACTCGATCCTGTATTTTTAGTTCGCGGACTCTCAATCACGACAAGGGTCGGTGAAACAGTTTTTGGTCCTTCGAGCCGGATCGCGGAAAAAGACAGTGGTTGCTCGGAATCGGTTGAACAGTTGAAATAAACCGTCGCTTTCAAACGCGTGTGTCAGGTGTCGTGACTTTCACACCATAAACAATTTTGAAAATGAACACCAGCGTCACGGAGACATTCGAGGCGGTCCTTGAGCGCCAAACACAAGCGTTCACGCAATTGTCGAAAATACTGACAAATACAAAGAAGAAAGGAGTCGACAATTATACGGTGGAGTATTTGGACACTAGGCTGTTGATGTATCAGAAGATCTGGACCCAAATCACCTCCTACAACGGCTACCTCCAGGCGTACCGAAAGGCGGACAGATCGAAGGATGACCTTCCCTACTTCAAGGCCAACACTATGGATAGGATGGAGGACACATAACTCGAAGGCTGGTCCTACCTCCGGGAGCAGCTGACGCATCTACGCCCCCCTATCACACCCCCTGCAGCGAACTCATCCATGGCGTTCCCAGTAAACACGGTAACTCGTCCTTCGCATGTGAAGTTACCCCGGATCGAACTCCCGAAATGCGACGGCGATTATACGCGTTGGAAGTCGTTTGAATCGCGATTCAACTCCGCGGTAATCGTAAACGAAACGCTGACGGATGCGGAACCGGTAGAGTACCTGCTTAGCACACTGTCGGGCGAAGCACTCGAAGCGATACAGCATCTCGATGTGACAGAAGCGAACTTCCAGATCGGTTGGAACCGTCTCAAAGAGGTTTACGATAATAAGCGAGTTATCGTCCATACGCTGATGCAGAAGCTCTATTCCCTGCAATCGATAAAGTTGTCTCAGCTCGACTCGTTGAATCAGTTCTCGATTCATTATCGTAACACCCTCGAGGCATTATATAAATTAGGTAGAGGCACGAAGGAGGATCACCTCGTTTATTTTGTTTCGAGCAAGTTCGACCGCGAAATAGAAACGGAGTGGAACAGAACTCTCGGCGATGCGCGAACCTATCCGAAGTACGACACGCTAGAAAAGTTCATCCTCGAACAAACCGCGGCAGTCAAAATGTCGAATCAACCGGCGCAATCGCTTCAACCCTCCGCGGGCTCTTCGAAAACTTCGCGACAAAGGACGCACACGCACGTGATCGAAGAAAGTAGGACTTCCCCTACCTGCTTCCTCTATAACGAAGTACACGCAACCCGCGACTGCAGCATATTTCGTAACCTCTTTCCGCTCGCTCGGTTCGAAACGTTAAAAGGCCAGCACGTATGCATAAATTGTCTAGGCGCGAGTCATACCGTCTCGAATTGCCCCAGCACGAACGTCTGTAGACAGTGTGGAGAGAAGCACCATACACTGCTGCACCGAGGAGAAATCGGGGCCCCCAGCAGACCAAAAACGAGTGGTTTCTAACCAGGAGCTTCGTTCCAGCAATCGCGACCCGACGCGCCTGCCCCTGTGCAGACTCTTACGGCACCTTTATCGTCCCAAGCCTCAGCGCAGCCCTCGAGCTCGGAAGGAACCGGTAGCAACGTTGCGACACACTTCGCCGAAGCCAGCTCAAATGGCAGAAGGACTGTCCTACTGGCTACCGCAATGGTCAAAGTCTTCGCGCCTAACAGTCAGTCACGATTAGCCCGCGCGCTGTTAGACCAGGGGTCCCAATCTTCATTTGTGTCCAACAACCTTGTCCAACAGCTACGCATGCGAAAGGTCCGATCACCAATTTCCGTGACCGGTCTCAGCGGCTAGCAGACCAATACAATAAATCATAGCGTGCAACTTCGGATAGGCTCCTCCCAACAGGCGTCACCCGCACTATCTACTCGTGCGTTTGTAGTGCGCAGCATAACGCAGTACGTTCCGCCTCCAGTCCAGGAGGAGAACTATAGCTCCCTGTCCGATCTCGCGCTCGCGGATCCCACGCCCGCATCCCAGCAACGTATCGAGTTGCTCCTCGGCGCGGACATCTTCGCGCAGATTCTCCGACCCGGCGTTAGACGCACCAGCGACCAAGGTCCGATCGCCCAAAATGCGATCCTCGGTTGGATCTTATCCGGGTGCCTTGACTCAGCGGAACCCCATCGCCTCGCAGTCACCACGCATCACGGGGTTACCACTGATCCGGTGGAACGTGCGTTAGCTCGTTTTTGGGAGACCGAATCGGTCCCCGAAACGCGTACTCTCACCCCTCTGGAGATCGAATGCGAGCGGCACTTCAAGACTACCTATTCGCACGACGCAACCGGCCGATTCATTGTGCGGTTGCCGTTCCTCAAATCGGTCCCCGATGACTTCCTCGGAGATTCCCTCAGAGGAGCCACCGCGTCACTGGAGCGTTTGAACCGGAAACTCCGCAATAACGAAGCAGTAGCCCGCGAATATAAAGAATTCATTCGCGAGTATGAATCGCTCCACCATATGACCCGTCTCGATCCCATCGACCGCTCGAGGAATTACATCCCCCATCGCGCCGTTCGACGCGAGGACAGCTTAATAACCAATCTACAAGTCGTCTTTAACGCGTCGAGCCATACGTCAAGCGGGTACTCATTAAATGACCTTCTCCATACTGGCCCGAAGTTACAGCTAGAGATTGCCCGAATACTGCTCGCGTGGCGACTCTCTAAATATGTAATGGTAGCGGACATCGAGAAAATGTTTCGACAGATTCTTGTACACCCACAAGATCGTAAATTCCAATCTATCTTGTGGAAGAACGAATCTAGCGGCAATCTTGAGGCGTTCGACTTAAACACGGTGACATATGGAACCGCCTGCGCCTCATACCTCTCAATGCGCGTGATTCAAGAGGTAAACACGTTGGAAGGTACGGAATACCCCCTCGCGGCCCCGATTCTCCGGAACAGTGTTTACGTCGACGACGTATTCATGGGCGCGTCGGACAAACAGCTGCTCGAGCAGACTAGAAGACAGGTCTGTCAGCTGCTATCTCGAGGTGGATTCAAAACCACGAATTCACACGCAGTGGATCTGCGAATATTCCATAATTCGGAACTCAAAGTCCTCGGTGTAAGATGGATCCCCTCGGACGACGCGTTCTACTTCGATCTACACAAACTCGTGGTTCGACAGGAGAAAATGAGCAAGCGCGAACTGCTCTCGGAGATCGCGACGTTATTCGACCCGCAAGGATGGCTGTCCCCTATAATTATTCGAGCCAAAATCCTTATGCAGCAACAATGGCTCGAAAAAATCAGCTGGGATGACTGCGTATCGGACAACACCCGCGAATCCTGGAACATCTTCTGCATGGAATGGCGTGCGTTAAACGCAATGAAAATTCAGCGGTGGATTCAGTACGCCCCTGATTCACTCGAAATCCAATTACATGGATTCAGCGACGCATCTCGCGCCGCCTTTTCGTGCGCTGTTTACGCCCGTGTGACGTCTCTCACCGGCGAAACGCATACACCGCTGCTCACAGCCAAATCGCGAGTAGCCCCAATAAAAACGGTCTCCATCCCTATCTTAGAGTTGAATGGAGCCGTCATGTTGACCGAAGTGGCCGCACACGTGGCCCTCTCAATCGGGATACCAGTAAGTCGGACAGTTTGCTGGACGGACTCCACGATTGTCCTCGCATGGCTGCGGAAACATCCCGCTGCTTGGAAGACTACGGTGGCCAACAGGACGTCCAAAATCCACACCACGCTGCCGAATGCTATCTGGAAACACGTGCCGACGCACTACAATCCTGCGGATTTAAATTCGCGCGGAGTAAGCGCTGAAACGCTGCTATCATCAACGTTGTGGATCGACGGTCCGTCATGGTTTAAGAGGGACGAAGAGGATTGGCCCGTTCAGGAAACCTACGAAACTGAGGAAGAAAGATGTAAGACCGCCGTCCATAACACAACAACCGTTAAGGACTGGGATGTTCTGTCTCGCTTCTCAAGCTGGAAACGCCTGATCCGCGTGTTCTGTCACGTGCGGCGATTTATAAACACGGTGCGAAAACAAACAGGCACCGCGCTCTCCTCGTTCCTCACCGCCTCTGAGCTACGCGACGCGGAAAGAACAATACTGCTCCTAATCCAACGCAGTTCGTTCGCAACCGAAATCTCCGCGCTCGTCCAGAAAACATCGTTACCCAATCGCTCGACACTCTTATCGCTCAACCCTTTTATCGACCAATACGGAGTCGTACGCGTAGGCGGGAGGCTCAGAAACTCCTTCTTGCCCTGGGAAACGAAGCACCCCGCGATATTGCCGAAAAATTACGTTTCCGACCTCATAATTCGGGAGTCGCATCTTTTCTCATTACATGGCGGGACGCAAATAACCACGTACACAGTCCGACAAAAATACTGGATACTAGGGTTGCACAATTCGGTCCGCCGTGTGATCCATCAATGCGTCAAATGCGCGCGTTGGCGGGCGGAGACTGGTACACAAGTGATGCAAGACCTTGTGACGTCACGTTGCCGACCATCTCCGCCATTTTCGAACATTGGGGTGGACTACACCGGCCCATATCAGGTTAGAGATGCACCAGGGCGCGGGAAACGGACGTATAAAAAATACATCGCAGTATTCATCTGCTTTGCTACTCACGCGATTCACTTAGAGTTGGTTGATGATTGTTCCACGGCTGCTTTCCTCGCCGCCTTCGATCGCTTCACGTCCAGACGCGGTGTTCCTCAGACGATCACCAGCGACGATGGGACGAACTTCGTACTTACAAATTTATATAATATTGTACTGTAATCTTTACTCGTTGATAGATCATGAAATACTGAGCAATTTCTAAACATATTAACAGAGTGTGCTATCATTTCGACCTTAGTATGGAACAGTTTTTCTTCGTTGTACACAAACATGTACGACATTATGACTTATTTCCAGCAAGCCGCATATTCTGAGCTCAAATTTTGCATAAGTCATTGAGAAATTAAAGATAGCACACCTGGGCTATCTTTTTGACGAGGGGTGTATATATTGTAACGAAATCTCTATTTCACTAAATAAATGAATACACTTTCAATAACTGTAACACGCTATTTTCTGGAGGAAGGCAACTATCTTTGACTATATCGCCTTTATCGCCTTTGACGTCTCGTACGTCCGCTTTCTCTCAAGTCTGTCTCCCGACTCTCATTCGTTCCAGCGTCGTTGTCCTCACAACGCTGTAACCAACCTGAATCTTCTAACAATTCTATACAACGGGTGTACCGACTGACGCGTAACATTAGTATGTCGGTAGACCCGTAACACTTCCCCCCCTCCTCCAAAAAAAAACGAACTTTATTCAAAAAAATGACCTGTGATTTTGTGGGAGCAAAAATAACGAAACAAACACCGTGGACCCTTCAAAATCACCAACTAACCCGGCATTTGCCCGATGCCCCAGGGAAAACCACGGTTTAAAAACCTGGAGTGGTTAGCGGCCGAAAAGAAAATACAACATAATCAAGTAACAATTGGTAACTTCAAAATAACAACAATATTATAATTTTAATGTATGCAGTCTTGAATTTCTCCCTCCACAACTTGCTTTTCTTTTTCTTTTCTTGTACTCCTGTAAATTAGTAGACCAGCGATTCCTAGCAAACCAGGAATAACGTTAGCATCTTTGAAAACTCAGACTTATTATTAATTCTTCTTTTTTTTATATAATAATTCCTACTACTACTACTTATCATTAAACTTTGCAAGTCTATTAACATGCACTACTTTAAATTTCTGCTTATTCTTCTTAATCCTATAGACAACATCACTCAATTTTGTGTTAATAACATACGGTCCATCCCAATGACATTGAAGTTTAGGGCACTTCCCTTTTACTCTGAGAGGCTGATACAACCATACCAAATCCCCCTCCCGAAAAGATTTCTCCACTACTTTAGAATCATATTGCTGTTTCATTTTAAACGAAGAAATTTCTTGTTGTTTTCTAACGAATTTGTGAATAGCATCCATTTTATCTCTCAAATCTAAATTGAAATCACAATACAAAACATTCTTAATTGGAAGACTTCCTCGAAACAAGTCCAATGGCAAACAAATTTCGCGGCCGTATAACATCATTGATGGACTTAATTTTAAATTTTCATGCTGAGCAGACCTATACGCAAGAAGAAAAAGAGGAACTAACTCGTCCCAATCGCTTTGATGCTTAGACACAAACATTGAAAGATATTGAAGAATTGTCCTATTTAACCTTTCTACAAGACCATCCGATTGTGGATGTAGAGGAGTCGTTCTAGTTTTCTTAGTGCCTAACAAAATCATTAGTTCTTTAAAAATATTTGATTCAAAAGTTCGCCCTTGATCAGAATGAATTTCTTGAGGGACTCCGTGACGACTTACAATATCCCTAGTTAACGCATTGGCTACGGTTCTGGCCTGAAAATTTGGTAAAGGTATTACCTCTGGCCATCTAGTGAAGTAATCTGCCACAACTAACATAAAACGATTTCCAGAAAATGATTTTGGTAAAGGACCTAAGATGTCTAAAGCTATTCTCTCGAAAGGAGAACCTACATTGTAAATTTGTAACAATCCCTTGCCACGATTAGCCGTGCCTTTCCTGGAAATACAAACCTCGCAACGATTACACCATTTTTCTACATCTTTAATACAATTAACCCAATAAAAACGTTCCCTGATCCGAGAAACTGTTTTATTGATGCCGAAATGTCCCCCAGCAGACGAATCATGAGCCTCACGCAGAACTGCATCTTTCATTCCTCTTGGTACCACTAATTGCCAAACTATCTTTTTTCCTCCGCAGATTCCCACTTTTTTAATAAAAGACCATCTCGAATCTCTAAAGATTCCCACAATGAGAAATAAAATTTAACCTCCGGTGACGAAGCCGTCAAAACTTCTTTAGGCGGCTTATTTCCCAACAGTTTACTTTCAAAAACCAATTTTAAGTGTGGATCATTCCTCTGAGAATTCCCCCAATCCTTCGTTTCAAACAAGGAACACCGGGTACGAAGGATTGGAATTTCTTCAACCTCCTGACAATGTACGTCTCTACTTTCCGCATTTAAACAACGCCTACAATTATCTGTCCAACAAGGTCTTCTAGATAACGCATCAGCATTGGAATGTAATTTACCACTCCGATAACAAATCGTGAAATCGTATTGTTGAAGTCTTTCTATCCATCTGGCTATCTGACCCTCAGGGTTTTTAAACGAAAGTAACCACGATAACGCCGCATGGTCTGTGCGTACTGTAAATTTCCTTCCATACAAATAATGATGAAAGTGCTCTATAGCTTTAATTATCGCCAATAACTCCCTTCGAGTAATGCAGTAGTTTTTCTCTGATTTATTTAGAGATTTATTAAAATAAGCAACAACTCTCTCTTCACCATCCTGAACCTGCAGTAAAACCGCCCCTATACCGACATTTGAAGCATCCGTATCTAACAGGAAAGGATCACTGTGTGAAGGATAAGCTAAAATCGGTGTTGAAGTTAAACAAATTTTTAACTCCTCAAAAGCTTTCTCCGCTTCCTCTGACCAAACAAAACTTTTATTTTCCGTCAAGTCAAAAAGCGGCCTTGCAACCGTGGCATAATTCTTTACAAACCGCGAAAAATAAGTACACAACCCTAAAAAGCTTTTCATTTCCGACTTATTCCTCGGTCTAGGCCACTCCCTGATTGTGGAAATTTTCTCCGGATTCGTTTTAACACCTTCCCTAGAAACAATGTGCCCTAAGTATTTGACCTCTGCTTGAAAAAAAGAACCATTTGAGGGGCCACAAGAAGACCCGCTTCGCGAAGTTTATCAAATACCAAATGCAAATTTTGCAGTTCCTCTTCGAACGTCTTCCCAAAAATGATAATATCGTCTAGATAAACGAGACATTTTCGCCAAGTCAGATCTCCCAAAACATTTTCCATTAACCTCTCAAACGTAGCTGGTGCATTACACAACCCAAATGGCATAACTCTAAATTGCCATAACCCTTCGCCTACCGAAAACGCAGTCTTTTCGCGATCCCTCTCATCCATCTCGATCTGCCAGTAACCACTCTGTAAGTCCAAAACCGAAAACCACGAAGATCCCGCAATCGCATCCAGAGTATCGTCAATCCGAGGTAAGGGATATGAATCTTTCTTCGTTATGTTGTTTAGCCGGCGATAATCTATACAAAACCTTGTCGAACCATCTTTCTTTTTAACTAAAACCACCGGGGACATCCAAGAGCTAACCGATTTTTCAATCACCCCCTGGTTTTCCATGTCCGCAATTAACTGCCGTACCTCGTCCTTTCGCTGCACGGGAACCCTACGTGGAGCTTGTTTAATAGGTGCGTGATCTCCCGTATCTATTCGATGCTTCACTACCTTGCACTTTCCCAATTGCTTTTTATCTTTTGCGAAGACGTCTTGAAATGAAATTAGAAAATTCCTAAAGTCTTCCTTTTCACTCTGGCCTAGGAGTACGGAATTATCTTCCAAACTCGGAAACAAAAACTCTGGCAAAACCCGGTCTTCAGAATCTCCTGCCATGCCTTCGCCACTTTCCGATGACCCAGCATCGATAGAACAACCATTAAACCGAATTTTGTCTACTCCGGCTGTAGCGGCCAGCGTTTACATAAAGTCCGTACGACGATTGCCTTGGTACCGGGACGAGATCTGGGCATCTGGCTATGGTTTGGGCCTGTCACCGTAATTTGTCAATAGTTATTGCCGCCCGTACCCGGGTCCAAAAAAGGACATTGTTCAATTTTGCGTTAGCAACATCTTGTCCCTTGCTTCGCCTCGGTTGCAGGTATGCCCCTGGCGTTTTATAGCTACCAGATGTGGGGTTTTCCTGCCTTGGCCGGCATCTTGGGGACACGTGAACCGCTACTCAAGGCGTCTGTTTTCCTCACCCCCACCTTGCCGCGTCTCCGCATTTTTTTTTTTTTGTAGATTACCCTTGCGACTCTTGGGCCCATTCCGAGCCCTTAGTTTCGGCTCCTCCCACCCTCAACTTCCAAGGAAGGGGAATTTTGACGCGTAAGGGAAGGGAGAGCCGACCCATCGGCGAAGCTTGTCGCAGATTTTTAGATTTAGATTTAGCTGGACAGCAAGACAAGCAACTTCGCTCTCGCCTGAATCAAATAGTCGTCAGGCGACCAGTTTTTCTCAACATTGTATAATTTGTAACCTTGCAACATAGTTTGAAATATACATAGTTTTGTTCACTACGATTAACCTTATTAGTCCTTCAATCGTGAAGGTGGTCCTTCGAGTGAAGTAGCGGGCACCTCGCAGTGCAAAAACAACAAAGGTCCGAACGATCAATCCTTGGTCAACCACGGACATTATCATTGGTCCCACGAGCCGGATTTGATAGTTGGAAAACTCCACCTCGTCAAGGAACTTGGGCCTTTCGGAAGTTTGGACAACAGCTTGTACATCCAGTGCGGCATCTGTGTGTGACGACAACGTTCACCAATCCCCTGGACGTGATAGGAGCAAGCGGCGTACAGCTTCAAGGGTACCATAGCAATCATCTTGCATCAGGAGAGCGACGGAGCGAGCTGATCACGGAAGCCTTCTGCCATCGTTTGGATCTCTGGCATCGAGAAAGGCATTTAGTGGCATTTCTAGTCTGGAAGCATCGTGGCTGCCAGGATACAACGAGCATCCTCGGAGAAGATCTGTTGAAGCTGCTTGGCAACGCTGATCCACTCCTTCCAGGTTCCGTGAGTCATTATCCTTGGTTTTAGTTTGTGTTTCCATCGTGTACAACATGGATGCGATAAAATCATTAGTTGCTGAGCGCGGAACTGTGAAAGCCCGTCTGACAATGTTTAAAAAATTTGTAGAGTCAACGGACGTTAATTCGGACATAGTTGCATTTGAGAAACGCGTTCAGGCAAACGAAAGTATCTATGGGAAGTTCGATACAGTACAATCGCAGATAGAAGCCGCTGTCATAGACACGCCGCAGCAGGAAGCTCAGTTCGCGGAGCGTGAGCAGTTTGAGGAGCGCTATTTCCGCACGATTTCTGTAGCCGAGGAACGGCTGATAAAGGCTCGCGGTAATTCAGCCCCTGGCCCATCGTCGGTTAATAGCGCCACACCGGAATCGTCCGAGTCGCGTCCCTCGACGCGCCTACCGGTCATAAAACTGCCAAGTTTTGATGGGGATGTAGGCAAATGGATTCGTTTTAGGGACACGTTTACCTCTTTAGTACATGATTCAGAAAAGCTAACGGACATCGATCGGTTCAATTATTTAGTAGCGTCACTATCGGGTCCTGCTGCGCGAGCAATAGAGTCTTTTAACGTATCAGCAGCAAATTATAGATTAGCTTGGGCGCGATTAAAGGAACGCTATAACGATTCAAAGGCATTAATCGCTCACCATACAAAATCATTATTAGAAATTAGGCCAATCAAAGGATCAAGCGGCGCGGCACTTAGCGAACTCATAGATACAGTTGTGAACAATTTACGCTCTCTCGAATCTCTGCTAAAACCGCAGGAAATATTAGATGTGATCATCAGCGCTTGTTTAACGAAGGGTTTGGATAGTGTTTCCCTCGATGAATGGGAAAAGCGCTCGATGGAGTCGCGTGCAATGCCAACCTTTAAAGCATTCACGGCATTTTTAGAACAAAGGGCGCAATATCTTATACGAAAGGACGCGAATAGGCCGTCCGGTAGCGGCATCTCGGTCGACCGTCCGAAAACTAGCAAACTGCGCGATGGTGCGAATAGAGATTACGTAGCAGCAGCTCATGTCACTAGCAAACTTAGTAAATGCGTGCTATGCGACGGGGACCATACGCTGCAATACTGTGCGAAATGGTTAGCCATGCCCTTTTCGGAAAGGCATGACACAGTGAAACGCTCATACTTGTGTTTCAATTGTCTGTCCCCGGGACATAGTATCAAGGCATGCACCCGCGGGAAATGTCGTAAATGTAGTAGAAAACACCACACCTTGTTGCATAGAGAGGATACCGGCATCAATGACATAGAAGAAAATGAAGAACGCCCCGTGCCGACTAGTTCTCACGTAGTGCATTCGGGCATCGCAAATTCAGCCGAGGTCGGCGCCGAATGTACCATACTTTCGACCGCATTAGTCTACGTAATAGATAGCAAGGGAAACAGCCACAAATGTCGCGCGTTATTAGATGTAGGGTCTCAGGCAAATTTTGTTAGCCGGGAATTTTGTGATCGAATTGCACCTCGTCGGGCCGTCGAAACAATGGTCGGTGGTTTGGGACGAGTCAGAAACCCGATTCGATCCACAGCGCAGCTTCGCATCGCGTCCAGTCGTGCCGATTTTAAGGCTAATTTGTCGTGTCTCGTTATCGAGAAAATTACCGAAGAAATGCCGAATGTTTCATTGAACAAATTCAGCGTTCCGATACCTGCCGGAGTAGTTCCCGCGGACCCTGACTTTTACACCTCGGGTCGGGTCGATTTGTTGATTGGCGCTTGTCTATTTTGGGACCTTCTATGCATTGGTCAGATAAAGGTTGGATTAGGAAATTTGATGTGGCAAAAAACGCGTCTCGGTTGGGTGTTAGGTGGCAGTATGCCGTGGGCAAATCGGAATTTAGATGGCAAGCAGCTTCGCGCTTGCCACATGGTAACAAACGCTCAGCTCGAAAAAAGCGTATCGCGGTTCTGGGAGGTAGAGGAGGTAGGAAACATCGGCGCCATAGAACAAAATGATCCGTGCGAACAGCATTTTAAGAAGCATACTACTCGCGACAAAAAAGGGCATTTCGTTGTTAGTATACCGTTTAACGAGCGAGTTCATGAATTAGGCGAATCTCACACTCAAGCGGAACGGCGTTTGTTAAATTTAGAGCGGAAGTTTAGGCGGAACCCCGATCTAGAGAAACAATACAAAGACTTCCTTCGGGAATATATAGAGTTGGGTCACATGACCAAGTTAGAAACGAAGGATGCAACTAGGGTTGAAAATAGTTTTTATCTGCCCCATCATGCGGTACTGAAAGAAGATAGCACCACCACCAAGCTTCGCGTAGTTTTTGATGGGTCGGCAAAAACATCCACGGGCGTTTCCCTAAACGATACGCAGATCGTAGGTTTACCGGTACAGGACGATCTTTTTAGTATACTAATTAGATTTAGAAGCCATAAAATTGTTCTGTCGGCTGACATCGCCAAAATGTATAGGCAGGTCGTAGTACGAGAACAGGATCGCAGGTACCAGAGGATCCTTTGGCGTTTTAGTGAGGACGAGGATACAGGCACCTATTCACTAAATACCGTAACTTATGGCACGGCCTCGGCTTCATACTTAGCAACACGGGCCTTGCAGCAGGTAGGCAAGGATTGCGCGCGCTCAGCCCCTTCCGTCAGTAAGGCAATTTTAAGGGATTTTTATGTCGATGACTTATTGACGGGTTGTGAGACACTCGAACAGGCTTTGGAATTGCATGAATCCTTGAACCGGGTCTTGGCACAAGCTGGCTTTTCGTTAAGAAAGTGGGCAAGCAATGACCCTAGAACATTTGACCCCGTCGGCGATGAGACACGAAATTTAGAATTCAAGGCGGTCGATAGGGAATCGAAGACACTAGGCCTTTTGTGGTCCGTGTCCACCGACGAGTTGGGATATAATAGCAGTTATCGTACGTTTCCTAGAATCACCAAGCGCTATATTCTCTCGGAAATAGCTCAGATTTTCGACCCTCTTGGGCTTATCGGTCCCATCATAATTAGGGCCAAGCTCTTCATGCAAGGACTCTGGCAGCTTAAATTAGGTTGGGATGAAGGCCTCACGCAGGATCTCCATTCCCAATGGGTTGCGTTCAGAAACGAGGTGCAGGAAATATCCTCGTTGCGTATTCCTCGGCGTGTAGTGTTGTCCCACCTGCATGTGGAGGTACATTGTTTTTCGGATGCGTCGGAACGGGCATACGGAGCAGCCGTCTACCTGCGCTCGAGGGCGGACAATGGACCGTGGGTCGTGCGGTTGTTATGTGCTAAATCGCGGTTAGCACCTCTCAAAACCGTTAGCTTGCCGCGTCTAGAATTATGCGGGGCCGTTTTATTAGCTCAGCTATTGGCAAAGGTACGGGATTCCCTACGCATTCGTCCAACCCGCGAGTATTGTTGGACCGACAGCCAAATAGTCCTGGCTTGGATAAAGGACAGGCCATGCAGATGGAAAACTTTTGTAGCCAACCGAACTGCCGAAATTCAAACGTTGACGACAGGTAGTAATTGGGCTCATGTAGTGTCAGCCGACAATCCCGCGGATCTTCTATCCCGCGGTACAACGTTATCATCCCTGGCAGATAGTAAATTGTGGTGGCATGGTCCAGCTTGGTTGTCGTTTGACAACAAGGAATGGCCTCATTCTGAGCCAATCTTGATCGAGGCGCCGGAAGAACGACCTGCTCAAGTCGTACAATTAGCTGCGTCGGTTCTTCGCGAACCTCTAGTAATAGATTTAACCGCGCGGTATTCATGTTACAGCAAGTTGCTTCGGATTGTAACATACATTTTTAGATTTATCGGTAACGCTCGAAATCAGCCAGGTAATAGAGATTCGCAGAGCAATCATCGCTGTCCTCCATCCGTAATTGAGCTCGCATTGGCTGAGCGAGTAGTAATTAAAGCCACTCAAGAGCGCTTTTTTAGCAAGGAGATGCGGCAATTGAAGGCAGGACGGCCTGTAGGTAGAGATAGTTCGCTGCTTTCCCTGCACCCATTCCTTGACGATCACGGGATCATCAGGGTGGGCGGGCGTCTACAGAACGCTCCGATGGCATTTGATCAGAAGCATCCTATCATTGTACCGAGTTCGGGTCCGTTAGCAACCTTATTAGTACGACGCGAGCATTTGAGATTGTTGCATGCTGGATTTCAGCAAACATTCGCCTCTCTACATTCGACGTACTGGTTAGTATCCGGTAGGCGCGTCACTCGGAAGGTGTTGCGAAACTGCATAAAATGCTTTCGGTCAAGCCCTTATGGCACGCAACCACGGATGGGCAACTTACCAGCGGATCGCGTCACTCCTGCTCGCGCTTTCACTACTTGTGGTGTGGACTATGCCGGTCCTTTTCGTATCATTGAGCGCGGACGATCCCGTACTGCTAGAAAGGCCTACATTTGTTTATTTGTTTGCATGGTCACAAAGGCGGTACATATTGAACTTGCCGTAGACTTAACTACCGACGCGTTTCTCAATTGCCTGCATCGATTCATTTCACGCCGTGGTAGATGCCAGGCTATATATTCGGATAACGGCACGAATTTTGTCGGTGCGCGAAACGAATTGAAAGAGCTAGGAATCTTGTTATCCTCACGGTCACACCACGATAGAATCTTAGAAGTATTGGCTCAAGAAGGCATAGAATGGCATTTCATCCCTCCTCGTGCTCCGCATTTTGGTGGGTTATGGGAGCGAGGGGTTCGCTCAATTAAAACACATATGAAGCGTGTCATCGGAGAACAGAGGCTCACATTCGAAGAATTGTACACGGTGTTGACCCAAATTGAAGCATGCCTCAATTCCCGTCCGCTTCATCCTTTGTCCCCAGATCCCTCTGATCTGAATCCATTGACGCCTGGTCATTTCCTGGTGGGAGAAGCGTTGACGGCGCTTCCCCAGGCCGATTTGGTCCAGATCACTCAAAACCGACTTAGTAGATTTCAGCTACTGCAACAGATGATTCAACATTTTTGGAAGCGATGGCAACGAGACTATCTGCACGGGTTGCAGCAGCGCCAAAGGTGGAAGTCCGACTCTCCCGATGCTCCAACCCTCGGAGCAATGGTCCTGATCAAAGAGGATAATCTTCCACCAATGAAGTGGGCATTGGGTCGAATTCTGGAGCTGCATCCAGGACAAGATAGTGTGTCGAGGGTAGTCTCCATTCGCACCGCAACCGGAGTCGTCAAGAGGCCAGTTGTAAAGATATGTTTACTGCCTATCGCGGAAGAACATTTGGATACCGAATCCGCGTAGATTGTATTTCACCTCTGTTTCTTGTAGTCTGTTAAGAAATTTTGTAAATAATTGTACATAAGGTTTATGTCGCGCTATTTTTTTTGATTTCTGTCTTATTTACTTGCTTTAAGTCTAATTTAGTAGCCCTTGCTTGCGTGTTTTCATTATTATCGTTGTTTCATTCTCGGTTTAATTCGTTGCGGTTGCTTGTAGTGTACAATCCCATTATCGTATTAGAGTAATGCTTCTACTTCGTTCGTTAAGGTTAGGATGTTTTATTTATGCGATTGAACTCTGTCAGTTCAAGGTGGGCGGTATGTAGCGGCCAGCGTTTACATAAAGTCCGTACGACGATTGCCTTGGTACCGGGACGAGATCTGGGCATCTGGCTATGGTTTGGGCCTGTCACCGTAATTTGTCAATAGTTATTGCCGCCCGTACCCGGGTCCAAAAAAGGACATTGTTCAATTTTGCGTTAGCAACATCTTGTCCCTTGCTTCGCCTCGGTTGCAGGTATGCCCCTGGCGTTTTATAGCTACCAGATGTGGGGTTTTCCTGCCTTGGCCGGCATCTTGGGGACACGTGAACCGCTACTCAAGGCGTCTGTTTTCCTCACCCCCACCTTGCCGCGTCTCCGCAATTTTTTTTTTTTTGTAGATTACCCTTGCGACTCTTGGGCCCATTCCGAGCCCTTAGTTTCGGCTCCTCCCACCCTCAACTTCCAAGGAAGGGGAATTTTGACGCGTAAGGGAAGGGAGAGCCGACCCATCGGCGAAGCTTGTCGCAGATTTTTAGATTTAGATTTAGCTGGACAGCAAGACAAGCAACTTCGCTCTCGCCTGAATCAAATAGTCGTCAGGCGACCAGTTTTTCTCAACATTGTATAATTTGTAACCTTGCAACATAGTTTGAAATATACATAGTTTTGTTCACTACGATTAACCTTATTAGTCCTTCAATCGTGAAGGTGGTCCTTCGAGTGAAGTAGCGGGCACCTCGCAGTGCAAAAACAACAAAGGTCCGAACGATCAATCCTTGGTCAACCACGGACATTATCACCGGCAATATGCAAACAGTTATTCTCCAAATCAACCGAACAGCTATATCTCGACAGAAAATCCAGCCCTAAGATGCAATCCTCCTCGATATCGACAACAAGAAACCTATGCCGAACGCGTAGTTTCCCGAGCTCAACAAAAGCGCTGCGCTCCCCGAAAATTTGAACCCTCTCTCCTGTAACGGATCTAAGAAGTATTTCGCTTGACATTGAACAACCACCCTCGACTGACGTCCCCTTTAGAAGTGAAACTCGCGAACCGGTATCGACAATGAACTTTCGGGAATGACCATCCAGAAGGCCCGTGACGCTAACACCAGACTCCACCGCGACGTTATTAACCGAAGAAATTCGATAGAGGGTATTTTCCTGTATTGGATCGTTTGCAACCCTCTTTACAACGATCCCTTCTGGTTTCCCGAAGCGTTAGTCTTATTCAAAGAACAATTTGAAGAAATATGACCAATCTTTCCACACTTCCAGCAAGTCAAAGGTCTGCTAAAGTCACGCGGCTGTCCCCCGTATGGACGAAAACGGCGCGAGTCCATCCTTGCACTCTCTTGCATAGGCTGCTGGGACCTCCAAGAGTCCTGGAAATTTAGAGCTTCCACCCTCACCGCGATCGCGAGTGTCTCATCCAGTGTGGAACAATTCATCGAAGCAAGGGTGACATCTCTCTTGAGGTTGTGGTCCCCGATCGCCTCGAGGAACCTCTGGTGCGCTTGCTTATCTCGAAATTCCGGTGTCGCGTCAGGGAAAGCCGAGTGGGAAAGAAAACAAATTTGGTTAGCCAAAGCCCGAAGAGACTCTCCTCTACGTTGTCTATAATTAAAGAACCTAAACCGGTCTAGCTGCGCCAAGTGCTCATTGCCGTATTGAATATTTAAACGAGAAACAAGCGCGTCAAAGTCGGTTCGTTTCGATTCCTCGAGACACGACAGGGCCGTAAGGGCCTCACCCTCAAGAGAGTCTACGAGGGCCAGAGTCTTAGTGGTGTCGTCCCAGTTATTAATCTTTGCCAGAGTAAGAAACTGTGTCAAGTACAGTCTCCATAAATCCGAACCGTTAAATTTTGCGGGCTTAACGCGGTAAAAAGATGGATTAGCATTGCACGGACGCGAACATTGATTGAACGCGCGTGAACCTACGTCATCGGCGGCCTCACGGTTCCCATCCCCTACAAATCTCTCCAAAAGAGAAGTAAGCTGGCAAAGACTGGCCTGATTATTCGTTAACTGTGTCTGCATGGACGCGAACTCCTCCGCTCGAGAATCCGCCTGGTTTTCCAGCAGTCGTGCCTCCAAAGCCGCGAGACGCTCTTCCAAACGAACAGACCGAGTCTGCATCTCGTTCCGCTAATCGCTTGCTCAGCCACAGAATCCCACTTCTGACACCAATGTAACGAAATCTCTATTTCACTAAATAAATGAATACACTTTCAATAACTGTAACACGCTATTTTCTGGAGGAAGGCAACTATCTTTGACTATATCGCCTTTATCGCCTTTGACGTCTCGTACGTCCGCTTTCTCTCAAGTCTGTCTCCCGACTCTCATTCGTTCCAGCGTCGTTGTCCTCACAACGCTGTAACCAACCTGAATCTTCTAACAATTCTATACAACGGGTGTACCGACTGACGCGTAACATTAGTATGTCGGTAGACCCGTAACAATATATACAGGGTGTCCCAAAATTCGTGAAAATCCCGAAAGGGGGTGTTTCCTGAGACCATTTCAAGCGACAGTTTCCTTTGCACCAATGTCAGCCGCGGCTTTGTTTAGGAGTTATTAACGAAAAACACGGACCAATCAGAGCGCGCCCTGACCCGCCGCGCCGGCAAGCGAGTGTCGATGGTACGCCGTGATATCGCAACGAACAAGAGTTTCACGATAATGTGATCCTCTCCGATTTCGATGAGCTTTGGATATGTTGTCAAGACCATGATTCTGAATAACATTTCTCTTTAGACTTTATGGCGATCGGCTTTAGTTTACGAGATAATTGTAAAAAAAGAGAAGAAGCAGAAACTGATTGAATTAAAAACTAACTTATTCAGCCGTAAATCCATTTGCTGCTTCGAAATGTGTGTCACTGGGTCACTCGGTGACGAACTGCACAGATATCTTCAGGTATACGGCAGTACCGAATGGTAAGGGACATACGGTCAGGTCAACGAACTGCACAGCCGGTGGTAGATAGTTGGTATGCTAAGGCCTAAGAGATGCGCGGTCAAGTTGACGATCACGTGATGGGGAACACCAACGCCGCCTGTGTCCCGGGCCCGAAACATAGTGGTTGAATTATTTGCATTTCAGCTTATACCCCCTGGGACCCACATCATCTTTACCCGACTTACGAAACTTTACCCGAACGAGAGAAGAAGCAGAAACTGATTGAATTAAAAACTTACTTATTCAGCCGTAAATCCATTTGCTGCTTCGAAATGTGTGCCACTGGGTCACTTGGTGACGAACTGCACAGATGTCTTCCGGTATACGGCAGTACCGAAAGGTAAAAGACGTACGGCCAAGTCGACGAACTGCACAGCCGGTGGTAGATACTGCTTGGAGATGACAAGAAGGTCCCTGAGGGGACGTAGAGGCAAGAGGGGTCTATTGTTGTGTATAGCAGTAGTAGTGTGTGTGTGACCGCTTCGGCCAATAGAAGGCGTGCACCTTCCAAGCTAACCATCGGGCGCGCATTCTTGTCTACGTCACCGCATTCCTGCCAGGGATCTTCTTGTCATCTCCCAGCAGTAGTTGGTATACTAAGGCCTAAGGGATGCGCGGTCAAGTCGACGATCCAGAATTTCACTTTCACTTTCGAATCGATAAATAATTCGTATGTTTATTTGACACAGATGCCTTGAAATTTTTCCACACTCACAATCACTGTTAACATTTGTCAACACACATAGTTATTCACTAATAATAATTGCCATATTCTTTGTACTGCTGCACAAATCACAACAATGCAATCACTAGACTGCGGATTTCATGCATTTGTAGCAAACATGAGAAGGTGCATTTTAAGACAGTAGAGAGATTGAAATAATTTCAAAACACCAATGTATTATTTTCAACTTCTTAAAATGATCACAGTAAGAATCAAATATCTGTCTGGCTCCTGTCTCTTGTAATAGCGGCAGCCAACTTTTATTTTGCATAAAAATCCGCAGTCTAGTGATTAGTTTAAATATCACTATCAAAAACACAGCTAATAACAACCGTTAGTTTTGAATTGACAAATCTTTGGAAATGTTCTCTCTACCGCGGCTCGAAATACACTGATTTTCCGCAAGATTTTTCTAAAGAATTAGGAAGGGCATTTAGAGTGTCGAAATTCGAAATGCACGTTGTAGCACGTTTACGAAAACGACGGGACGGTTAGACGAAAAACAGGATACGGGGAGGATGTTCAGTTTTTCCTGCAGATTGGTACGCAGAGTCGATGGGTAACCCTTCGAAAACGTCGTCTGTCCTTCTTCTAGAAAGTTTCTCAAGGAAGGTATAGGACAATAGGGATGCTACGCTGACCTGACATTTTTACCCCTTGCTGGATAAAAGGACGAATGACGTTTGTTTTGTTTCTCGTGTTGCAAATGATTATTCCGTTGAATTTCACGCAAATGATTATTTACAATATTTACAACACGGTCACCTGCCGAATTAACATTGGGTGACTGATTACTTCCGAAGCAATGGATAGCGGTAGATGGCGGGAAAACGGCGCGTTTATATATTTTCGAAGTGAGCCTTCACGTAGATTTCGTAATCTCTCCGAAGATATGCTGATGTACTAGGCTACTTTGAGTTCCGACCGTGATCGTTTCTGAGTTGATTCTGACCTTTGACTCGAGTCAGCTCGCTCCTAACCTCGATGGTGACGCGGGACGTTCGGCCTCTGGGCCTGTTTTTTGGGGAAAAATCATCCCTATTTGCTGGCGGATTTGAGGGAGGATCTTCCGGTACAGCCCTCACCGGTGGAGGAGGAAATCCCCACCTCAAGTCAAACCGACGGAAAATTCCCAAGACACGTATTCTGCGCGAACGGTTATTGCACGTGCGGCACAAGGGATGCGACCTTGGCCGCCGCTTTTGGGGACCATAAGACCCGCTGCGTTCGAATCCGGGATCCTCAAGTGTTTCAGGAACGTTCTACGAGTGAAAGTCGCACTGATTTATTCACGACCGTTTTCCGGTGCCTTAAGCTAGAACCCTCGAGTGCCTTCAGTGCGGCAACTCGAGAATTAGCATTTTTTTAGACATTCGAAGGAAGGTCAAATCGGAGAAAGGGGCTCGGAAATATTCTACGCTTTGGGGAAATACAGGTCTTTGTGCGGAATCAAACATGCTCCCCCCGTTGAACTATTCGATCAGTTCAATACAAAAACGCGAGCTATGCGATGAAGAAAAACGATGTTAGTAATGGTTGCAGGCGTGAAATGACAATTAGGAGTGGCCGTAATACACGGTCGAAATACTGCTATCAGTTAAAATAAACGCATATAAAAACTAATATGAAAACGCGGATAATGAGACTTACATTTCACAATTTAACATAAGACAAACCAGCAGAGGTTCGGAATATCACGTAAATTGATACGCGCTTACAACTATACCGCATGATACTAACATTCGCGAATTATGCTTATCTATGAAAACTTAAATTATGCGCAACAGAAGTTATAAATGCGCAAAATACAGATGACGAACATTATATCTAAAAGAGGAGTAAAACGCGATAATAATGCTATTGATTGACATAAATCAACCCTAACGAATATAAGTAATATGAATAAGACGAAAAAGTGATATTATACAATAGTCTAAGACGGCGCGGGTTCTATTGGAAGAGGCGCAAGTTGTTTAACGTTGCGTTTGTAAGTACCGTTGATTGTTTAAACGGTTACCGCACGAATGATGTCGTCCTTTCCAGGATGAGTCTGCAATACCCTGCCAAAGCTCCATTGCATGGTGGAAGATGATCGTCTTTGAGGACTACTATAGTCCCTTCCTGGATGTTGTGCGAGCCCTTAGTCCACTTTGCGCGAACATTCAGGTGTTGAATGTATTCTTTGGACCACTTGGTCCAGAAGTCTTGCTTGACTTTTTGTATATGTTGCCATTTTGACAACCGATTGGTAGGTATTTCAGTAAAGTCGACTTCGGGAGACTTGTCAGCGCGGATCCAATCAAAAAATGACCAGGGGTCAAGGCTAAGGGATCATTGGGATCGGACGACATTGAGGTTAACGGACGGGAGTTAAGGACTGCCTCGATTTCTGTTACAAACGTTGAAAATTGTTCAAGAGTAAATAACTCATCACCAACTACTCGTTTCAGGTGGTGTTTAAACGACTTAACCGCGGCCTCCCAGAGCCCACCGAAGTGAGGAGAGAGAGGTGGCATAAAATGCCAGGTGACTTTCTTTTCGAGAATGAAATGCTGTAATTTATCATTTTTCTGCGCGATTCTAAAAAGCTCGGTCAATTCATTATCAGCACCTACAAAATTGGTGCCATTGTCTGAATAAATTTTGCGGCAAATTCCGCGCCGCGCAATGAATCGTTTAAAGGCGGCAAGGAACGCTTCAGTCGTCATGTCACCCACTACCTCTAGGTGAATGGCCTTCGCTGAGAAGCAAACAAACACTGCAACATAGATTTTGATTCGCGCGCGATTACGATAACTTCGTTCCTTAATGAAAAAGAGACCGCAGTAATCTATGCCAGCGTTGTAGAATGGTCGGGCCTCGGAAACTCGCGAGGCTGGCAAATTGTCCATTATACAGGGTGGGGCAATAACTATTAGCACCTCAGATATCTTCGAAACTACAAGTTTCACAGAAATATTTGCTGAAACAAAATTGCACAGTACGAAAGGGGCCATCCGGTGGCGATAATAGTTTTTTTGCAGGTGGACGTACTTCGGACATTTGAAGGTCACCTTTATTTTTTTAAATGGAATGAGGTATTTTTTAATACATCAATCGATGCAGCTGGACATTCGTTATAAAAAAGTACTAACCTATGCATGTCGAAAAGTTAGTAGTTCAGGAGATATTTCAATTTAAATAACTCCAAAATACCATTACTGTCGTACTAAGACGTTAGTGTTTACTTACTTGTGTAACATCTTAGCACGACAGTAATGGTATTTTAGAGTTATTTAAATTGAAATATCTCCTGAACTACTAACTTTTCGACATACATAGGTTAGTACTTTTTTATAACGAATGTCCAGCTGCATCGATTGATGTATTAAAAAATACCTCATTCCATTTAAAAAAATAAAGGTGACCTTCAAATGTCCGAAGTACGTCCACCTGCAAAAAAACTATTATCGCCACCGGATGGCCCCTTTCGTACTGTGCAATTTTGTTTCAGCAAATATTTCTGTGAAACTTGTAGTTTCGAAGATATCTGAGGTGCTAATAGTTATTGCCCCACCCTGTATAGTTAGTTGTAGGCGGATTGACACGGAAACATTTCATACAATTTCGAATAATTTTGCGCGTAATATTCTTTCCATCAATCGGCCAATACTGTTGACGAACATTGTATAAGGTGGCGGTCAAATCTGAATGTAAATTTTTTATATGAGAATCGCGAATTATGAGTTCGGTAATGTGATTCTTTTTTGGCAAGAGGATCGGGTGTTTCTGATCATACCTCAAATCTGCATTTTGAAGTCAACCTCCAACGCGTAAAATGCCCTTGTCATCGAGAAATGGGTTCAATGGAAGCAGTTTGCTTCTTGAATTCTTTAGAAAAATCTTGCTGAAAATCAGTGTATTTCGAGCCGCGGTAGAGAGAACATCTCCAAAGATTTGTCAATTCAAAACTAACGGTTGTTATTAGCTGTGTTTTTGATAGTGATATTTAAACTAATCACTAGACTACGGATTTTTATGCAAAATAAAAGTTGGCTGCCGCTATTACAAGAGACAGGAGCCAGACAGATATTTGATTCTTACTGTGATCATTTTAAGAAGTTGAAAATAATACATTGGTGTTTTGAAATTATTTCAATCTCTCTACTGTCTTAAAATGCACCTTCTCATGTTTGCTACAAATGCATGAAATCCGCAGTCTAGTGATTGCATTACCTGATTGTTGTGATTTGTGCAGCAGTACAAGGGATATGGCAATTATTATTAGTGAATAACTATGTGTGTTGACAAATGTTAACAGTGATTGTGAGTGTGGAAAAATTTCAAGGCATCTGTGTCAAATAAACATACGAATTATTTATCGATTCGAAAGTGAAAGTGAAATTCTGGATCGTCGACTTGACCGCGCATCCCTTAGGCCTTATTACTATCTACCACCGGCTGTGCAGTTCGTCGACCTGGCCGTACGTCCCTTACATTTCGTTACTGCCGTATGCCCGAAGACATCTGTACAGTTCGTCACCGAGTGACCTAGTGACACACATTTCGAAGCAGCAAATGGATTTACGGCTGAATAAGTAAGTTTTTAATTCAATCAGTTTCTGCTTCTTCTCTCGTTCGGGTAAAGTTTCGTAAGTCGGGTAAAGATGATGTGGGTCCCAGGGGGTATAAGCTGAAATGCAAATAATTCAACCACTATGTTTCGGCCCCGGGACACAGGCGGCGTTGGTGTTCCCCGTCACGTGATGGGGCACATGCGCAGAACGCTTGCTTTACTCTGTATCCATGCTGACTGACGCTGACCAGCTGACCCACGCCATACTGGAATTGTTCTGAATTGTTCAAAGCGAGTGGAAGTTGGTCAAAGTGAAAAGTAAATAGCTACGGTTGCGAAACTGTGCGTTGTTCTTAATTGCCCCGGTAATTATAGCAAATTGTACAAATATCCTAAGGACAGGAAATATGAGAAAAGGATTTCTAAGTGGTTCTCTGCGACTGGGAACGAAGAATTATTGTATTTATAATTAATTATTAGATTTATAATAAATATTTATTTTTATTTCAAGCTGTTTAAATTTCTACCCTTTCCACTTAAAAGATTAATTGTACGCGTGTACATTAAAGTACATATAGCTACGGTATATAGAGTTGTGTGAGTCACGCGAGTATCTGTGTGTAAGTGAGTAGCGTTTATATCTATGTACACTGTCATTAGTTCGGCCCCGGGACACAGGGAGCGCTAAAATACTGGACACATTTTTAACACGGCAGCTTATACCCCCTGGTGGGTCCTCACCGATTTCAATGACCTTGAAATATGTTATAAAACTCGATGTTTTAAATATCTTTTTCCTTTGAAATAGTTGGCGGTCGGCTTTAGTTTCGGAGATATTAACACGCCGTGCCCGCTATCAAGAACATCCATATGAATTTACAAGTAATGTTTCTTACGATTATCTCGTAAACTAGAGCCGACCGCCAAATAGTCTGAACAGAAACGCTGTTCAGAATCATGGTCTTGACAACATATCCAAAGCTCATCGAAATCGGAGAGGATCACATTATCGAGAAACTCTTGTTCGTTGCGATATCACGGCGTACCATCGACACTCGCTTGCCGACGCGGCGGGCCAGGGCGCGCTCTGATTGGTCCGTGTTTTTCGTTAATAACTCCTAAACAAAGCTGCGGCTGACATTGGTGCAAAGGAAAATGTCGCGTGAAATGGTCTCAGGAACCACCCAATTTCGGGGTATTAGAATAACATATTCTATTTCTAATATGAAATGAAGATTCATTTTATATTTAGAAAAAATATTTTTCTCGTAATATAAAATAGATATTTCATGCATATTTAAAAAAAAATATTTGCTATTAATGTAAAATAAATATTGTATGTATATTTGAATATTAGAAACAGATTGAATCTCTTTTTAATATCATATTAATGTGTATACAATATTTTGTGCTACTAGGGCAGGTCAGGATTCCGTGTAAGGAAAAGGACGGGGCATTCCTCGCAACAGGAACGTTTCTCCAATCGCGGAGAGCTCGGCCATCACAGGACAATCGCGTGAAAAATACAAGCCATTCGGCACAGTGTCGACCGAGCACAGATGACCGACGCGATGTTATTCAAGTGACTGGTCGAAGGACGAAACGAAGTCGCGGAAAACGTAACGGGCACGTCGCGTCGTCCCACCGTGGATCGTTTCGAGCATGGCCGATACGAAATTCTCTACTCAAACCGCACGCCCCGATATTCTTTCCAATTACGATCGGCGGCGTGACGGCCCACGTCCTCGCGTTCCTTGCGGGACAGCTTCTCCCGGTCCAAGGTTAACGCCGGCGGAACGTGTTTTTCGACGCGAAGTCAGAACAGGAAAAATTAACGTCACCGAGTCAACACGAACTGGTTACAAACACTGAAATAATCGCAGGAGAACCTGACCGGCACTTACCACTTGTGGCGAACACACCTCGTGGCAGCCGACGCAAAAATACTTTATGAATCGCGTTTACAGATTTAAAGAAAGCGGAACGCGTGGTGACTCTACGTAGTCCTGCGACCCAGTAACCTAGTTCGAGCCGGCTCGGAAATGCGGAAGCGGAGCGTCCGCCTACTCCCTCATCTATTCCCTCCTAGGCGACGCTCGGGCCTAACACGTTGTTCCTCGCGGCAGGGACGGATCTAGCGGTTCTCGTCCCGGACCCTCGGAAATTTTTCGATTCCCCGTGGCGATGTTCCGCTTAAAGTGTCGCGTGATGCGAGGGTGGATCCGAGTCATTCCGGGGTTGCTCTCATGGCTAGACCGGATGAGAAGTCGACGAGGTGGGGTAGATCGCCGTCCCTTCTTTAATATGTCCTTGTCGGCACCTCCGGGTTCGTGGATCCGGGCTCGGTCCAATCCCTGTTGACTTCAGTGCAAATGGCATCCCGTGATAGGTCCTCCGAGCGCATCTACTCGAGGTACCTCGCCAATCAGAGGCAGGGAATAGGATCCCGGTCTCCTTTCGGATTCCGGCTACGGCCCTGAAACTTCGCGTCGCGCCTCCCGGCGCGACGTTAAATCGCGATGCATCTGTTCCGCTGGGAACTCGGACGTCCCAGAAAGAGCGATCGCAACGGCCGATTTGTTTCGGTACTGCCGGAGGTCGGCCCGGCCTTTCGTGATGGGTTCAGAGGGCAAGACCTGCCACGTCACAGTATATATACTTTATTATAAACGAAAGTTAATCTCTCTCTATCGATAGCGTAGGTTAAGATAGATATAAGTTAGTAAGTTAGAATTAAGAATAGTTTGTAAGAATGATTGAAGCGGATATAGAAGAAGAGTGGTTTGAGAATTGTAACCCTAAGGGGAATTCAATAAAGTTATATACAGGGTGTCTCAAAATTCCCCCTGGACTCGAAAATGGGAGGTTCCTGAGATCATTTCAAGCGACATTTTCCTTTGAAAAAATGTCGTCCGCGGCTTCATTAACGAGTTATTAACGAAAAACACGGACCAATGAGAGCGCGAGCTAGACGCGTGCAGCCCGGCGCGCCGGCAGCCGAGTGTCGGTGGTACGCCGCGATGTCACAACGAACAAAAGTTGTCGATGATGTGAATCCTCGCCAATTTCGATAAGTTTTGGATATGCTGTCAATACCGTGATTCTGAACAACATTTCTCGTTACAGTTTTTGTCGATCGGCTTTAGTTTACGAGATAATTGTAAGAACTTGTAATTGTAAATCGATCTCCTCACCGATTTCGATGAGCTTTATTTCATAGGAAAAAGATATTTATAACATGGAATTTATAACATATTTCAAAGTTATCGAAATCGGTGAGGACCCACATCATCGGCAACTTTACCCGAACGAGAGAAGACGCAGAAATTTATCGAATTAAAAACTCACTTATTCAGCCGTAAATCAATTGGCTTATTACTCCGGTGAAACACAAAACACGGAACACCACATTTTCACACAATTTCACACAATTGCTGAACACTTAGCACACTTTTCTAATTCGTATCGATAGCGAACGAAATTACATACTCCGACGCGGAAAGAGTTCCATGCTCTTCGCGATTCCGCGCGAAACTATGCTCTCCCAGCCTACAATGTATTCGATGAAGGCGTCGTTTAATACAAATGAAATCGTTCCCAAGGAAATATTGATTTTTTGAGAATCATATATAAATAAGGATTCACATTAAATAAGGATTTTCGTAATTTTCAGTGTAATTTCCAGTATTTATGTTCGTGTGTGCGTTTCTTCAAAGTCGGTTTAATTTTTTTTATGAAATTTTTAATCAGTCCTGTTCAGAGCCGCATAGAAACTACAATCGACGAGATATCTCGTTTCCGCGATGTCGAAGAAACGATGCTGTGAATGGATAATAGCACGATATATCAGTAATATAGATACACGAGATATCTCGTCCATAGTGTCACGGGAATTATTCGTGACGTAGAAAAATTAATTGTTTAAAACTGATTCGGAGTATCACTGACCGGAATCGCGTTTATTCGAGGAGTATAGGAGAGGCCGTAGCGATGTCACTATACGAAACTACCGAGGTTACTGTGATTTAAACGTATCGCGATACGGAGTAGGGAAGTATCAAAGAAACGTATTTGTTTGATTCCAAACCCAAGACTGACTTTTATTGCGCTCCGAGTCTTTTATACATGTGTGTATCAAAGTGTTGTTACCAGGCGAGCTCTGAACAAAGGGGTGTCAAGTATCTTAGATGGTGATGGGTCGTATGTTGCATATCGCAGGTGTCGTGTGCGGAACCGGCTATTAATCGATTGCTTGAATACGCTTCACACCCCCCTTCTTAGCTTTGATTTGGTCTCCAAATCGCACGACTTTCCGCACAGGTGTTGAGAAGTCTTCTATGGATGCGTAGGTGTCCATTGGTATGCATTCAGAGGATGCATGTATGTTCGGTGGTACTGATGGTTGACTTCTGATAGTGTTTACATTTTCCATTTTAATTTCGTTGCAACAAATTTTGAGACAGAAGTTTCTGGGAATTAGCTTCGATATATACTTAAATAGTCCTATTTTGCGAAGAGTATACAATGTTATGATACCTAATGAGATCCAACCGGCAATTTTGAGTATGTTGTAAGCTATGTCTGTAGCGGAGAGAATTCTACGTTGATTTTTAAGCCTTTCTAATCGTGAATACATTAAGTCTAAAGAGTCCCTGAAGTTATTGAAGTTTGGAGTTATTTTTGGAGCTTTTGGAATATAATCGTTTAATAGTTTAATTTCGTCATTTGTAAAATTAATAGCCAATGTGTAGTTAGTGGTAATTATTCTAGTCTCCAGTGTCTTTCCTCCAATCTTCATTACATTATTGTTATATGTTAGTAGGCAATCAGTTGAACTGTATAGTATTACGGGTTTCGAAATTTCTATTTTCTTATTGTTATTGCAAAATGTCTGGATGGCTATATTGTCTTTAGGAATCGCTATGTATTTGTTTGGCGTATGCATTGGTATGAAAGTGATGTCGTCGATTCGGAATATGGCTGTACCACAAGCAGTGTAATCTTTTTGAGCTGTTTGGCATCCTGTAGTATAATCGTTTCGTGTGGGTTGTGTTCGTTCACAAATGAGCCCTATTGAACTGTCTCTGCAATAGTCATGTATGTACTGTTTGTCAATTATTATTTTGGAATTGTGTTGTTGTAGCACAGTGTCGTGATCTAATATGGGTGCAAAAAACACATTATTAATTTTATGCGGTATAGCGTAATATCGAATAATTTCCCACTCCTGTTCCTCTAGAATCGGCACGATTATTTGATATATTATCTTTCCATTTGAGATCTGTGTTTTGAGTCTACTGATATCAATTAGAATTTGGAAATTCTCTGGTTTTCCGTCTATATGATGTAGTATTAAGTTTTTCTGAGTAACGTTATTGTATGCTTTCAAAAAGTTATCTATGTTCATTAAAGTAGTGTCAATAATTCCGCGTTTTCCAAGTATAAGGGTAAGATAGAAATCATTTATTTTTGCTGTTAGGTCGGATATCATGGCTTCTAATATTATGAGATATTTTCCTAGTAGTTGATCGCTATATGCATTGGCCAGTTCATTCGTATTATTGTCTAATATTTGTGTTAAATGCCTGAAGTCGTTGCTGCTTATTACAGATTTTATCATAGCTGTCTGGTTCTGTACAATGTGTGTGATTTCGTTTTGTTGATCAAATAATTTGTCCATATTATCATTTATTAGCTTTAGGTCGTCTTCGTCTAAAGTGCCAAACAGAGATTTAGAAACGGAACCTATTACGTTAAGAAGTCCGCGTCGGGGTCGTTTGTGTAGAACTGTGTTCAGTTTCAAATATGTTTCGTTGAGTTTTGTTATTTTTGCCGAAATTATGTCGAGTCCGGAAGGTGCGCAATTTCGTGTCTTACAGAGTGTCAATGTGGGTTTGTATACCTGCATTACTTTGGACATGCTTATGTTGATTTCTTCTACATCGAATATAATGGATATCTTTACTTCGTTATGGTATACAAAACTAGTCCCTATTCTTTCTTCAACTATTTGAGTATTATTTAAATACTGAATTTGTAGCCCGTGTCCTTGAGTCGTAAATAGTGTTAGGAGCTGAAATTAGAATTGTACAATTTAATTCTGTTTCCATGCGTTAATTGTGTCCTTTTGTTATTAATTTTTAATAAGTAATTCGGAGTATGAACTTCGAGAACCTCGTAAGGTCCTGTCCATTCTGAATCAAGTTTATGTGTTTTATGCTCATTATGTAACAAAACAAGGTCTCCTACGTTGTAAAGGCTCTTTATACGTATTTTACGGTCTTGCTCGTTTTTATAACGTTTTTTGTTAGTCTCTATAATAACTTTAGCATTTGCTAGGTACTCTTGGTGTCTATGTTTCCATAATTGAAATAATTCGTTTTTAGTTAAGCTAGGCGTTGTCGCGATAGCTGAAGGTAAATTGGCTTTATGTCCGAAAGTTAGTTCGAAGGGTGTGTACCCTGTGCCTGAGTGAACTGACGTATTATATGCCATGCAAATAAGATTTAGATGCTCGTCCCATTCCGATTTCTTTTCATCTATACAAGTTCTAAGTAAATCTTTAACTGTACCATGGGTTCTTTCCAGAGCTCCATTACTCTGAGGATGGAAGCTCGTGGTCTTAATGTGTTTGACTTTGAAAGCCTTTTCCTTTTCCTTTTGTCCTTGATCAGTGAGGATGTGTTTAGGTGAGGAAAAGACGTATACATAATGTTCAATTAAGGCATTTATAATGGAATCTGCTCTTTGATTGTCTAAAGGTATGAGAAGCAGATATTTAGTTAAACAATCTTGGATTGAGAGGATAAATTGATTTCCTTTAGTGGTTGTAACCAGTGGGCCAATAATGTCAAGTGCTATTTTATCATTAGGATTCTGAGGTGTATCGGGTATAATACTTTCTTCGCGGGGTCGTATACGCGTCAATTTGTTTCTTTGACAAATGTCACATTTTTTTATGTACTCGCATATGTCTCGGTCAATGTTAGTCCAGTAATGTCGTTCTTTTATCCGTTCTATAGTTTTATTTTCACCTAAATGTTGTGCATTATCATGATTTTCGAAGAGAATCTGCTTTTTCTCGTCATTATTGTATTCTCTAGGCGGTTCTTGTGCAAAACGTAATTTTTTATCAGGATAATGTTTCATAAGGAATCTTAACATGAGTTGAATTTCAGTTATTTGAATTGGTTCAAAGCCGGAGCTTATTCCGAAACAAATGGTGGTCTTGTCCTTTTGAAGTGCCATTAGATCGTGAATTTTGACTAACCATTGTTCTTCGTCGTATGGCCCTAACAAGTCGGTGGTCAATTGTGTCCAGTGTGGTCTGTTAGCAGTTATTTGTAAAGGAGCCGCGGTAGGCTGGGCTTTCCAATTATCGTATTCTAACCATAAGATTTCTTGAGGATTGCATGGATCTTTCGTATCGGATGAATTGTCTTCATCTTTTCGTGTGTCGGGAGGTAATACAATTTTAACGGTTTTGTGGAAAGGGACATTGCTGGTGATTTTTAGAGGATGAAGTCGGGAAAGCGCGTCCGCTACTGTGTTCTCTTTCCCCTTTTTATATTCAATTGTGTATTCGTACTCCTCGAGTCTCAGGCGCCACCGCATGAGCCTGGAAGAGGGATCGCGTACATTGTGTAGCCATTTGAGAGCTTGGTGATCGGTTTGAATAATGAATTTTCTTCCGAGCAAGTACTGTCGTAGGCGTTTAATAGCCCACACAATTGCGAGCAATTCTTTCTCGGTGGTAGTATAATTTTTTCAGCTGAATTTAAGGTTCGAGATATGTAGCAGCAGGGATGGTCATTTTGGGAGAGTACACCGCCAATTCCTTCATTGCTGGCGTCTGTGGTTAAAGTGAAAGTCTGTGTGAAATCTGGGTAACATAGGATTTCACAAAGTTTCGTTTTTAGATAATCAAAAGAATCTTGTTGTTTCTGAGTCCAATGGAAAGGAACGTTCTTCTGCGTTAGGTCAGTGAGTGGCTTCGAAAATTTAGCAAAGTTTTTAATGAATTTGCGATAGTATCCTGTGAGTCCTAAGAATGATTTTACTTGGGTCACGGTGGTAGGAATCTTAAAGTTTTTGATGGCGTCTAATTTTTCCGGGTTGGGCTTTATTCCATCTTTTGTTACTACATGTCCTAGATATTCGAGTTCGGGTTTTAAAAATTCACATTTATCACTCTGTAGTTTAAGCCCTGTTTCTCTAAGTCTTTGAAAAACGATCGCGAGGTTTCTATTATGTTCTTCAAAGGTGTTACCAAAAATGATTATGTCATCGAGGTATACAAAACAATATTTGTCAATTAATCCGCGTAGGGCTGTGTCCATCATTCGTTGGAATGTGGCAGGAGCGTTTTTAAGCCCAAAAGGCATCCTATTATAATGGAAGTGTCCGTCAGATGTTGAGAAAGCAGTGTATTTTTTGCAATCTGGATGCATGGGGATCTGGTGAAAACCAGATGAAAGATCGAGTGCCGAGAAGAATTTTGCGTTGCCTAAATGTTGTAATATTTCGTCGGAATTTGGTAGTGGGTATGCGTCCTGGTCAGTTTGCTCGTTGAGTTTACGAAAGTCAACTACGATTCGCCATTTTTGTTTTCCCGAGGCGTCACGTTTCTTGGGTACTACCCATATCGGGGCGTTAAAGGGAGAGTCTGATGGTTCTATAACTCCTTTGTCTAACATTTCGTTCATTTGTCGGTGAATTTCTGCTTTATGGCATTCTGGTGGTCTGTATGATTTTATATTAATGGGTTTTTGGTGCTTTAATACAATTGTATGTTGCGTCAGTGAAGTACAAGGTAGTGGATCAGTATCTAATGCAAAAATGTCGTTGTAGGAGCTAATAATTTTTAAGATGGATTCTCGCATGCAGGATTCAACGTGATCAAGTCGTAATTTAGATGTAAGTTCGTGGATTCTATCAATGTTATTTTCGTATTCAATTAAATTTGTAATGTACGTATTCTGCTTACCAGTATTGATGAAGCAAACCCTCGTAATGTCATCGTTGATTTTACAAAACCGTGAGGTGACCTTGTTTGGTTGTATCTCTACTTCAGTTGGCGTCGTCTGTAATGAATAACTAAATTCGTTAAGCTGTAGGTAATCGTTATGTATGGAATATTCGTATTTTTTAAGATAGGGAAGTCCAAGAATTCCGTCTTCAATTAATGGGAAATCGTCAGGGACAATGAGGAATTCGTGTGTTTGTCCTAGGGAAAATAGTTCGGTCGTATCAGTTATTTCGTGTTCGTCATTGCCGAGTCGTATGTGTCGAGGTTGTGTTAAAGGTGTATAATTTTTTACAAATCCTCGTTTGATGATGTTGGCTCCTGCTCCTGTGTCCAGTAGAAGTCGTCCTCGTTTGGACATTCCTTGGAATAGGCAGAATACTGACTGCAGGTCTCCTGGGGTGTAGTTAATTCTGTAGCTTCTGATAGATGGTTGTCGATGGTCTCGAGTCTGTGGATGCGACGGGGTGGTAGTTTTCCGTTCTGAGGTGAGTAAAAATTTTTCGGCTTGAGCTGATAGCAAGTTGCTTTTGTGTGTCCTGACTTTCCGCAATGCTCGCAGATGATAGGTGGTTTGGTGATAACGGAGCTATCCGATGGTCTAACGGCAGTGTTGTTGTTGGCTGGGTTTGTCCGTGCAAAGTACCCTCGAATTGGTTGTGGCCTTGACGGAACGTTCATAGGGCGCGGCTGTTGGACTGGTCTGGAGTCACGTAGCCAGAGTTCCATGTTTGTAGCTTCGCTCTGTGCTTCAGAGATGGTCTTCGGTCGCATAGGAATAATTATTTGTCCTATGTCGCGTCGCAGGTTGATCGAATACATACGCAGTGCTTCGGCGTTTTCTTGATCGAGTGCAATGTTACGAGCTGTCGGGTTGCGATGTTTTGCTTGGATTGCGTATTCCAGCTCGCTAAGCGCTTGCCGGAATCGTGAACTGTAGGATTGCACACTTTCGGTCATACCTTGCTTAATGTTGTGTAGTCGGTTTCGACTTCCACTTACGGTTGTAGGAACAGATATTTGGTTCCTTAAGGCCTCGTAGAGTTCCTCATAAGTATGTATTCGGCAGAACCGTATGCTCCTTTTTGCTTGATCCGTAATCTTTTCGGTAATAATCATGCGTAAGAGCATATCCGGCTCAGAGCATTTGCTTCGTGCAAATTTACACGTTTTTATGAATTCTTCTACTCCGATGTCGTCTTTACCGTGTAGGGTCTCGACTACTCGAAGTACTTTGCTGGCTTGCGTGGTGTTATTAAGGGAATTTCCATGATTGTTTGTCGGTGGTTGGCGTCGGGATGTGTCGGGTACGGTGTCGTCGTTGTCATTTGTCATATAATCTTCTTCTTCTGTGCTTCTATGGGACTGCTCTTCTTCGGTGACAGTCAACACTCCCAGTCGAGCGCCCAGCTTCTTTAATTCAGCTGCTTGCTCTTTTCTTTCGCTATTTATTGTTTTTATAGCGTTGGTTAATCGATCAATTCGGTCGTCTTGTCTCCGTAAATGGTCAAACATGGCATCGAGTCGTGACAGGATGTCAGAGTTTGACGGGGTCGCGACTGTCGGATTGCTCATTGTTCTTTGTATATATATATATATTTTTTTTTCTTTTTTTTTTACCTGCAAATGTTCAATCCGTGGCGTCTGCTGAATGACGTGGCACACGTAGTCCTTGGGTCGTCAAGCTCCGTAGATCGCTCTAGAATCCCAATTTGTCTTCAGCGAAATGACCGTTGGATCCTGGCAGGATCGCTAAAATGTCACGGGAATTATTCGTGACGTAGAAAAATTAATTGTTTAAAACTGATTCGGAGTATCACTGACCGGAATCGCGTTTATTCGAGGAGTATAGGAGAGGCCGTAGCGATGTCACTATACGAAACTACCGAGGTTACTGTGATTTAAACGTATCGCGATACGGAGTAGGGAAGTATCAAAGAAACGTATTTGTTTGATTCCAAACCCAAGACTGACTTTTATTGCGCTCCGAGTCTTTTATACATGTGTGTATCAAAGTGTTGTTACCAGGCGAGCTCTGAACAAAGGGGTGTCAAGTATCTTAGATGGTGATGGGTCGTATGTTGCATATCGCAGGTGTCGTGTGCGGAACCGGCTATTAATCGATTGCTTGAATACGCTTCACAATGGCATCGTTCGTTCGTCAAGAGTCGATGATTGCGAGAAACATGTGATTCTCGAAAAATCAATACCATATGATTCTCAAAAAATCAATATTTCCTCGGGAACGATTCCATTTGTTTTAAACGACGCCTTCATCGAATACATTGTAGGCTGGGAGAGCATAGCTTCGCGCGGAATCGCGAAGAGCATGAAACACTTTCCGCGTCGGAGCATGTAATTACGTTCGCTTTCGATACAAATTAGAAAACTGTGCTACGTGATCAGCCATTGTGTGACATTGTGTGAAAGTGTGGTGTTTCCTGTTTTGTGTTTCACCGGAGTAATAAGCCAATGGATTTACGGCTGAATAAGTGAGTTTTTAATTCGATAAATTTCTGCGTCTTCTCTCGTTCGGGTAAAGTTGCCGATGATGTGGGTCCTCACCGATTTCGATAACTTTGAAATATGTTATAAATTCCATGTTATAAATATCTTTTTCCTATGAAATAAAGCTCATCGAAATCGGTGAGGAGATCGATTTACAATTGCAAGTTCTTACAATTATCTCGTAAACTAAAGCCGACCAACAAAAACTGTAAAGGGAAATGTTGTTCAGGATCATGGTTTTGACAACTTGTCCAAAGCTCATCGCGATTGGCGAAGAAATAATACATCGATCGATTTTCAATTACAAGTTTTTACAATTATCTCGTAACCTAAAGCCGATCGACAAAAACTGTAAAGTGAAATGTTTAGAATCATGGTATTTACAACATATCCAAAGCTTATCCAAATTGGCCAGGATTCACATCATCGAGAAAAATTTTTGTTCGTTGTGACATCGCGGCGTGCCACCGACACTCGGCTGCCGGCGCCAGTGATGGTATTGTTGGCGCTTTTCGCGCGCATGCGCGAGTTTCATCAGGGCCGTATCTACGTCTACGTCCGAAAGTGGGGAACTATTGGAGGGAAAGTAGTGGGAGACTATATGGCGGGAAATTAGCAGGGCGACCAAGGACCCGATTTTCGTACTTGACTGAGGCCGTATGAGGCTAGAATCGTCGCGTATGCGCGTGAAAAGCGCCAACAATACCATCACTGGCCGGCGCGCCTAGCTCGCGCTCTCATTGGTCCGTGTTTTTCGTTAATAACTCGTTAACGAAGCCGCGGACGACATTTTTTCAAAGGAAAATGTCGCTCGAAGTGATCTCAGGAACCTCCCATTTTCGGGTCCAGGGGGAATTTTGAGACACCTTGTATATATATAAACGAAAGTGCTACTTTAACAATAGTTCAGTATATCGGCGTGATTCACAGTACAATGCGCAAACAGTAAACGTACAGTATCTTATACAATGCGCTACGACATTAACGTGGGACTACACTTTATCGCGATCCGCTCGGACTAGCTTCTGTAACTGAACTGACGACAATTTCGACTTCACGCCCCAGGCTGAGTCCCACTGTCCCTTATACCTGAACCCATATGCCATCCCTTATACCTAGGAGCTATGGCATCGTTGAATTCCAATACAAAACACAATGCAAATACAAGATATAAGGAATATGAGATACATGAGAAATTTTTTTTATGTATTATGTATGTCTATATTGAGAACGCGCCAGGAACTAAACGTTATTGTTTATAATTTACTATAAAAAGAAATATTTACTGAACTAAAGAAAATCGTCAAAGTTTTTCACCTTTGACAAGAGATAAAGTTGTGATTCGTGTTCATTAGGCTGGACCTACTTTTTTGACCATGAAATTTTTTTGGTCCCGTAAACCAGAATTGTAACAAAAGTTGAGAAAATGATCTGGAAAGAATTTGGGGCCGATTGGATCATGGGAAAAGTATGCGCAGCAAATTTGAAAACTGAATTGTTTAGATCTTGACATAAATCGACGTTATGATATATCGTTCAATTTGTTGTTATTTTCTCTTTAAGAATCTATAAATAGCATGAACAGTTGTTAATAGAAGAAACATCCGTGACTTTGAAAAAATACTTTTCTCTGATACTATATGTTGAAGCTTGTGTGCAGTGGATAGTTGGATATGAACGAATAACGTCACAGTGTACTCTGTAATATAAAATTTTTTGATTTTGGCGCAAGGTTCGATCATTAATACAACAAAGCAAATGTGCAAATTAAACCATGTTTCTCGACGTTTCGATCCTAATGTGGATCATTTTCACAGAGACATTTTTTTGTGTCTGAAAAATAATATATGTATAATATGTTTTATAACAATATTGTATCAAATTAGTGTGACGGCACACCAGAACATATGAAAAATACATACTTGCTGTGACAAGAAAAACTACATTTAAACGAATATTGTGTGACGTGGCAGGTTTTGCCGACGTCTTTCCGAACCTTCTACCAGAGACCGGGTCACTTTTTCGACCATCGGAACCGAAACGGGCGTTGCGATCGATCTCCCTGGAGACGGCCGAGTCCCAGCGGAATAGTATTATCGCGTTTGAATGTCGCGCCGCTGGGCGCGACACGAGGTTTCAGGTCCAACTACGCTCCTTAGGAGAATTCGAGGCCCATCTTCCGCTGCTAATTGGCGAGATATCTCAAGAAGAGTCACCCGGAGAACCTATCGCAAGTCGGCGAGCACGGGGAAGACAACGGGGATTGGACCGAGCCCGGATTCGTCAACCCGGAGACATCGACGAGGCTATTACGTTTAAGGGACGACCAACGGCCCAACCTTGTCGATTCTCGCCCGGGCAGGGCCATGAGAGTCCACCCGGAATGGCTCGCGTCCACCCTTGCCGCCCTCGCAGCGTTATCGGACGCAGCCTCGAAAAAGCAACCAATTTTCGAAGGCCCGGGTCCGAATCCTTTAGATTCGGCCCGGCAGCGAGGAGCCGAGCGATAGGCCCGAGTGTCGCCACAGCGAAGATGAATAAGGAAGTAGAGGGGATGCCTCGCTTCCGCGTTCCGAGCCGACACGAAGTAGGTCACTAGGCCGAAGGACTGCGAATAACTAACACCCAAGTACCGATTTGAATTCGCGAATTAATAAGTAGTATCGTGCGACTCCATTGCTGCGTGAGAGGAGTCCACGAATTGGTAAGTGCCGGTCAGGTTCGTAATTAGAAAATCTGTGAGTGCTCGTGTTGGCTCGGAGCGTAATTTGACGGGAATAATAACCTCGTGTCGTGTGCCACGTGCTTTCGGCGTGTCCAGTGACCGGGAAGAGCTCTCCCGAGAGGAACGCCGGGCCGTGTATCGTAGCGTCCCCGAGTGCTGCGTGTTGCGGGGCGTACGATCTTTCGTTTTCGATATTTTATAGGAGATCCTCGAGACGTTCCACGGTGGGACGACGCGACGCGCCCGTTTCGTTCTTCGTCGCGTTCATTTCCGTCCTCGCCTAGTCAATTCGTACAACACCGCGTATTCTACCGGAGCTCGGCAGATTTCGTGCCCTTCTGGGCTTGTATCATTTCCGCGAAGTCCTGTGACTGCCGAGCTCGACGCGAAGAGAAATAATTGACGCGCGATCGGCCGAACAACCGCCGAATATTATCGACGACGCGCCGGCAAATATTTGGACTGCCGCCGGCTCACGCCGGTGGCTTGTAACCTAAGATCTCGATCGTAATAAACGGTGTCATTTTGCCTAATCATCTCTAATTATTTCACCTGTGAGAAACGTTCCTGTCGCGGGGAATGCCCCGTCCTTTTTCCCACGTGGAACCCTGACCCGTTTCGTCGCTATCCTCGGCTCTCGCGCAATCCTCGTGGATTCGAAAGAGATTCCGTCAAGGGTCAATAGTTTTCGAGTGGCACGGCAACGTGCCTGGCGCCCGATTTCCGATCTTCGATCGATTAAGAATGACCAATTTTCGAATCTGCGAGTGATTGTTTGTCCCGGGAGGACCACGTTTCGCGCGACCGAGCGTGGCCCGGTCTCCAAGCCATAATTTCCCGAGCCCGTTGACCGATTCGTTCGCGAAACGGTGAATGGCGTGACAATTGAAATATTTAAAGTAGCCTGAACTTTATTCCAACGGTGGCAGAAATGTAATTGAACCATGTGTTAGAACACCAACAAGCAAGAAAAGTCATGTGAGAATATGATTGGTTTGTCGATATCGATCGATGTTGATTCGAAATCATATTGGCGGTAATTTTGAAACGCGTAACTGAACAACTTTTGAATGCGTGCTTCAATGTGAAACAATCGCTTTTTTAATAATTCCACAACACGTGTAATCAAGGTTGATGTAACAAAGTGAAGAATAAAAAAAACCTTTAGGTAGAACCCAAATTATATTGGAAATATCATCACAAATAAACATTACTGGTTCAGTAATGTCGCGTAATAGTCATGAATCTTAGGTGTTTCATACCTAAGATTAACGCTTTGCTGTTTAATCATATGAATGGTTTACAATAATAATCTACGTTGTAAATTAGATTCCCTGTCAATGATCTTCACACCGTCAAAATCAAACCTGTGGTCAAATTCCAAAGAATGCTTTGTTAAAGCAGTATGTTGTGTTGGTGAAAGAAAAATGTTACGTCTGTGTTCAGTTATGCGTGTGTCTACATGCATAGACGTTTGTCCAATATATGTCAAATTACACCCTTTGCAAGGTATTTCATAAATCACATTACAACTTTTCTTTATAGGCAATTTATCTTTTATCGGAGGAAACCATTTTTTCAGATATGACGGGATATTGAAAATGGTGTGAATACCAACTTTCCTAATAATTCTTTGTATGTCAAAAGAAATATTGTTTATAAATGGAATTACTACCGTATTTCTAGAATTAATCGGACCGGTTTTCAAGCTTTTCTCCTCTTTTAGTTGAGTGACTAAACAAGGACGGTAAAGTTGAAAAATCCTTTCCTTTATGATATTAGAAACCAAAGAAATGGGAAAGTTATTACATTTTAACACTTTTTTGATAAGAGATAGATTGTCAGTTCTAAATTCAGGGTTTGCAAGTAAAATGGCACGATCTACTAAGCCCTTAATGAGACCCACTTTGTGTTGTAAAGGGTGTGCTGAAAAAAAATTTATATATCTGCCGGACCATGTGGTTTTATGGTACCAGTTAGTTTTTAAATCTGATCCTGTTTTAATTATGTAAATTTCAAGGAAGCTTATGCATGAATCAGTTTCAAGTTCATAGGTAAATTGAAGCCTGTTATGGAAGCTGTTGAAAGTGCTAAGTAGAGTATCAATTTGGTTTGGTTTAATACATGTTAAGATGTCATCTACATAACGCTTATAGAAAGTGAGTTCAAACGGTAATTTGGAGATACAAGAATTTTCCAGTTCTTCCATCACCAAATTAGCGATAACAGGGGAAATAGGGGAACCCATTGCTGTGCCAAAAATTTGTTTGTAAAAAATCCCATTAAATGAGAAAACATTAGCTTGTAACACAAATTTTACCGCCTTAAGGAATTCATCTTTACGTATGGATGTATGTTCTTTAATCTCATCCCATCTACGGTCAACAACATGTATGGCTAAGTCTATTGAAACGTTAGTGAATAATGCCGTGACGTCCAAAGAAATCAATTTCATATCAACTGGTATATGGAAAGTTCTAAGTTCCTTGACTAATTGCCAGCTGTCAATAGTATGGTATTTTGATTTTCCAACAATCTTTGATAAGATTGTTGACAGAAATTTAGAAAGTTTGTAAATGGGACCCCCAATAGACGAGACAATTATTCTCCAGGCTAATTGTCGCTTGTGTGTTGTTGGCAAGGCACATGCTCTAGGTGTAGTGGAATTGTATGTTTTCAATCTCTTTTCTACTTTTTCTTCTTTTGTCCCTTTTTTACTAATTCAGTAATTACAGAGTTAGTTTCACGTTCAAAAGTGCTGGTGTATTGGAACTTGCTAACGTTATATGTATTTTTGTCATTCAACATGTCACTATCTGAGAGATGTAAAAATCTTTCTCTACTAACACTGTCGTGTTGCCTTTATCAGACTTGAGCAAAAGTAAATTATCATTATTTTTTAAAAATTGTCTAGTTTCATTTAAATCAGTTGTAGATAAACCTGCAAATTTTCTATTTGTAGTGTAGGTGGTGTGATTTAATATTTTATTGATTATACGAATTCTCGTGGAGGATTGGATGTTATTCATGTCGGTCACATTTCTCAAACCAGTGTCACGTCCGGTGGTTCAGCCATCGTTAATAATTAATATAATCAATGATGTATTACATATACCTTTGAATTTCTTTTTATGTTTAATCTAATAATGTTGTACGAGAAACTAAATATTCAATACTATTGTTAAAAATCAAATCGACCTATCGTATATTACACCACATTGCGTGCGATAGAATTAAGGAAATTCATTCTTCATTTGAATCGCATTGAACGAAAGAACTGCGTAGCGAAATTATTTCATTAAATGACCAGGTCACTTCCAAATATAAATCATGATCTAAAATCCGCTGAAGACATTCACGAAGCCGGTGAATGCAGGTAGGTTCAAAACTGCGTTATATCTCAATTATAATCTTTTCAATCATTTCAATCTATTCAAATTAAATTTCAATTTTTAACTATTCAGATCTATAATACGTCCATCTCAGGACGTAACACCAGCCTCAACCGAGGCAGTGAATTTGGGCGAGGTGATAAATTTGTTAGGCGTATCTAATGCAAATCTTGAACCCAATTCCAATACTTTTTTTACATTTGATGGAACGTCAACATTAGTTAAATTTGTGAACCATGACTTATTATTGTTGCTATAAATTGAATCGCTTTCAACAACATTACTGTCAGTTGATTCATCCAACTCTTCATTACTTGCTCTCAACAGTTTACTGAACTTTTCTATGTTGCGCTTTCTGCATTGTTTAACCCTTTGCACTCCGCTGTCCCCTCTGAAGCACCACTACAAATTGTTGTATCATTATTCAAAATATTGTTTACATTATTAAATATATCGGTATCTAATCAATTACTAAACATTTAGGTATTGTATGAGGTATTCTACCAATTTCATATCCATTAAATTTCAAAAATCATAGGGAATGGAAGTATTCTAGATCGGAAGAAATGTTTAATTTTCCAGTTAAAATAGCGCGGAGTGCAAAGGGTTAAAAAGTGTTTGAAATTTTTTGTTTTCAAATGTATAGAATTTTTCCAAAGTATGTTGGGGTACGAGAAATTGTAATACCTCGTTGTTTATCACCACTTCGTCACTTGCTCATGACAAACTGTTGCGTTGAAACATCAGATATATGACAAAAGTCCTAAATATCACAATAAAAGACACACATAACCTATACAATAGATTACTCAAAGATATTGATGAATACAACGAAGTATTACAATTTCTTGTTCCCCAACATACTTTGGAAAAATTCTATACATTTGAAAACAAAAAATTTCAAATACTTTTTAACCCTTTGCACTCCGCGCTATTTTAACTGGAAAATTAAACATTTCTTCCGATCTAGAATACTTCCATTCTGTTGTCACAGGAGACCGTCATACGTCATATCGCGAGACGGGATCCTTTGATCGTCTTTCGATTCTGGCGATCGTCTTCCGACTTTGGCGATCGTCTTTTGACAATTCGGGGCGTCCTCCGGCCGAACATCGCGCCGTGCGTCCTTTGTCATATTAGTCGTTCGACAGACGCGATAGCCAACGCATCGCATAGCGAGGCTCCACCGATATATTAAATGTTAATAAACTCTAGTTCTATTATTATCGTTAACAACGGCTTATTCACACCACTACGTGTATCCAATCGCTAACGTATTTACAATAGGTTATGGGCCCAGGATATCGCGACGTTCGGAAAGCATTGATAACGGAATAGAAGAGTATCGGTGTAGTGTGCGTATTTCAGTTTGAGTTTAGTGCAAGTGCCTACGAACACCGGGTGGACAATGGCGAATCTAGTGAAAATCGAAGCTCTCAACAAGGAGAACTACGACACGTGGAAGATACAGATGCGTGCATTGTTGGTCAAGAACGACGCCTGGGGTTACGTTAACGGCGAAAAGAAAGCACCGACGGTGACGGCAGATGATGCAGCAACGCAAGCGGCTTTCCGCACGTGGGCTGGAAATGACGAAAAGGCAATGTCCGACATTATACTGTCGATCAAACCGTCGGAACTGAAACAGGTCAAGCACTGTAAAACATCGAGCGAAGTATGGCAGAAGCTCGAACAAATATATCAGTCGCGGGGACCTGCGCGCAAAGCCACGCTGCTGAAGAAATTAACCCTGCAGCGTATGGACGAGGGCGAAGATGTTCGCGAACACCTCAGGAGGTTTTTCGATGCCGTGGACAAGCTGAACGAAATGGATGTCGATGTTAACGCGGATCTGCTGGCGATTTTGCTATTATATAGTTTACCGCAGAGTTTCGAAAATTTCCGTTGCGCGATCGAGTCACGCGACGAGCTGCCGCCTCCGGATGCTCTACGGATAAAGATCATCGAAGAAAACGAGGCGCGAAAAAATGAAGCGCGCGACACAGCGCCAAGTGCCATGATTGCCGGAAAACATGTGAAGTCAAATCACGGAAGAAAGAACTTTAACAAAGTACAATCGGACAATAACAGTGATGATAGCTCGAAAGTGAAATGTTTTCGGTGTCGAAAATTCGGTCACTTATCATCCGAGTGCCGCAAGGGTGGTGAAAAGTCGAAGCATTCGGCCGGTAATGCTAACAGCGATTTTTCCTTTTATACGACTTCGGAATTCGGACAAAACTGCGAAGAAGCGCGAGTGATAACCGAAACAAACAGTGAACTATGGTGTTTGGACAGTGGCAGTACATCCCACTTGTGTAAAAACTTGAATCGTTTCGAGAATGTCGATAAACGGCCAAACGGGAAGCTAAATCTCGCAAGTAACGCGTCGACTGACATTACCGCGAGTGGAACCGTGCGCATAATCGTCGATCAAAGGGATTCAGAAAGGAACCTCACGATAGAAGAAACCTTGCACGTACCGGATTTGCGAACAAACTTGTTGTCGGTCGGAAAAATCACGGATTGTGGTTACAAGGTACTCTTTACGAAGGATCGAGCGACAATTATCGACGCAGCGGGCAACGACAAGCTGATCGCAACTCGCAGGGACGGCTTGTACTACGTGGCACAAAAGGAAGTTCCAGATCATGCCATGGTCACGGACGAGGGTGCAACGAAAGCACAGTGCAGCAACATACTCGAGATGTGGCACCGACGGCTCGGACATTTAAATCAACAGGATTTAACGGAGGCGAGACGCAGATGCATCATACCGAGCGGTAATCATACCGAGTGGTATTAAAGAATTTCGACGACCACTGCGTTGCGAGGTCTGTATGGAAAAGAAAATGACGCGAACACCTTTCCCCGAAAAATCGAAGCGCGCGACGGGCGTTTTAGACATAATCCACAGCGACGTATGCGTACCTATGCGAACGCGATCGCACGCGGGCAATAAATACTTTGTCACATTTATCGACGATCATTCGAGATGGTGCGAGATACGGTTTTTAAAATCGAAAGATCAGGTTTTTGAGTCGTTTAGGGATTTCAAAACCTACATCGAAAATCAGACTGGTCGAAAAATTAAAACACTCCAATCGGATAACGGGGGAGAATACGTCAATTCGCGTTTCGACAAATTCCTGAACGATAACGGCATAAAGCGTAGACTATCAGTCGCGTACAATCCGCAACAAAACGGATTAGCCGAGCGAATGAATCGGACGATTATAGAAGCAGCTGGGTGTCTAATCGGGCAATCTGGTTTGCCGAATTCATTCTGGGCGGAAGCTGTTTCGACGGCAAATTACATTCGTAACCGATGTCCGTCGAGAATCTTAGCTGGAAAATCTCCATTCGGAAGGCTTCACGGGAAGTTACCTAACGTAGAATATTTTCGCGATTTTGGATGCGATGTCTATTTCCTAAACAACAACCCAAACAAAGAGAAGTTTGAACCGCGATCACGAAGAGGAATTTTTATTGGTTACGCTGAACATTCAAAGGGATACAGGATATGGAATAAGGAAGAAAAGCGGGTAGAAATCGCGCGCGACGTAAAATTTCTCGAGAATTACAATGCGAATCAAAACGTAGTAGGCATTAACTGTAATCTCGAAAACGTCTCTTTCGAAAATATCCCAGCGGACAATTTAGATCGCGAAGAACGGGAAAACGACAACGCGACTTTCGACGTTGATCTATCTGCTCAAAGCGATCGCAACGATACTATCGAATCGAGCGACGACACGAGCGAGTCAAACGCGAACCAAAATAATCGCGAAGACGCACCGTTTCGGAGGGGTAGAGGTAGACCGAGAAAAATACTCACAGGCATGAGGGGAAGACCCCGAAAACAATATAACACGGCGCAAATAGGAAGTACCGCGACCGAAGCATTTATGGCCGAAATTCCCCTAGAGCGAGCCATCGCGGGCCCGGATACGGACGAATGGCACCAGGCCATAGCCATCGAGTTAAAGTCGATATTAAGAAACGATACCTGGAAAATCGTCGAGCGCCCAAAGAACGCGAAGGTAATCGGTAGTCGTATCGTTCTGCGAAATAAATATAAGCCGAACGGTGAAATCGACCGTCGAAAAGCGAGGATAGTAGCGCGTGGATTCTCTCAGCGTTACGGGATCGACTTCTGTGAGACTTTCGCCCCGGTTGCGCGTTTGGAATCAGTTAGAATTATGGCTGCTCTTGCAGCCGAATACAACATGAAAATTCACCAAATTGACGTGACGTCAGCTTATTTAAACGGTAACATCGACGAAGAGATTTTTATGGAGGTTCCCCGTCACGTTGAAAAAGCCTTAGATATCTTAGTCGAAACCGAAAAAGATAGTGACATAAAAACCAAAGCTATCGAAATGCGGCGTAGTCTAAGAAACGGAAACAAAGTATGTTCATTGCAAAAAGCTTTGTACGGCTTAAAACAGGCCGGTCGCAGCTGGCATTATCGTTTAGATAAAGAATTAAAAGAATTTGGATTAGTTCCGAGTAAAGCCGATCCGTGTGTTTATTATCGCGGGCGGGCGGAAGACATTCTGATGGTTCTCGTTTACGTGGACGACATTCTAATAGTCTCCCGCGATCTCAAAAAGATAAACGATTTCAAAGCTTACATTGGAAACATTTTCGAGATTAGAGATCTAAACGACGTAAAATGCTGCTTAGGAATAGAATTCAATCGTTCCAAACAGGCGATACAAATGCACCAGCGAGGTTACATAGAAGACCTACTGGAACGCTTCGGCATGTCAGACTGTAAACCGGTATCGACTCCGTTAGATATAAGTAGAAAGCTGCGAAAAGAAACTGAGGATCCAGGCGAGGATCATAAGGAATTGCCGTTTCGAGAACTATTAGGTTCACTCATGTACCTAGCAGTAGCTACCAGACCCGACATAGCTCACGCGGTCGGCGCACTAAGTCAATTTAACAATTGCTTTAACAAAACCCATTGGATCGAAGCGAAGCGCGTTTTGCGTTATTTAAAGGGTACCTCCAACGTAGGCCTTACATACGAAGCCAACGGCGCGTCAATAAAAGAATACGCGGACGCCGACTGGGGAAATTGTACGGAGGATCGAAAATCCTTCACGGGATATTGTTTTAATCTCGCAGGAGCCGCGATTTCTTGGGTATCCAAGAAACAGAAAACCGTTGCTCTCTCTTCCGTCGAAGCAGAGTATATGAGCATGAGCGAGGCCGCAAAAGAGGCCATATATCTGCGGCGTTTTTTCTCCGAATTAGGTTTCGAATCAAAATCGAAAATCGATTTACATTGTGATAATCAGGGTGCGATTAAACTTGCGGAAAATCCTGTATTTCACAATCGTACAAAACACATCGATGTAAGGCATCATTTTGTCCGTGACGTTTTAAAAGAAAAGGAGATCAAATTAAAATACCTCCCAACTGACAAAATGATAACCGACGTGTTCACAAAAGGACTACCGGGTCCGAAACATAGAGAAATATTCAAAACACTTGGATTAGACTTCCCGGTATAGATCGAGACCGCTAAACGTTACGTCTCGAGGGGAAGTGTTGTCACACGAGACCGACAAACGTTCCGTCTCGAGGGGAAGTGTTGTCACAGGAGACCGTCATACGTCATATCGCGAGACGGGATCCTTTGATCGTCTTTCGATTCTGGCGATCGTCTTCCGACTTTGGCGATCGTCTTTTGACAATTCGGGGCGTCCTCCGGCCGAACATCGCGCCGTGCGTCCTTTGTCATATTAGGGTATGATCACAGTGGAGCCGACATCGGTCGGAAGGCGTGACGTCAGAGGCATCGGCCCTACCTTTCAAATGTGTGGGTAGGCTCGTCTGTCAGACCTTTCTAGCTTCGACCGACGTCGACCGACAGAACCCCGCCGCCGCCATTCCGTGCAGCGTTTACTTTAAATAATTTTCATGTCGCCAATTTTGAAGTATCCGTATTTTGAAGAACGGGACCACAAAGAGGACACTTGGGGCTACATTATCATTATTTTTATTTTTCCAATTTCCTGGCGATATGATAGCAATGCGCCTGTTTAAAAAACAATTGCAAAATAAATTGTGAAAATAAATATTTTATCAACTGAAATAATTTTTATTAAATACTCTTATGGTTTCACTATGTGCACCCAAAACTAAAATTGTCATTGTTTTGTTAGTTTGGCCGTTATAATTTAATGAAAAAGTTGTGGCACCTCATATTCCACGTCCGTAGAACCATTAATTTTCAAGATTTCAAAGAATTCTCTTGGAGATACGTTCATATTTTACTAAAGATTGCAACGTATCCAAATTTAAACCCCACGGCATCGAAAGTCCACACCCACGGCATCGAAAGTTCGACAACGTACCGCAATAAATGGAAAATATACCTTTTTCTACGGACGTGACTTCTCTGCTATTTTACCACGTTTTTATTAGCTCGCTTTCTTGTTTGTTTGTCTGTTTGTCTGTTTGTTCGGTGGCAAATTTTGCAATTGATTTTAAACTAACTTCCTGATGAGCTAGAGACTTGAAATCGGTTACATGGCTCAGAACTGGATGACAATGCATTATTCAAAAAAAAAATTGTTAAAAAGTCTATCCGTTTCGGAGATATAACAATTAAATATTTACCTTTTCACCCCCCCGCGAAACCTACGTCATCGCGTTCAACGGTCGCCACGCCGCGCGACAGCGCCCCCTACTCCACTACCCGTTCCCTCTCTCACTCATCCCCACTCCACTGACCCGATTCGCACCGAAGGAGCTCAGTGTGCGTCAGTGTGCGTTTGAGTTCCGTGCGGTGTTTACAAAGTCACTACGTATTATTATACTACAATGTTTGTTTACCAATCGAAGGGACAGATACACCGAGATTATCGGTCGAACCTTTATCTTTGACATATTACCACGGCGTTTCGATATGATGCGGTCCCAATACCGTCTGAAATTTAGTACATGTCTCTGTTATAATCTCAAAATAATGTCTACAAAAAAGGAGCAGTTCGTTAATGATGATTTTCACAGAGAAGTCGCCAAATCACCAGGTATGCCATTAAATATTTTACCACGTTTTTATTATGTCGCTTTCTTGTATGTCTGTTTGTCTGTTCGGTACAAATTTTACAACTGATTTTAAACTAAATTCTCGATGAGCTAGAGACTTGAAATTTTAAACATAGCTCAGTACTATATGACAATGTAGTATTTAAAAAAAGTTTTTTTAAATTTACAACAGGCTACGCGTTTAGGAGATATGAACTATTAAAAATTTAACCGTTACACGTCCCCGCGCGACGACCGGTAGTGCCCACTCGGTTCCCACTCCACTGACCTGCTTCGCACCGAAGCAGCTCAGTGTGCGTTCGAGCTCCGTGCGGTGTTTACAAAGTTACTACGTATTAGTATACTATAATGTTTGTTTACCAAGCGAAAGAACAGTTACACCGAAATTCTCCTTCGAACCTTTATCTTTGACATTTTACCACGGCGTTCGTTTTCGATATGACGCGTCGCAATACCGTCTGAAATTTACTACATGTCTCTGTTATAATCTCATCAAAATGTTCAAAATCGATTATAAAATTTCACACATGCAAGACTAAAAAGCAGAAAATAATTATTTAAATAAAAATAAATTTTTTAAAAATACCACGTTTTTAAAACGGACTAAAAAGTATAAAATAAAATTTTTAAAATCGCCACGTTTACAAAACGGACTAAAAAGTATAAAATAATTTTTTCTAGCCCCATACAGATTCCTAACCCCTGAAAATTTGTGATTGTGAATTTTTAATAGCTAAGAAAATACTTGTAAGATTTAAAACGAAAAACGTGGGGCGCAAGATAATACATAGTAAGGAGTGTAGAGAGTAGCTGCCGCTGAGAAATCTCGTACAACACTTCATATCATTTGCAGTGCAATAAAGTTGTTAGTGATTTAGTGTTCATTCATCAATTATCTATTGCATGCGCCCCACGTTTTTCGTTTTAAATCTTACAAGTATTTTCTTAGCTATTAAAAATTCACAATCACAAATTTTCAGGGGTTAGGAATCTGTATGGGGCTAGAAAAAATTATTTTATACTTTTTAGTCCGTTTTGTAAACGTGGCGATTTTAAAAATTTTATTTTATACTTTTTAGTCCGTTTTAAAAACGTGGTATTTTTAAAAAATTTATTTTTATTTAAATAATTTTTGAGATAAAGCCTCTCTTAAATACATTTAGTTCTTTATTACTTTATTGTCGGAGCCACGAAGGAAGACTTTGACATCTTCCTATGCCCCAGTAGCAATTATGTGTTATAAACCTTGCAGACCTTCACGGTCAGTTGTAGGCTGCAGCTATTCATCTTGGGGTTTCCCGTCAACCCGCACACCATGTGTAGTGCAGTGACTCTTTTAACTGTTTTCCACCTCCGCGGTGGCCAAGTTGGGATGGCACACCTTTCATGTAGTGAAGAAACATTTTCAATTTGCTTATGTCCAACAAGTAGTCCAATACACTGCTCCGTACGAGCGATAGCGGAACAGCAGTGGGTTCAGAATTGTGCAGAATTACAATTGAATTACTCCAGGAATCATAATTATTAGGCCGGAAAGAAAGTTCTTGCGGCTTCTAACTAAAATCAAAATAACACAAACCGTAAGAACTTTCTCTCCGACCTAATAAAAAGTAATTGCATTACATTGTAATTCAGTCATATTGTAATTTATAATTCATATCTTCATTCAATCAAAGTACAATGTAATTCGTAATTGCAATTGGAGTACAATTATAAAATAGCGGTACAGCCAACAAGCATATGAAAGAAAAACATGAAAATATATTGCTCTAGAGAGCTGTATTTTAATGTAATATGTAATTCAAGGATGACGTAGTTGAATTACTATATAATTGAAATACAATGTAATTCAATTGCGTAATTGAATTAGCACAACTCTGAGTGGGTTAAGATATCAAACCGTTACCGCCCACTACTACGCGATTGTAGGGGGTGGCAAGGCGCCATCTCGTATAGGTCTGACTTGGCGACATTGTATTGATGCGAGCGTGAGAAGAAGGTTCCCAGGCAGGACTACGGGGACGTGTCTCTAGGTACGATGCGCGGCCGATTGGATCAGAGTGGAGGAGGCAGGCCTCGTTTCACACGCATGTTCGGCTGTGTCGAAATATTGGCTACGGCGGCCACACATACTACATCATACTGTATCTAGCATGCAGCGTAGAAGTCAAAACATTGGGACTACGGGCGCGGCTGTGGTGGGGATAGGCAGACCTACCGATGATAGGCTCGATTTGTTTATGTGCCGTTCCCGGGGCTGTTCTCTATGTAGAGGTTTATGACAGATCATTACTATTGAGCTGGAAGTCGGCACTTTCACGGACAACACCAGTTGTACTTTACTTAACTCAGTTGTAAAGTAATTTAAAAATTTCTTTACAGTAAAGAATTATGAATTGGACGTGCCAAATGTTTTATTGCACGTGCCGATAGCCGCTACGCTATCGTACGTCGCACAGTGGTGCAAAATCCCCAAGACGTGGCAATAATTCGTTTACTATGGTAACGTCATTTTAAAAAATCTATGTACTGAAATACATTACAATATTAATACATTACAGTATTAATACATCGATCATAGATTATAAGAGACAGAACCCAAGCACAAACGCTGACATCGGAAACAACTGCGACATCCATTTAAAGGAAAAAAATTTTTCTCATTTCTTTGTTGTTTCAAATTATAAAAAATACAAAACTAATTATTAATTCTTTTCTTTTAGAACTGGACGTTAATATGAACGTTATAATCCAAAAAAGTTTGCGACATTTCTAACTTTCCGATAAATAAGGTCACTATCGTTTTGAATACAGCGAGATAACGCGATTTTTTCGAATCCATATTTATTAAGCTTAACATTTTTAAAACTAAGAAAATGAAAACACTATCCGGATGACGTCTTTCAGTTTTTTTCAAAAATCAGACGATCAATAAAATGATAATTAAAATGTACAACAATTAAAGATAATAATTCTGCTTACGATTGATCTAAATCGCAGTATCTTATAATTGTTTTAGTTTTTAATTATTCTCGAGTATCCATACTTCCGTGAACGTTGATCTACATACAATTAATGCACATGTATCATTCCATGCAAAAAAGGACTACTGTTTCGAATTTTGTTCAAATTTGAATACGTTGCAATCTTTAGTAAAATATGAGAATTCACAGAGAATTCTCAAAAAGAATTCTTTGAAATCTTGAAAATTAATGGTTCTACGGACGTGGAATATGAGGTGCCACAACTTTTTCATTAAATTATAACGGCCAAACTAACAAAACAATGACAATTTTAGTTTTGGGTGCACATAGTGAAACCATAAGAGTATTTAATAAAAATTATTTCAGTTGATAAAATATTTATTTTCACAATTTATTTTGCAATTGTTTTTTAAACAGGCGCATTGCTATCATACCGCCAGGAAATTGGAAAAATAAAAATAATGATAATGCAGCCCCAAGTGTCCTCTTTGCGGTCCCGTTCTTAAAAATACGGATATTTCAAAATTGGCGACATGAAAATTATTTAAAGTAAACGTTGCACCGTCCGAAGTCGGGCGAAAAACAAAATGATTCGTTGCCCTCCGACGTCGGGACCCCATGGGGTTTGTCCATTGTTACCCTTCTCGAAGCTCTCGGAAAGGTTCGGGTCCCTGCTGACCTTGACCATTTTGTCCGATGTCGGCTCCACTGTGAGCACCTTTTCGGTCGAAATCGGCCGAAAAGATACCAACACATGCCTCTCGAGGCGCTCGAAACGCTCGTCTGTGTGGACCAAAGTCGGTCGTCGGGCGAAAACGGGTCCACTGTGATCATAGCCTTAGGGCGCGATCACAGTGGATCCGATGTCGGACGATTCGGCCGACGTTCGACGCATCTGTCTCTTTTTTCGAGCGTGTGAAAAAGAGACACAACGTCGGACGTCGGCCGAATCGTGCGACATCGGATCCACTGTGATCGCGCCCTTAGGCAACGCGTATAGTGCGTCCGTTTTCATCCGGCATCCGACAACGGCCCACACAGACGAGCGTTTCGAGCGCCTCGAGAGGCATGTGTTGGTGCCAGTACGGCCGATTTTGCCGGAAAGTGTGCTTATAGTGCGTCCGACAACCGACAAATCGGTCACGGTCCACGGTTCGCCGAACCTTTTTTGACCTTTTCGGCCGCTTCGAGAAGGGTAACAATGGACAAACCCCATGGGGCCTCGACGCCGGACGGTGTAGGAGGAAAATCAAATGATTTTGTTTTTCGTCCTACATGCCGGACGAAAATTCTATGTATGGTAGAAATTATGATATTTTGTGCTTTGTAACGTAAAATTGAATATATACATGGAAATACTAATTAATGGCGAAGAGATATACAAGATAACATTATTTTTAATTGTCGTTTATTTTAATTATTATTTCATTGATCATCTGATTCTTGAAAAAACCGAAAGACATTATTCGGATAGTGTTTTCATTTTCTTAATTTTAAAAATCTTAATCTAATAAATATGGATTCGAAAAAACCGTTTATCTCGCTCTTTCCAAAACCATTGTGACCTTATTTGTCAGAAAGTCACAAAAAGTTGCAAACTTTTCGATTATAACCAAATAAAAATTGGTATTTTTCATAATTTGAAGTAATGTACTCACCGCACTGAACAATATCTACACTATGAAACTTTCGAAAATCAAGGAGTGCATATACACAAAAACAACAAAGAAATGAGAAAAAATTTTTTCCTTCAATAGTTTATGTCGCAGTTGTTTCCAATGTCAATGTTTGCACTTAGGTTCTATTATAATCTATAGTCGATGTAATGTTATGAATACTGTAATGTATTTCAGTACACATAGATTTTTTAAAGTGACATAATAAACGAATTATTGCCACGTCTTGGGGATTTTGCACCACTGTGGAACGTACGATAGCGTAGCGGCTATATCGGCACGTGCAATAAAACATTGGGGATGCAAATGGTCAAGTCATTATTGGGCGATCGACAGCGAAGCTATTTTCCAGAAAGCTGTTTTTAGCGCGTCCTATTCATAATTTTTTAGTGTAAAGTAATTTTTAAGTTAACACAAGTCAACACGTGTTGTCCGAGAAAGTGCCGGCTTCCAGCACAATAGCAGTATGACCTGTCATAAACCTCCCCACAGAGGACAGCCCCGGGAACGGCACATAAACAAATCGAGCCTATCTTCGCTAGGTCTGCCTATCCCTACCACAGCCGCGCCCGTAGTCCCAATGTTTTTACTTCGACGTTGCACGCTACATGGTATGTGTGGCTGCTGTAGCCAATATTTCGTCGACAGCCGAAAATGCGTGTGAAACGAGGCCTGCCTCCTCCGCCCTGATCCAATCGGCCGCTCATTGATACCTAGAACACGTCACCGTAGACCTGCTTGGGAACCTTCTTCTCACGCTCGCATCAATACAATGTCGCCAGTTCAAACCCATGCGAGATGGCGCCTTGCCACCCTCTACAATCGCATAGTAATGGGCGGTAATATCTTAACCAACTGCTGTTCCGCTATCGCTAGTACGGGGAAATGTATTGGACTACTTGTTGGACATAAACAAATTGAAAATGTTTTTTCACTACGTGAAAGGTGTCCCATCCCAACTTGGCCACCATGGAGGTGGAAGACAGATAAAAGAGTCACTGTACACGGTGGGAGGGTTGACGGGAAACTCCAAAAATGAATAGCTGCATCCTACAACTGACCGTGGAGGTCTGCAGGGTTTATAACACATAATTGCTATTGAGGCATAGGAAGATTTCAGAGTCTTTCTTCGTGGCTCTGACAATAAAGTAATAAAGAACTAAATGCATTTAAGAGAGGCTTTCTCTCAAAAATTGCAAGGAAGTCACGTCCGTACAAAAGACATATTTTTCAACTGTAAGCAAATATTGTGATGTTATTATAAAAGATATTAAATTGTTCTTTGCAGCATAAGATTCTGTACAGTTTTCCGAATACAGTGGTATCCAATATCAATAGATTATGATTGTTTAAACATGTTTAAACATGTTTAACCGTCGTCCGTCCCTCGTGTCACTTTGACACAGTTATCTCGAAATAAATTATATACTCTGTTCTGTTATTTGTAGGTACAGTCCGAAACTTTGTGACTTTTATTATTTTAATGCGAAACACAACCGAAAAACCTACGATATAAATGTTAACTCATCAATTTGAATAAAAAACTAGAGGGCGATTGTTGCTCGCTCGCTTCGCGAGCTCGCGGGCAGGACTGCTCTTGCGAGAATGTTAGTGGTACGCATGGCTAGTAGGGCCCACAGCTATTAATGTCTTTCATTTTGTGTGTGACTCTCCACGAGCCACACAAAGAACTTCCCAATTCGTTAGTTGCTGTATATTATTATTATTATTTATTAAGTGCACGTTTTAAGAAGATTATACGTTTTCAGGGAAATTCAATAGTTCTCTACTTATCAAAATGTTTGCTATATGGCATCGCATTAAACCAATATCGTATGCTCGTTGCTCGCTGGGTTCCTTGTTATAGCATACTAATGTTGCAAAATAAATTGTCTTAATTAGTTTTTCGCAAACGATACAACTCATCATTATCCGGGTTTGCAGTATTGATCTTGGTTTTCTTCGATACTATTAATTTAAATTTTCTCAAAATATATAAACCGCTCAATTTTGAAACTCTGCTCAGTGCTACATACAACATTTGCAAAGTTCGTATTTCTGATGTTTTAAAATCCATACATACTTTCTCGTATGTTTGTCCCTGACTTTTATGAATCGTAATCGCTTCAGCAGGAACCACTGGAAATTGACTACGTGTGATTTGTTATTTTTCTTCACTCGAAATATTTACTTGATTCGATATTTTTTTATTATTGGTGTTAAATTTTGATTTATATTTGCATTTTTCATATAATCACGATAACGAGTTCTTACTTCCACTCCTACTATGGCCAATTGACAATCTAACCACAATATAGACGGAATTTTAGTATTTTCTTGAAAAGTAATACATTTTAATGTTCCGCATGCTCCATTAACCAATCCGTCTTCAACATCAATGTTATTAATTATCATATATTTTATATTAATTTTCAATTTAATCTCAGTTAACAATTCGTTTTGAACTGATTGTTTATTTAAAGATTGTAATATAAATGTTTTTCTACTTTCATCGATATTCTTTGAAAATGTATTCTCGGCGATGATTAACTCACTCTTGCATTGGAATAATTTTCGATTATTGTAAGCGGTTACATTAGCATTAGTTGCATAATTGGAAAAAACGTATTTTTAATTAAAAAAAACAAGAAAAAAATTTTTTTTTAATTTTATAAAAAATATTTTTAAAAATTTTATAAAAAAAATTTCTTTTTTAAATATGTCTAAATATATATATATATAGTTACGTTTACTTCTTCGGTGGATACGCCTTTCGTATAAATTGCAATGTTTAATCAACTCCTTTCGAAAAAAACTAAAAAACTACTTGACCAATATGGACCAAAATCTAATCAGCTCTATGTTACAGCGGGGCACATCGATTGCATCATTCATCATTCCGATCGCGTTGTTACTTTTTCTGAAAACGTTAACGAAAAATTTGATACCATAGAAACGGACATACGCTCACACACACACACACACACACACACACACACACACACACACACATACCGACATTTTGATAAAAATAGTTTGAAATGACTCCAATGACCATGAAACGTGAAGATCTGCTAAAAACTCGATTTTCGATTTTCGGGGTAATTACAATAACTTCCCTATAAAATCGGGAAGTTAATAAGTGTTTACCTTCTTGTTTTATCGATCTTTTACCACTGGTGTCAATTTAACACCGAGAGACAGATTCAGTTCGTGAAATGAGGGACGGATGAGGGTTAAACAATGGTTTTGGAAAGAGCGAGACAAACGATTTTTTCGAATCCACATTCATTAACCTTAAGATTTGTAAAACTAATTATAAGAAAATGAAAACACTATCCGAATATCCAAAGTCACAAGTTTTTCATTAAATTATAACGGCTAAACTAACAAATCGATGAAACTTAGTTTTGGGTACTCATAGTAAAACCATCAGAGTATTTAATAAAAATTATTTCAGTTCAGAAAATATTTGTTTTCATAGTTTATTTTGCAATTGTTTTAAACAGGTACATTGCTATCAAAGCATCAGAAAATTAAAAAAATAAAAATATGTAATGATAATATAGCCCCAAGTGTCCTCTTTACGGGCCCGTTTTTAAAAATACGGATACTTCAAAATTGGCGACATGAAAATTATTTAAAGTGAACGCCGCACCGAAATATATCGCACGAGGGCCGCCGCACAGTGGGCTGGATCGAGAAATTTAGTGACATCTTGTTATAACTTTTGAACCATAAGAGATATCGGGATGAAATTTGCACTAAAATTCATTTTAAAAATAGTGAATTTTAACTGTAAACAAATAAAATTTGTTCTATTTTGTTAAACAATAATTGTTAATTAATTTTCATTGAATTTTTGTATTAAAATAAAATTGTTTAAGTATAATCTTCCAAACTATTTTTTACTTACTAAATACGTATTTTATATTTACATTTCATACATGTAATGTTTTATAGAATACGTAAAATATAAATTCGAGAAATCTTTTTATAATCAACGCATCCAAAATGTACTGAGGTAAAAACGTCTCAAAAGCGTGTCAAAAGATATTTTTTATAATAATTTATAATAATTATAAATAATTTTTCAATTTAATTGTTTTAAAATCATGTCTATTCTACATATTACGACCTTTGTTATTTCGCATTATTTCATGTATGTGTAGTGTGTTTATAAAAGATAAAAATATCAACAAAAATATAACAAATATAAAAGATAAGTCAATTAATCTTACCAAAACGTTTTTAAATTGATGTTAACAGGTAAACTTTTGGTCAATTTGTTTAGTTTAATTAACTTCCCGATTTTATAGGAAAGTTATTGTAATTACCCCGAAAATCGAAAATCGATTTTTTAGCAGATCTTCACGTTTCATGGTCATTGCAGTCATTTTAGACTATTTTCAGCAAAATGTTCGTGTGTGTGTGTGTGTGTGTGTGTGCGCGCGCGCGTATGGCCGTTTGTATGTTATCAAATTTTTCGTTAACGTTTTCAGAAAAAGTAACAACGCGATCAGGATGATGAATGATGCAATCGATGTGCCCGTCGTAACTTAGAGCTGATTAGATTTTGGTCCATATTGGTCAAGTAGTTTTTTAGATTTTTAGTTTTTTTACGAAAAGAGTTGATTCTACAATGCAATTTATAAGGGAGGACGAAAATTTTCCATCAAAGAACCAAACGCAATTACATAAAAAAAATGTTTTTCTTAATTTTTTTTAGATTAAAAAAAAATTTTTTTTTAGATTTAAAAAAATTTTTTTTTTTAACTGATGCTAATGTTACCGCTTGGAATAATCGAAAGTTATTCCAATGCAACAGTGAATTTATCATCTCTACTCCCAAGAATACATTTTGGGAGAATATCGATGAAAGTACAAAAAAAAAACGATGTTAGCGATGTTGGCGAAGGAGTAACGAATCGGGAAGTTCTTTGTGTGACTCTTGGAGAGTCACACACCAAATAAAAAACATTAATATCAGTAGGCCCTACTAGCCATGCGTATCACTATCCCTCTCGCAAGAGCAGTCCTACCCGCGAGCTCGCGAAGCGAGCGATTAAAAACAACCCTACTCGCGAGCGAGCGAAGCGAGCGAGCAACAATAGCCCTCTAGTTTTAGGTAGGTATGAACTGTTAATGCAATTGCAAAAATATTCGTATTTGGATGGTATTTAAGTACTATATGTGAATTGCTACCCGTCAGGTGACACGTCCCGATAACTTTAAACAGTCACAATTTCCAAGATCGGATCGGTTCGGATATGATTTTTGTGGGGATATGTAGAGGAAGGTCTAATGAAAATGATCTGATTTATCCGATTAGGTGCCGTTAGGTCCTCTAAAAGATACACCTTACAAATTCTGAGAAAGTATATAGATTTTATTCATTTCATTAAATATTAATTTTTAATACATTGCGAGCAACCATCCTCAACTAACAGCGATAATTGTTACCGCAAAGGACTGTTTTTCATTTACAAAAAAGACCCAGAAGAAATATTAAATAGGGTAATCAGGACACCTCGATGAAAAGAAGCAATTTTTGGCTGAAAAATACTGCATCCCAAATGTCTATCTTTATGAATTTATATTAACTACAGTTTTTGTGAACGAACGTTAATTTTTTCAGCTTCGTTGTTGATGGACATTTAGGAAGCAATACAAATTTATTAAAAATCGATATGAGAAAGTCGACTCTTTCGTGAAATGTCACTAAATTTCTCGATCCAGCCAACTGTGCGCCGTGCCGGTGATGCCGGACGAAACTTGAAGGGTCACACAGACGGGCCTACCCACACATTTGAAATGCCGGACCGAAGCCTCTGACGTCACCAGATCTGTCGGTTGTCGGACGCACTACACGCGCACCCTTAGGACGCGATCACAGTGGATCCGATGTCGCACGATTCGGCCGACGCGACATCCGACGTTGTGTCTCTTTTTCACACGCCCGAAAAAAAGAGACAGATGCGTCGGACGTCGGCCGAATCGTCCGACATCTGATCCACTGTGATCGCGCCCTTAGTCGTTCGACAGACGCGATAGCCAACACATCGCATAGCGAGGCTCCACCGATGTATTAAATGTTAATAAACTCTAGTTCTATTATTATCGTTAACTACGGCTTATTCACACCACTACGTGTATCCAATCGCTAACATATTTACAATACATTCCCTATGATTTTTGAAATTTAATGGATGAAATTGGTAGAATACCTCATACAATACCTAAATGTTTAGTAATTGATTAGATACCGATATATTTAATAATGTATACAATATTTTGAATAATGATACAACAATTTGTAGTGGTGCTTCAGAGGGGACAGCGGAGTGCAAAGGGTTAAACAATGCAGAAAGCGCAACATAGAAAAGTTCAGTAAACTGTTGAGAGCAAGTAATGAAGAGTTGGATGAATCAACTGACAGTAATGTTGTTGAAAGCGATTCAATTTATAGCAACAATAATAAGTCATGGTTCACAAATTTAACTAATGTTGACGTTCCATCAAATGTAAAAAAAGTATTGGAATTGGGTTCAAGATTTGCATTAGATACGCCTAACAAATTTATCACCTCGCCCAAATTCACTGCCTCGGTTGAGGCTGGTGTTACGTCCTGAGATGGACGTATTATAGATCTGAATAGTTAAAAATTGAAATTTAATTTGAATAGATTGAAATGATTGAAAAGATTATAATTGAGATATAACGCAGTTTTGAACCTACCTGCATTCACCGGCTTCGGTTCGGGTAATCGAGGATTTCTTAATATTCTAAGTGATTTTGATTGTGGAATTGGTACGAAGAAATCGATGATGGGTATACTCATTAATAAATGATTTGATATTCTTATATGTTTGAATAAAAATAAACAAAACTATATTTTAAGCTTCAAATTTCGGATACATAATAAATTATCGAAAATCTTATTATAAATTGTTAGTAATTACCGCTAAATAGTCTTCTTTCTTGATTACAGTGGTGGTATCTTCTTGTATGATGCTTGGTTTCGTTGTTAATTTAACTTAGAAAACTTTCACTTAATATTTTAAAAACTGACTTAATACTTTTTGTAGTTGATTGTTGTTTGATTGTGTGAAGAATTGTGAAGAATGGGCTCCTCGTGAGGAGTCATCCCTTTTATAGACCGATCAGTCCTTTGTCTCGTCAATTTTGTCAGGTGATTATTGTCGTCATAGCTAGATCATATTACCCTATGCATCTCCTAGGTCAGTTTCTCCTTAGCTGCTTTCTTATCTGTAACTCCCCTGGCCAGATCGAATTACATCTACGTCACACGTGGGGCGACGAACAATTTATTACTCATCGATTCTCGATGAACAGTCCTCAGCGGATTTTAGATCATGATTTATATTTGGAAGTGACCTGGTCATTTAATGAAATAATTTCGCTACGCAGTTCTTTCGTTCAATGCGATTCAAATGAAGAATGAATTTCCTTAATTCTATCGCACGCAATGTGGTGTAATATACGATAGGTCGATTTGATTTTTAACAATAGTATTGAATATTTAGTTTCTCGTACAACATTATTAGATTAAACATAAAAAGAAATTCAAAGGTATATGTAATACATCATTGATTATATTAATTATTAACGATGGCTGAACCACCGGACGTGACACTGGTTTGAGAAATGTGACCGACATGAATAACATCCAATCCTCCACGAGAATTCGTATAATCAATAAAATATTAAATCACACCACCTACACTACAAATAGAAAATTTGCAGGTTTATCTACAACTGATTTAAATGAAACTAGACAATTTTTAAAAAATAATGATAATTTACTTTTGCTCAAGTCTGATAAAGGCAACACGACAGTGTTAGTAGAGAAAGATTTTTACATCTCTCAGATAGTGACATGTTGAATGACAAAAATACATATAACGTTAGCAAGTTCCAATACACCAGCACTTTTGAACGTGAAACTAACTCTGTAATTACTGAATTAGTAAAAAAGGGACAAAAGAAGAAAAAGTAGGAAAGAGATTGAAAACATACAATTCCACTACACCTAGAGCATGTGCCTTGCCAACAACACACAAGCGACAATTAGCCTGGAGAATAATTGTCTCGTCTATTGGGGGTCCCATTTACAAACTTTCTAAATTTCTGTCAACAATCTTATCAAAGATTGTTGGAAAATCAAAATACCATACTATTGACAGCTGGCAATTAGTCAAGGAACTTAGAACTTTCCATATACCAGTTGATATGAAATTGATTTCTTTGGACGTCACGGCATTATTCACTAACGTTTCAATAGACTTAGCCATACATGTTGTTGACCGTAGATGGGATGAGATTAAAGAACATACATCCATACGTAAAGATGAATTCCTTAAGGCGGTAAAATTTGTGTTACAAGCTAATGTTTTCTCATTTAATGAGATTTTTTACAAACAAATTTTTGGCACAGCAATGGGTTCCCCTATTTCCCCTGTTATCGCTAATTTGGTGATGGAAGAACTGGAAAATTCTTGTATCTCCAAATTACCGTTTGAACTCACTTTCTATAAGCGTTATGTAGATGACATCTTAACATGTATTAAACCAAACCAAATTGATACTCTACTTAGCACTTTCAACAGCTTCCATAACAGGCTTCAATTTACCTATGAACTTGAAACTGATTCATGCATAAGCTTCCTTGAAATTTACATAATTAAAACAGGATCAGATTTAAAAACTAACTGGTACCATAAAACCACATGGTCCGGCAGATATATAAATTTTTTTTCAGCACACCCTTTACAACACAAAGTGGGTCTCATTAAGGGCTTAGTAGATCGTGCCATTTTACTTGCAAACCCTGAATTTAGAACTGACAATCTATCTCTTATCAAAAAAGTGTTAAACTGTAATAACTTTCCCATTTCTTTGGTTTCTAATATCATAAAGGAAAGGATTTTTCAACTTTACCGTCCTTGTTTAGTCACTCAACTAAAAGAGGAGAAAAGCTTGAAAACCGGTCCGATTAATTCTAGAAATACGGTAGTAATTCCATTTATAAACAATATTTCTTTTGACATACAAAGAATTATTAGGAAAGTTGGTATTCACACCATTTTCAATATCCCGTCATATCTGAAAAAATGGTTTCCGCCGATAAAAGATAAATTGCCTATAAAGAAAAGTTGTAATGTGATTTATGAAATACCTTGCAAAGGGTGTAATTTGACATATATTGGACAAACGTCTATGCATGTAGACACACGCATAACTGAACACAGACGTAACATTTTTCTTTCACCAACACAACATACTGCTTTAACAAAGCATTCTTTGGAATTTGACCACAGGTTTGATTTTGACGGTGTGAAGATCATTGACAGGGAATCTAATTTACAACGTAGATTATTATTGTAAACCATTCATATGATTAAACAGCAAAGCGTTAATCTTAGGTATGAAACACCTAAGATTCATGACTATTACGCGACATTACTGAACCAGTAATGTTTATTTGTGATGATATTTCCAATATAATTTGGGTTCTACCTAAAGGTTTTTTTTATTCTTCACTTTGTTACATCAACCTTGATTACACGTGTTGTGGAATTATTAAAAAAGCGATTGTTTCACATTGAAGCACGCATTCAAAAGTTGTTCAGTTACGCGTTTCAAAATTACCGCCAATATGATTTCGAATCAACATCGATCGATATCGACAAACCAATCATATTCTCACATGACTTTTCTTGCTTGTTGGTGTTCTAACACATGGTTCAATTACATTTCTGCCACCGTTGGAATAAAGTTCAGGCTACTTTAAAAATTTCAATATTCGTTTAAATGTAGTTTTTCTTGTCGCAGCAAGTATGTATTTTTCATATGTTCTGGTGTGTCGTCACACTAATTTGATACAATATTGTTATAAAACATATTATACATATATTATTTTTCAGACGCAAAAAAATGTCTCTGTGAAAATGATCCACATTAGGATCGAAACGTCGAGAAACATGGTTTAATTTGCACATTTGCTTTGTTGTATAATGATCGAACCTTGCGCCAAAATCAAAAAATTTTATATTCATTTTTCGATCGAGAAATATTCACCTTTATCATGTACTCTGTAATGACGGCTTTATAAAACGGATTGCTTAAATATAACGCGACTAATTCTTGCGAAGACAACATTTGAACTGAACGCATGTCAACAGTAAACACGGTAGCTCAGGGTTTAGACAAAGCGCGTTTTCTCTCGTCTATTCGGGTTCGCTCGTGTTCGCATACACGTTATACATACACTTGTTCCAATACTCCCCCTCAAAACATGAACTTAAATACATACATCTTTTACTATAGCACGGTCATTCACTTACAATATGATATGCCTCTATTTAACGGTTACAGACTGTTCGGGAACCTGGGACTAGTTTTGGTTTAGGAGTGGACTGTATGGAAAATGATGAAAGGATTGGGTGCGAACACAGACGGGAGTGCGGATTGGGGAATCGTGTGGGAAGCGTGAGCGGAAAGAGGCCGAACGAAAGAATTGGAGAATTCGTTGCACGTTAGGTAGTGAAACGTGGTTTATTACACGCAATCGCGTAAACGAACACAAGTCCAAACGAATGGGCGCGATCGGGACGAGCGCATTTGTCGATCCCGTATGGCAGAACAAAACATCTTGAGCAAAGGGCGCGATTGACGTGTGAAGCGTGTGAACGATCGACCGAATCTTATCGACGAGGTAAGACGAGCGATTAACGGTGGTTCTCGGTAATCACGTGATCATGCATCACGAGCGCGATACCGGGAATCGTCAAAAACATGGGATTCGCGTACAGTTGATCCCCAGGAGCGTAAATCCTGGGTCCGTGTAACGCGGGGAGCTACTGAGGGCCGTATCGGTCGTCCGCGACGTTTTAAACTAACTCAATACGAAGCTTAATCCTAAACACAGACCTTTCAGAATGAAATACATCTGTTATGACTCGATCCAGAAAGACCTTTTGTGAACATATCAGCTATCAGATCTTTAGACGCTTTATGGAAAATTCGCACGCTGTCGTCCTTTAACTTTTCTCGCACAAAGTGATGCCTTACATTGATATGCTTGGATCTACCGTGGAAACCGGATTTTTAGCTAATCCTATCGCACTTAGGTAATCGTTAAACAAAGGAATATATTTTTGTTTCGAGATTCCAACGGAGCTTACAAAATTCCGAAGATGAATGGCCTCTTTAGGGTGCTTTTATGCTGAGCTCGCCGCGGACGGCCACGGGAAAAAGTCATAAAATTCGAGCGGGCCGACGGGCCCGCTCGCTGTGCCCCGCTGTGCGTGGCACAAAAAAAAAGGTCTCTATGGGATCCACGGTTTCACGGTTCGTTTAGGTAAACTACCGATAGCTTCTCTTTAAGGCGGGGTAGGATACCTTCAGATTCTAAGTAGCAAATAACTAGAATCTTATTAGAAAAATTGGGTTTGCGAATTTTCGCTTTTTGTCCTTATACCAGCAAACACACCATGTAAAAATTTCTTTTATTTGGTCATAAAGTAATTCATGCTCGTCAAAGCAACTAATCTTTACAACAGCCTCATTTTCAAAGTCAACCAGTAGCCGTTCTTACCCGTAATAAAATTGACGGGCTTGGGGCAGAGGCTAACGGACAAACGGTACAACGCCTTTTCTACCTTAATTATTGCCACGTGCCCCATACCTCGCCGAGTGGAAGAATTTACCTGAATAATATCAAGGCAATACTCCTTTTCGGAGCCATTGATTTTGAACAATGTAGGAGATAAATAAACTGTTAGGTCTTTGCGGATAGGAATTCTGATGTCGAATGTTTTTACTATAAACTCCAAAGAACCCATTTTCATCGATTTGTTAAATCAACATTTCATCAAAAAATCATTTCGCGTCCGGCGATTTCGGCAATTGTAAGTGCACGAAAAGAACAAAGTGACATGCACTTACTATGGACGATATTAACCTGTGCACCGCACACTCGGAGTGTACGACACCCCAACAACAAGTTAGGTAAAATAAACGACATCTCGCGTACTCCTTCCCCGCGTTCTGTTTTTTCCCAATGTGAAAGTTGCGATTTTAGGACAAACGCTGTCCTAAAGAATATTCAGCAATCTTATGGACCCGGAATAACAAACAATTCAAACCTAACAGCTGTTTGTGATTACTGGAGTGTTTCACATCTCATGTCTGCCGCACAGTGGCCAATTTGGACGAAATCTGTGCCACAATCAAAGAACTTTCTATTAGAAATGAGATATAGAGCGATGAAATTTTTTTTCAAATTAAAACTGAAACTTTGCAGAATATAGGAAAAATGGGGAGAAAGTTCTTTCATTTTGACACAGATTTCGTTCAAATTGCTCACTGTGTACCGTATGAAATTTTTACATGGTGTGTTTGCTCGTATAAGGACAAAAAGCGAAAATTCGCAAACCCAATTTTTCTAATAAGATTCTAGTTATTTGCTACTTAGAATCTGAAGGTATCCTACCCCGCCTTAAAGAGACGCTATCGGTAGTTTACCTAAACGAACCGTGAAACCGTGGATCCCATAGAGACCTTTTTTTTTGTGCCACGCACAGCGGGACACAGTGAGCGGGCCCGTCGGCCCGCTCGAATTTTATGACTTTTAATTAATTAATTAAAAGCACCCTTAGTCGCTTCCGCCAGAGCCATATACTCGGCCTCGATCGTAGAAGCGCGACCGTGCGCTGCTTGCGCGACTGCCAACTTACGGGTCCGCCGTTCATTATAAAAATTAATCCGGTATAAGATCTTCGATCTTGTACATTCGCTGCCCAATCGGAGTCTGGGTAGCCTTGCAAAACGCCATCGTCATTTCGGAAACATATATCTAAATCGGCAGTACTTTTAAGATAGCGGAGTACTCGCTTCGCCGCAATACAGTGTTCGCGACCATAACATGAGTGGAATTGACTAAGTGCGCTCTCTGCGTGAGGTGTATCAGGACGCGTGGCTGCGCCAAATATATGAGGGATCCTACAAGTTCCCTATAAGGAAAATCCTTAGCTTCATCGCTCACCTTTTTTGGCTTCGTAGGTTTTATGGAAGGATCCATTGGAGAGGAAAAAGGTTTCAAATTCTGCATTCCAAACCTTTCTAGCACTTTTTTAATGTAACCGCTCGGTCGCATTTCTATTTCGCCATTTCGTTGTTGAAATTCGATTCTTTACACGCTCTAGCCACGTACTATTCCTAGCAGCAAGCACTATGTCGTCTACATAAACGGCTAGAATCATAAACTGCTTCCCCTTTCGAAGAATATATACGCACGGATCGGCATGTAGAGCGGTAAAGCCATTAACTTCGCAGTTCTGTGTCTAGACGAATATTCCACTGCCTACCTGCTTGCTTTAACCCATATAAGGCCTTCTTAATTTTACATACTTTGTCACCGTTCGAAATTTTATTTAACATCTTTTGTGCTCTCTCTTTACATTCATTCGGTACGAATGATATCATTTCTCGGAGTGACACGAGAAGGACACCTGGCAATTCCATAAAAATATCTTTATCAACTTCTCCATTTAAATACGCTGTAGACACGTCCATTTGGTGAACTGTCATATCAAACTCGACAGCCAGTGCTACTATCATTCGAATCGAACTTAGTCTTGTTACCGGAGCGTGAGTTTCTTCGAAATCTAAACCCGGACGCTGTGAAAAACCACGCGCGACTAACCGTGCTTTTCCACGATTTACTTGCCCGTTAGCACTAATTTTATCGCAGAGAACAATACGGCAACCATTGACTTCGCGATTGCGAGGGCGGTCAACTATTTCCCAAATGTAATTTTTTAACATTACTATTATTAACTTCCCGATTTTATAGGGAAGTTATTGTAATTACCCCGAAAATCGAAAATCGATTTTTTAGCAGATCTTCACGTTTCATGGTCATTGGAGTCATTTTAGACTATTTTTATCAAAATGTTCCTGTGTGTGTGTGTGTGTGTGTGTGTGTGTGTGTGTGTGCGTATGGCCGTTTCTATGTAATCAAATTTTTCGTTAACGTTTTCAGAAAAAGTAACAACGCGATCAGGATGATGAATGATGCAATCGATGTGCCCCGTCGTAACTTAGAGCTGATTAGATTTTGGTCCATTTTGGTCAAGTAGTTTTTTAGTTTTTTTCGGAAGGAGTTGATTAAACATTGCAATTTATACGAAAGGCGTATCCACCGAAGAAGTAAACGTAACTATATATATATATTTAGACATATTTAAAAAAAAAATTTTTTTTATATAATTAAAAAAAAATTTTTTTATAAAATTTAAAAAAAAATTTTTTCTTGTTTTTTTTAATTAAAAATACTTTTTTTCCAATTATGCAACTAATGCTAATGTAACCGCTTACAATAATCGAAAATTATTCCACTGCAAGAGTGAGTTAATCATCGCCGAGAATACATTTTCAAAGAATATCGATGAAAGTACAAAAACATTTATATTACAATCTTTAAATAAACAATCAGTTCAAAACGAATTGTTAACTGAGATTAAATTGAAAATTAATATAAAATATATGATAATTAATAACATTGATGTTGAAGACGGATTGGTTAATGGAGCATGCGGAATATTAAAATTTATTACTTTTCAAGAAAATACTAAAATTCCGTCTATATTCTGGTTAGATTTTCAATTGGCCATAGTAGGAGTGAACGTCAGAACTCGTTATCGTGATTATATGAAAAATGCAAATATAAATCAAAATTTAACACCAATAATAAAAAAATATTGAATCAAGTAAATATTTCGAGTGAAGAAAGATGACAAATCACACGTAGTCAATTTCCAGTGGTTCCTGCTGAAGCGATTACGATTCATAAAAGTCAGGGACAAACATACGAGAAAGTATGTATGGATTTTAAAACATCAGAAATACGAACTTACAAATGTTGTATGTAGCACTGAGCAGAGTTTCAAAATTGAGCGGTTTATATATTTTGAGAAAATTTAAATTAATAGTATCGAAGAAAACCAAGATCAATACTGCAAACCCGGATAATGATGAGTTGTATCGTTTGCGAAAAACTAATTAAGACAATTTATATTGCAACATTAGTATGCTATTACAAGGAACCAAGCGAGCAACGAGCATACGATATTGGTTTAATGCGACGCCATATAGCAAACATTTTGATAAGTAGAAAACTATTGAATTTCCCTGAAAACGTATAATATTCTTAAAACGTACACTTAATAAATAATAATAATAATATACAGCAACTAATGAATCGGGAAGTTCTTTGTGTGGCTCGTGGAGAGTCACACACAAAATGAAAGACATTAATAGCTGTGGGCCCTACTAGGATTGCGTACCACTAACATTCTCGCAAGAGCAGTCCTGCCCGCGAGCTCGCGAAGCGAGCGAGCAACAACAACCCTACTCGCGAGCGAGCGAAGCGAGCGAGCAACAATAGCCCTCTAGTTTCTTTTCGAATCGCCGTACGCCACTCTGTCTCGTTCGGCCCGGAGAGTGCATCTCGCAAAGGTATCTCAGCAATGCTCGCGGACTCTGGAAGGTTTCACGGCGTGATAGTATCGTTTTTAAACATGTCGTCATCCCCTTCCTCAACTTGTACATCATCTTCGACAGGGCCGGCGCGAGGCGGGTTCAGCGCGTTCGCCGGAACCCGGCCTCGCTTTTTGGAAGGCCCCGCGGTCTACGAAAACTCATTAGACGTTTTGCAGGACCCCCTGTATAGTAGATTGAATATTCGGGTGTGTGTGGAAAATGCAATCGCATAATCCACTAATCGATGACAAGTTGCTGTACACTGACATGAGTGCAAAATTTTCTCTCTCGTCTTTGCATTGAAATATTTCGTTGCAACGTGTTGCAGACGTTGACATTAAATGTTGACATCAAACGTTGACACGGCTGCAACACGGGTGTGGAGGACATTAGGTGTTAAGGAAATTATCCAATTAGAAAATACCGATTTTGATTAACTTTTTACAGAATGATGATACCATAAATAGATGCAAGACATTTTTTTAGTAGCGATAATTCAGTTTGAAGGAGTGACAAAAATCATCAAAGTTTAGTGTACCTCCATAAAGTCATTATATCCTGAAAACTATTTCAGATAAAAAAATCCAAACGCTTTCAGAGAAATGTACTTTTTACGAGAAATTAAACTATATCAATAGTTTTTTGCAAGTCATACATAATTACAGATTTCATACTTTCATTTTTTGCCCCTTGAAAGCGAATTATGGATGCGAAAAAATATGACTTGCATTTCCTTAAGATACCAATATTCTATAAGAATGTCAGTAAAATCGGTGTCATCAAGTTGGGTAATGTCCCATATAAGCGATTGGGATGACCACGGTGCGGCGCGGCGCACAGTGGGGAAAAGTGACTTGCCTCGCTTCAAAAAGAAATAACTTTCGATAGAAATGAGGTAGAGCGATGAAATTTTTTTAAATTGAAGCTGAAACTTTGCAGAATATGGGAAAAATAGGGAGATACGGTACGAACGGTTTTTAACCTTGAGAAAATTCGTTAAACAATTCGTTCACAAAATCCATTTCTTGTAAAATCCTGAAGTCGTAGACAAATTTTGAGACCAGATTTGAAATCAGCGTGAAAAAATCTGTAATCACGGGAAATGATACATAGCAAAAATTAAAAAAATTTTTTTCTGCCCGTGGTAACGCAGAAACCACATTTTCTGGAAATTGTGAAAGTTTAACGAATTTTCTCAAGGTTAAAAACCGTTCGTACCGTAATCTCCCTATTTTTCCCATATTCTGCAAACTTTCAGCTTTAATTTTTAAAAAAATTAATCGCTCTACCTCATTTCTATCGAAAGTTATTTCTTCTTGAAGCGAGGCAAGTCACTTGTCCCCACTGTGCGGCGCCCACAAGTGAACTGTATTTAGTTTGGTGATACAATTATAAGCAGCGGATAATCGTAAGGGAAGTGAGTAATGAGGTTGATCAACAAATAAGCCGAAAGCAGTAAGAGGATTCGGGAGAACAGTGTACTGTTCTTTATTGACTTCTTTACTAAATGCTCCGCAACTGGAATAATTGCCTCACAACGACGATTCTAATGTGAGGAATCTGGGATGGTGACCATATTTAAAATCAGCGTGAAAAAATCTACGGGAAATGATGTATAGCATATTTAAAAAAAAATTTTCCGCGCGTGGTACTGAAAAAACCGCAATTTTCTTGAAATTGTTGAAGTTTAACGAAATTTTGTCAACATTAAAAAACATTCGTACCACAATCTCCATAATTATTATATATTCTGCAATGTTTCAGCTTTCATTTAAAAAAATTTCATCACTCTTTGTCATTTCTATCGAAAGTTCTTTGATTTTGATACAGAATTCATTGATTTTACCCACTGTGTGCCGTACGTTGTAGTACCGTGTGTGCCGTACATTCATAAAAAAATTTCCATAAGACTTCCCAATTCTTGGAAGTCTGTCGACGAGACGCAGCTCCTACGAACTTGCATAGCAACGGACATTTATTAATATTCGTTGTCCGAATGAACACGTTTGAAATGAATCGCGTTTCATACGTTTTAAACAAAGAAGAATCAGGCTATCCCATTGCTACCGTCTTCGACGTTGGACGTTACTCAATCTCTCGACGCATGGCGAGGTCTCTGATCATTACGTCCAGGTGAATATAAGACGACGAATATTTTTGAAAGTAGTATTGTGGTATAAACCGTGTTATATACATTTTGATCTGTCACCTGCTCTTATACATTGTGGAAACGTTTGATTTCTAGTAAGTATTTTTTTTCAATTATTATCCCTCTTTTAACTTAACATCAACCCTAATTGAAATTGCGATATTTCGATCCGTCGGCGATTATATCACTCTTTTCATTTAAATAAAGTGCAGTGTGAACTCAAATTGAAATCATTCTCTCTCCCTTTTTCTCACGACTCTCTTATCCTTCCTTTCCTCGCGCGCTCAACTCTGAGCGGTCCTGGCCTCAGGCGCATCCGACCGTCGCGTCGTCGGTCGCCACCGAACAGTAAGCAATAACATAGAAATGTTTTAACTACATACAAACTAATGGAATAATATAGTTTATCCTATCTTGCAGTAATTGTTTTTTTTGGCATGCGGTTTTATTCAATTTTGTAACAGACATAAACTTTTATGTACAGAAATATGTCTTTTTTAAGAACCGGTATGGCTAGCAGAGGTAGAGATCATGAAAAGAAATACATGAGTGAGGCTGGAAAACTGAAAAGGAAGAAGCAGAGAGACGGTTATATTAAGCAGCAAACAAACAATATTATGTAATACGTAATTGAAACTACTGGTCATTCAAGACAACCAAACGAAGATGAAGAACATTCGGCAATGTATCAGATTCCTTTAGAAGAAGGAAAGCAACAGTTGAATACACCCGTGAAGGAAAAACAAGAAGACACCAACGAAACAGAAATGGACGAAAATGAAAACAATAGGAAAACGAGCGATTGTGAAACTCGTCGAGAAAAAGACATTGAAGATATGGAAATTGAAGAACAAAAAGAAGAAAACAGGAATCTCGACATTGAAGATACTAGCACGTGGCCAATTTAAAAAACACAATAAACAGTAAATTTAATAGTTCAGCATGGTTCTGTACAAGTTAATCAATTTAACTTCCCAAAGAACGAAAATAAAAGGAGTTTTTCTGCAACATATTTTACAAGAATACTGGCGAATGGGCAAAGGAAAGCACGAAGATGGCTAATTTATTCTAAATGTGTTATAAGGTGTACTGTTTTGCTTGTAAATTATTTTCAACAACTGCTGTTTCATTGGAGGCAGATGGATTTTGCGATTGGCGTCACTTAACACAGCGAGTCAAAATGCACGAACGATCTGCGGTACATTTACAAGCAATAAACATGTGACATCAAACTGACCAAAATTTTCGCACTGACAATATTAATTTTTGATAATATTTCGTATCAAATGATGAGACTGGCAATAAATTCAAATTCATTTATCTTTCGCACTATAGACAAAATCTCAAGTTTTAATTTATTGTCAGATGCGATGTTGGCAATTTCGTTTAAGGCATTTCGAAATTGGCGAACTTGAAAGCGAACAGCCCTTACACTATCAAAACGGTATTCTCACCTAGTTTCTGATAATGGTTTAGGTGTAATTTTTCCAACATGTTTTTTTAAAACATCCCAACGCGATGTTGATGCTGCAAATATCGTATAAATCTTTTGTAAAACACCAAAAAAATGTAGTGCTTGGGTTGATGATTTTGCTATATCTTCCAGTAACAAATTCAAGTTGTGACTACCGCATGGTACATAAAACGCTTTATGATTTTTACGTAATGTATTTGCTTGTACTCCCTGATACATTCCCCTCATATTGGCACCGTTACGATATCCTTGTCCGCGACAGTCAGATATTGCTAGTCCCAACTGATCCAGAATAAGCATTATTGTTTCGGATTGTCCTTTTCCTGTTGTATCGTGAACTATTTCAAATTTGATAAAACGTTCTTTCATTTCTACGTCATCGTCTGTTATGTTAACATAACGAAGGACAACCGATAGTTGCTCTTGATGACTCACATCTGATGAACAATCCAATAAAATGGAATAATATTTTGAGTAGATGATACAGGCGGGTTCTACTTCACTTTTTTAGGGCTAAAAGAGCGGAATTAGGTAAACGGGTTATTGCGTGAGCCCGTTCGAAGGCGAGGGGGAGGGTGAGGGGAGGGGGGCAATACAGCGAGCTCTCTTATCTTGAAAGGAGGGGGAGAAGGACGGGGTCCTTCAATACAGCGATCCCTCTGAAAGACGATACTTCTTTTCAAGGACAGTTACCTGGTATTGCGTTCAAGGCCAGTTTCCTGGTATTGCGTAAGCCCCGTTCGTAAGCAAGGGGGAGGGGCGGGGAAGAGGGGGGATCCCTGGAACGTGTCCGAACGTGTTCCGCGTTATCTTTTCGTTGCATCACGTGTCTTCTTATCAATATCGTCCAAGATGTAAGAGGAGCGTTTCACTGTTTTCTGTCTGTCATCATCATACAGCTAGCCAACGTAAACGCTCATGTCCGAACGTGTCCGAAACTCTGTCATCACCATACAACCAGCCAGCATAAACAATCATTAAGAGGAGCATTTCAAATCATTTCTTCCATCTTTTTTATTATAGTTGGTGAGGGTAAGAATGAATGATCAGGGTGCGATGGAACGCGAATTGTAGTCTTCGCAAACGTTCCATCGTTGCAAGCGTTCGTCGTGTTAAAGTTATTCGAATTCGGTATTCGCAATTATACCGTAGCGCATCAACGGATGCTCGGACGATATTTTTGGTGTTTCGTATGAGATTTAAAGATCAGCCATTTTTCCATACATGACGGTTTTCGCGTACTGTCCGTTTAATATATCGCGAATGGTTTTGCTCGTACTAGAATTTTTTCGATCGTTAATCTTCAGTAGTTAGGCTTTAATCCTCACTCAATCGATACATATAGTACGCCTATTGTATTCATCAGCTTCTATACCTAATTCTTATATAATCTTGTCGTTTCCCGGCTGGTGTCGAGTTGCCAAGCTGAGACATCTGGACACATAATTTCACCCTCCCCATAGAGCGAGATATTTTTTACATTAGTGGTAGGGGTATCCATTATAAATTGCAGTCGTTGTATGAAGTTATACCATAAAAAAACGTCGACAATCACGGTCGCTATACTAAGTTACATCGCGTGTATGATCTTGTGTTTTTATCATCCGACCAGCCAACTTCGCGCATCCCCCCTTTCTTCAACGGTAAGTACAATAAAAAAATTAATAAACGATTGAAAATCCGGTAAAAAATACTTTATTTAGATGGATCGTATCACTCACTTCATTGACATGGACAGATTCATTGTGGGAAAAAAATTTATATGCAAAGAATTAGCCATGATCGATGTTTGTCACGACGCACAATGGTCCACGCGCTCGATCCAGCTGTTCATTAATATTTTAGCACTATTTGAAAGTTTAAAGGTATAGTAATTTAGGTCGTTGGATTCGTTTTTATATCAGCTACAATATTATAAAATAAAAAATACATATTGGATTTTAAAAATTTGAGGTGACTTTAATTATTTATGCATTAAAAATTTCTTTTTTAATTTTTTTGATTGAAATTTGTAGACTGCTGAATGTTGATTAAGTTTTGTTTAAAACATTTTTTTCTCAGATTATCGGAAGTGTCTGATAAATCAGGTTCAGTTTTTAAATAAACGCAATAATCAATCATTTTTGAAGTAATGGATTTTATAAACATAATTAAAAATATTTTATTTAAAACTGTGCGGAAAACATAATATTGATTACAAAAAAACAAAAATATAATTTTTATTGTATAAACAATAATAACAATTGACATTATATTATATTGACAAATCATTATTGTCATCACTTTCTTCTTCAACATCTTCCAATATTAATTTTTCGATTGCATCATCAAAATGCCAGAGGTTCGGCCGCAATTCAGGCGACACATACTCTTTAAACAATAATAACTTGTGTACCGGGACCGAACGGAATGTGATTCTTGCACGATTTCATAGAGAAAAGAACGCTAATAATAATGCACTTTGATACAATGAGCCCATGGGGGACTCGAAAGATATCCTTTACCAAAGATTGAAAACATTGAAGATTCTCTTTAGTTTATTGAGCATTGTTATCTCAATAAATTATAAATATTAAATCTCACAATCAGTACAAGAGATATACTCTAAATACAGACAAATACTATTCATTTGCAACAAAAATGGACACATAATATTAAATAGATTCTCCAGGGTATCAAAATAAGAAAAGAGGTAATTTTTCGGTGGCAAATAGGATTCATAAAATGTTGATTTTTAAATGCTTGTTCTGATCACAATTTTTAATAAATCTTATTAATTTCGTCGTTTTCGAATGTCATGGACATTTAGGAAGCAATATACATTCAATAAACATCGATTTGGGCAAGTTACTTTTTTACCAAATGAGCAGCTAGATCGAACGCGTGGACCAGTGTGCAACAGCTCGATCGAGCTCTCTGAATTTCGCTTGGGGAAGAACTTTCGTTGTTTATCCGACGCTGACAAAAAGTCTGCATGGTATGTTAGCAATTTCGTGCACGGGATTCCATTTAAAGATTTCGGCTATGAAAAGTAGGGGGAGTTCCCCTAGCCCCGGACGGCACCTAGTATCGGACATTAGCTGTATCTCAATAATCTGAAATGCAACAAAGTCGTTTTAACCGTCAAAACAAAGGAAAGGCTAAAACAAACGACGTGCGGAAATTGCACGTTTTTGTCGCGTGAACAAAGCCATTAAAATCATTCGACTGTTAGCGTTCGACGTGAAAGCAGTGTATCGTATAAATTATAAAGTGTTATATCTATCAAATTGTCGTGAATAAAAGACATCTGATCAGTGTTATTGTAAATTCTGGTAAGTACTTTTTCATTTACTTTTTGTTTCTTCTATAAAGTGAACTGCTTTTCAGAAAAATATTATTTTTCAGTGCGTTCACTGTCCCCTAGTATCGGACAAAATATTGTCCCCTATTATCGAACAGTAACAAACTCATTATTGTATGTTCGTATTTATAATAATGTTTATTATCTTACTTTCAGTCGTTAAAAATACACCTAAGCAATGACAAGGACATCAAAAAACGAGGTTTATGGAATGAAAAATAAATAAATTAATTAATAAATAAACTAGAGGGCTATTGATGCTCGCTCGCTTCGCTCGCTCGCGAGTAGAGTTGTTGTTGCTCGCCCGCTTCGCGAGCTCGCGGGCAGGACTGCTCTTGCGAGAATGTTAGTGGTACGCAATCCTCTAGTATAGGGCCCATAGCTATTAATGTCTTTCATTTTGTGTGTGACTCTCCACGAGCCACACGAAGAACTTCCCAATTCGTTAGTTGCTGTATATTATTATTATTATTTATTAAGTGTACGTTTTAAGAAGATTATACGTTTTCAGTGAAATTCAATAGTTTTCTACTTATCAAAATGTTTGCTATATGGCGTCGCATTAAACCAATATCGTATGCTCGTTGCTCGCTTGGTTCCTTGTAATAGCATACTAATGTTGCAATATAAATTGTCTTAATTAGATTTTCGCAAACGATACAACTCATCATTATCCGGGGTTGCAGTATTGATCTTGGTTTTCTTCGATACTGTTAATTTAAATTGTCCCGAAATATATAAACCGCGCTCAATTTTGAAACTCTGCTCAGTGCTACATACAACATTTGTAAAGTTGGCCTTTCTGATTTTTTAAAATCCAAACATACTTTCTCGTATGTTTTTTATCCCTGACTTTTATGAATCGTAATCGCTTCAGCAGGAACCACTGGAAATTGACTACGTGTGATTTGATATTTTTCCTCACTCGACATATTTACTTGACTCGATATTTTTATTATTGGTGTTAAATTTTGATCAATATTTGCATTTTTCATATAATCACGATAACGAGTTCTTACTTTCACTCCTACTCTGGCCAATTGAAAATCTAATCACAATATAGACGGAATTTTAGTATTTTCTTCAAAAGTAATAAATTTTAATATTCCGCATGTGTGCTCCATTAACCAATCCGTTTTCAACATCACTGTTATTAATAATTATCATATAGTTCATATTAATTTTCAATTTATTCTCAGTTAATAATTCGTTTTGAACTGATTGTTTTTTTAAAGATTGTAATATAAATTTTTTTTTGTACTTTCATCGATATTCTTTGAAAATGTATTCTCGGGAGTAGAGATGATTAACTCACTCTTGCGTTAGGATAATTTTCGATTATTGTAAGCGGAAACATCATCTTAAGGTACAAAAAAAGATTAAAAAAAAAAAATTTTTTTCTAATTTTAAAAAAATCGAAAAAAAAATTTTTTGTGTAATTACGTTTGTTTCTTCGGTGGAAACTTCCCGTTCTCTCGTATAAATTGCATTGTTGAATGAACTTCTTTCGAAAAAAACTAAAAAAACTAAAAAACTACTTGACCAAAATGGACCAAAATCTAATCAGCTCTAAGCTACAGCGGGGCACATCGATTGCATCATTCATCATTCCGATCGCGTTGTTACTTTTTCTGAAAACGTTAACGAAAAATTTGATACCATAGAAACGGACATACGCGCGCACACACACACACATACCGACATTTTGATAAAAATAGTCTAAAATGACTCCAATGACCATGAAACGTGAAGATCTGCTAAAAACTCGATTTTCGATCTTCGGGGTAATTACAATAACTTCCCTATAAAATCGGGAAGTTAAAAATAAATCAATACAGTAATTTTTCGATCGGAGTCCCAACACCCGTGTGTTGAACGGACTTGGGTAGCGTAGAGAGGCTATTTTTTTATGACTCCGTCGACCGCGCCGAGACTTCAAACAACGAGCCGAACATAGAGAAGGACAGAATGAAATAGGATCGCGTGGCCGAAGCGTGTCGCTGTCGCCGGCACAGTTTAAAGGCCCGTGCGTCATCACAATGAAACACCAAAATCTTAACTTCTTTATTTTCTATGATATCATTATGGAACTTTCACCAACATATTCGTGGCATTTTTCTAATGCAAAATGATACCAAATACGATACAATTGGGCCAATATTTCGTAGTTTAATCGACGATGAAAGTTTCGAACGCAACGAAGAACAGCGACAACGCGGGCCTTTGAACTGTGCCGGCGGCAGCTACTGTTCGCGTCTCTTTCTTTCCAATACGCTCTTCTTCGTTGCGTTCGAAACTTTCATCGTCGATTAAACCACTAAATATTGGCCAATTATATCGTTTTTGGTGCCATTTTAATCAGAGAAACGCCAGGAATAAGTTGGTTAAAGTCCCATAAACCGATCATTAAAATTAAGAAGTTTGAGATTTCGATTCAGTCGAGTCAATGTGTGGTGTTCACACCGATATACCCGAGCCGAGATCAAACATCGCCGCCCTACGGCGCGGCGCAGCGTTGGCCGGCAGTGGAGTGAGTAGGCACTGGACTACGGTTAGATAGGCGACCCAGGACTCCGATTGAAGATTTCCTGTATTCCTTTTATTCATTTAAGAAAAACCTTAAGTGTCCGGTACTAGGGGAACCCCCCTATCAACAGCACGATATATTCGAAGTAATTCAAAATTTTGTGCGCGATTACGCGAATTCTGTCATAGCATACAAACCTGGATGTTTCGAGAGAGACATCCTTCGAAAAATGCAAATAAACTCGATGAATTTGGAAGATTTCAACTGTCCGAAATACGACATACTAGTTTGCGATCCCGTGTATGAAATTGCTAATGGCGAACCGTGTCGACTTCACTGTTGGCAACCGGCAAATAACGTCAAAACGAAAGGATATCATTGCTGTCTTCGCGAAGTGCAAACATTTTGAGCACGGGTTAACAATTATAAAAACACATACAGTATCAGTTATAAAGACGCGTCGTACCGATCGGAGTCGATCCCGGTACAATCCAGCCAAACCCGCTCGGTATGGACGTCTGCGGATTCGTTAAAGAATCGTCGCTCGAAGGTACATAAATTTTCAAAGAAAAAATACACCAATGTATATAACATGATATATAACTGTCTATCTGTCTGTTCGCAGGAAACAAACATTAATGAAGACAAATGACAAGAAATTCGTTGCAATAATTATATTTTAATTATTTTTTAATACTTGTATATTTGATATATAATTAAAGAGTAGATAAGAGTAACTTTTCACTAATGTAAAAAATATCTCGCTGTATGAGGAAGGGGCGATATTATTACTGTAATTGTTTTTTTTTTAATAAATACGAGTTTAATTGTATTGGTAGGAGGAGGAGGCGGAGGAGGAGGATTGCTTTTAAATAAAAAATAAGATCTTTCATCAGTGCTAGGCACTTATCAACGCTGCGCATTGCCACGTTTACAAAAAACCATTTGAGGAAAACGATATACGGGTGCGCGATGCATAATTAATGAGCGTTTACGCTGGCTGGCTGTATGATGATGACAGAGTTTCGGACACGTTCGGACATGAGCGTTTACGCTGACTGGCTGTATGATGATGACAGACAGAAAACAGTGAAACGCTCCTCTTACATCTTGCACGACGTAGATAAGAAGACACGTGATGCAACGAAAAGATAACGCGGAACACGTTCGGACACGTTCCAGGGATCCCCCCTCTTCCCCGCCCCTCCCCCTTGCTTACGAACGGGGCTTACGCAATACCAGGAAACTGGCCTTGAACGCAATACCAGGTAACTGTCCTTGAAAAGAAGTATCGTCTTTCAGAGGGATCGCTGTATTGAAGGACCCCGTCCTTCTCCCCCTCCTTTCAAGATAAGAGAGCTCGCTGTATTGCCCCCCTCCCCTCACCCTCCCCCTCGCCTTCGAACGGGCTCACGCAATAACCCGTTTACCTAATTCCGCTCTTTTAGCCCTAAAAAAGTGAAGTAGAACCCGCCTGTATCATCTACTCAAAATATTATTCCATTTTATTGGATTGTTCACCAGATGTGAGTCATCAAGAGCAACTATCGGTTGTCCTTCGTTATGTTAACATAACAGACGATGACGTAGAAATGAAAGAACGTTTTATCAAATTTGAAATAGTTCACGATACAACAGGAAAAGGACAATCCGAAACAATAATGCTTATTCTGGATCAGTTGGGACTAGCAATATCTGACTGTCGCGGACAAGGATATCGTAACGGTGCCAATATGAGGGGAATGTATCAGGGAGTACAAGCAAATACATTACGTAAAAATCATAAAGCGTTTTATGTACCATGCGGTAGTCACAACTTGAATTTGTTACTGGAAGATATAGCAAAATCATCAACCCAAGCACTACATTTTTTTGGTGTTTTACAAAAGATTTATACGATATTTGCAGCATCAACATCGCGTTGGGATGTTTTAAAAAAACATGTTGGAAAAATTACACCTAAACCATTATCAGAAACTAGGTGAGAATACCGTTTTGATAGTGTAAGGGCTGTTCGCTTTCAAGTTCGCCAATTTCGAAATGCCTTAAACGAAATTGCCAACATCGCATCTGACAATAAATTAAAACTTGAGATTTTGTCTATAGTGCGAAAGATAAATGAATTTGAATTTATTGCCAGTCTCATCATTTGATACGAAATATTATCAAAAATTAATATCGTCAGCAAAGTATTGCAAAATCAAAAGAAGATGCAAATAGATTTAGCCACGAAGCATCTAAAAGGACTGAACGTATTTTATGCGGTATACAGAAATGCAGGAATCAGCAAAGCTATGATCGCAGCAAATGAAGTTGCAAAGGAAATAGACATAGCACCAGGTTTCAAGTCATCATACAGGGGCAAAAAACGGAAATTATTTGATTACGAAGGACTGGATGAATCGTCGACGATCAGCGACGAAGAATACTTCCGTATACATTACTTTTTAAAAATAATAGATACTGCGTTAGCATCATTTAAAAGTAGATTTGAATTATATGCAAATCACCAGAATATTTTTGGTTTTCTATATATGAATGAGATTACGAATTTAGATGACGAATATTTATTAAAATGTTGTCAAGATCTTCACTTACATTTGGAAGGAGATATCGACGGAACTGAAATGTATGAAGAGATTAAGATGTTCCGATCGATAACGCAAGTCAATTATTCGGCTCTAGATGCGATGAGATACATTATAAAAAGCAATCTTTCGGAAGCGTACCCAAATTTATTAATTGCATTACAAATAATGTTAACTACGTCAGTATCCGTGGCTTCAGCGGATAGAAGTTTCTCGCGATTGAAACTAATCAAAAATTATCTTCGATCAACAATCAGCCAAGAACGATTTACATCTCTGGCTAATCTTTCAATAGAATGCGAACTAGTAAACACAATCAATTTTGATGACGTAATCAAAGAATTTGCGGCAAAAAAAGCAAGAAAAATTATATAATATTCATCTGACAAAATATATATATATATGTTACATTCTTTGTATTTGTAATAAATAATTCCCTATTATGAAATTTAAGTATAGGATTTGAATGTGTATTCTGGCCCCGCAAAATTTTTGAACCGGGCCCCGCAAAAGGTGACGCCGGCCCTGATCTTCGATTTCTACCGTGCTATGCAATTTTCTCAGCCTACTGCAGCTCCCTGTCCGTAGAATTCGAGGCCTCCTAATCGAAGTCCGACGGTGCTGGTCTAAGCTACTGCGAGCTGTTTATCGGCTCTCCATCACGTTGTTACGTGCGGGTCCGCCAATAGCGGGGCGGCGCGGCGCGGCGCACAGTGGGCCAGATCGCCATGCTAGCAGTTCACGCATTACTTTTACAGTTCACCATTACTTCAAAACATAAAGACCACATTAAATAGGTCGTTAGATTCGTCTTGGCGTCAGCTATAACATTATTGATTAAAAAGTATATAGTTATAAATAAATAATGAAGATGACCACTATTTTTTATTAAAAAAATTTTGTTTTTTAATTTTTTGTATTGAGATTTGTAAAAGAGTGTGTACTGATTACTTTTTGTAGAAAACATTTTTTTGTCACACCACCGGATATGTCTGAAAAATCATGTAAATAATGAGTAATAATTGAAAACTAGCTATTCTGGCATTCAAACAAGAGTAATCCATAATTTTTGAATGAATGAAGTTTATTACATTTAATGAAATAACAAAAATGTGTTATTACTGTCTTATTTAAAGAATCATAAATATTCAAACAAGATTAAGTATTATATTTTACAAAGTTACCGACTATAATCAATTGATCATATGGAGATTCTACTTGTGACTGTATTTATCTACTAATATACAGAAATGTATACTATAATTCCTCTTAACAAAGGTAAAATACAGGTTTTAAATATGGAAAAACTGCTGTGATGCTATACTACGATGCTATTACTATGATCTCTCAAATAAAAATGATTCAATTAACAAGGGAACATATTCAGTTGATACAAACCGATTTTGATGAAACTTATGTGAGATATAGTTCTTCGAAAAATATTTGACACGTGTTTTTTTTATCGGCAACCATCCACACTGAAGGGGTGAAAACAGCCCTCAAAGTTGGGGTGAGAACCATATTTTTTGATATCTCGGAAACCAGTGGTCGAAAACAATCGGTTTTTTTTAATTGTGTTTTTTAATGGAGAATGTAGTTGTGCAAGAAAATTTTAACAAACGTTTTTTGTTTAAACAATATATTAACAATTTGATTTTTATTTGCAGTTTCTCGTTTTTATTGTCACTTAATTTTAATGTAAATTTGGGTGCGTGATCTTTGATCCAAAATAGAGGATACGTGTTTCAGAATTTTTTTTGCCATTTAACAATAATTATGCATAATGAAAGATAGTCTTGCGGAGAAAGGAATTCTGGCTTGTTTCGAAATATAAGCATTTAGTATAAACGTGTACAGTATTTTGACCAATACCACTCGGTTATATGTCGTTTATTGTTTTATCAGTATCTAAAGAAGATGGCGAAGGTAGCAGCGAGATGCGGTGGTAAAGTGCTTACTACCGCGGCGGAGTAAATTATTATTAAAATTAATAAAAACGAGAAACTGCAAATAAAAATCAAATTGTTAATATATTGTTTAAACAAAAAACGTTTGTTAAAATTTTCTTGCACAACTACATTGTCCATTAAAAAACACACAATTAAACAAAAATCGATTGTTTTCGACCACTGGTTTCCGAGATATCTCAAAAAATATGGTTCTCACCCCAACTTTGAGGGCTGCTTTCACCCCTTCAGAATGGATGGTTGCCGATAAAAAAAACACGTGTCAAATATTTTTCGAAGAACTATATCTCACATAAGTTTCATCAAAATCGGTTTGTATCAACTTAATATGTTCCGTTGTAAGCTAGAAAGAAGTTCGAATGTTTATTAATGGTCGTATAATCTAAAAAATTCATAAGATAGGTCTGGGTTAGGTCTTTACACTCTTAAGAGCCGCAGAGTGGTCGTCAATGCGACTCGTGCAACGCGACTCGCCGCAGAATTGCGTGTCACGCGACGCTTTAGCCCTCATCCGTCCCTCATTTCGCGAACTGAATCTGTCCCTCGGTGTCAAATTGACACAGTGGTAAAATATCGACGAAATAACAAGATAGAAAGTTATTTTTCGATATTTTTGTATTCAAATGGATGCGTTAACATCTGCATCTTAGTTTTTGCACAATTTTCGCATAAAATAAAGCGATGTGTGGGACATATTGCTTGTTTGGACAAATCACATCGGGCACTATGTATATTAGCATTCGGTCATTTCTCACATATGTGACAACGGGCTCGTTTTTTTGTTGGTGGAGTATGCATTATACGATTACTACAAGACGGTACAATCACTGTTGGTATACCCTTTATTTGTACAACAAGTGCAGTCGCATTAGATCCTCGCGGTAGATGTGTGCGAAACGTAATACATATACGAATGCACCAAAGAATGTCCAATTTCAATAAAAACTAGAGGGCTATTGTTGCTCGCTCGCTTCGCTCGCTCGCGAGTAGGGTTGTTTTTGCTCGCTCGCTTCGCGAGCTCGCGGGTAGGACTGCTCTTGCGAGAGGGTTAGTGATACGCATGGCTAGTAGGGCCTACTGATATTAATGTTTTTTATTTGGTGTGTGACTCTCCAAGAGTCACACAAAGAACTTCCCGATTCGTTACTCCTTCGCCAACATCGCTAACATCGTTTTCTTTTTGTACTTTCATCGATATTCTCCCAAAATGTATTCTTGGGAGTAGAGATGATAAATTCACTGTTGCATTGGAACAACTTTCGATTATTCCAAGCGGTAACATTAGCATCAGTTAAAAAAAAAATTTTTTTAAATCTAAATCTAAAAAAAATCTTAAATTTTAAATCTAAAAAAAAATTTTTTTTAATCTAAAAAAAAAATTAAGAAAAAAATATTTTTTTATGTAATTGCGTTTGGTTCTTTGGTGGAAAATTTTCGTCCTCCCTTATAAATTGCATTGTAGAATCAACTCTTTTCGAAAAAAAACTAAAAATCTAAAAAACTACTTGACCAATATGGACCAAAATCTAATCAGCTCTAAGTTACGACGGGGCACATCGATTGCATCATTCATCATCCTGATCGCGTTGTTACTTTTTCTGAAAACGTTAACGAAAAATTTGATTACATAGAAACGGCACACACACACACACACACACACACACACACACACACACACACACACACACACACACACACACACACACACGAACATTTTGCTGAAAATAGTCTAAAATGACTGTAATGACCATGAAACGTGAAGATCTGCTAAAAAATCGATTTTCGATTTTCGGGGTAATTACAATAACTTCCCTATAAAATCGGGAAGTTAAAAAGGCGTCGACGATATTTTTTATTTTTATTCCACGTTGCATTGAGTGAAGGAAATATTATAAAAGCATTGCATGCTGATATATCTAACATATTAGCAACAATTGCCATTGGTCATCTATTTGTTTCGCGCTTACATCTGTATGTGCCCACCATCTCCATATCATCGAGGACATCGACGCGACGCCTCCTTTCGTAGCGTTATAATACTTTATTATTTCAGGATTTTTTATCTACTTCACTACTCATTTGCTTTGACGTATGGTATGTACTAAGTAGAATAACAAATCGTCTTCTTTTTGTCACGTAGGACACCATTGTACCTTTTAGTATGTGTTCAAAAACAAACTCCGAATGATGAAGTGGCTTCTTCTTCGTATCGAGTAAAATTTGTGGAATTTCTTTTCTATTTTTTCGTATGGTCACTACAAGCGTCATCTTTTGTTTTTGTAATATAATTACTAATTCGTGTGAAGTAAAAAAATTGTCACACATAACATTGCGTCCACCCAAACCTTCAACTAATTGTAGCACTACGCGTTGACCCTGCTTTACTTCTGTGTGGCAGTTTCGATCGCGTCCCGTGTAAATGTCCATACTATATGAGTAATACGTTTTCTTCTAATTTAGAAAAAATAAATTTTCCTTCAATTTCCGAATGCCGTATAAATTTCTCATTGAAATAATGGTGATTGAAAAACTCCGCGACAGTACGTAAGAGTACATGTGTCATATTGACACACAGGGACTCTTTCGTAACAAATTCGACTTGCAGTTTCGACATTATTATTTTTCATGAACAATGCTAGGTGTATGTGTTTCGCATTAAAAAAATAAAAGTCACAAACTTTCGGGCAAATTTACCGACAAATAACAGAACAGTACCCCTTAATTCGCGAAAACTGTGTCAAATTGACACGAGGGACGGATGAGGGTTAAACCATCATAATTTCCAAACCGGGACGAGTTGGGACGAGAACTTTAGAGAATCTTTTAGAGGAGACGTTGCTGAAAATGTTCCACTTTGTTAGAGCCTCTGCATTTCCCTGCATTTTAACTTATCCTTTGTCAAAGGTGAAAAACTTTGACGATTTTCCTTAGTTGACTAACAAGGAGAGTGCAAGGACGACGTCTCACCGATTTAGTTGATACTCTGTATACTTATAGATCTCGCTCTCCCATTTACGAATATATACCATTATAGACGCTAACGCTCAATAGTTGTTGAGATATTCATGAACAAAGTTCTTACATTACTGCTTAAATCTGCTATTGTAGAGGAGGCATACAACGAACAAGGCTTGGTGTATCGACAACGTACGAGACTTCCACCCGATGGGCTAGGGTTCGATTCTCGTCTGTTGAAAAATTTTTTTTCATATTTATTTATATTATTTTTTCGCTCTGTAATATTGACTTGTCTATATGAGATTGCACATTTATTACAAGTTAAAGAACAAAAGGATTAATAAATTATAAATAAATTCGCTGTGTAACATTGACTTGTTTGTAAGAGATTGCACATTTATTTATATACAACAAGTTAACGAACAAAAGGATTAATAAATTATAAATAAATTAGCCGAAATTAATAAAATAGTAAATATCCCTCTCGTGTCTGAAAACAGAAAAAATAAAGTAAATATGGGAAGAGAAAATATGGTATACGATAAATTTAACAATATTGCGCTTACATATTTTCAATTACAACAGTGATACATGTCGTAAAAGCATACGAAACATAGCATACAAAAACAGCTTGCACAGCGAATTTATTTATAATTTATTAATCCTTTTGTTCTTTAACTTGTAATAAATGTGCAATCTCATATAGACAAGTCAATATTACAGAGCGAAAAAATAATATAAATAAATATGAAAAAAAATTTTTCAACAGACGAGAATCGAACCCTAGCCCACCGGGTGGAAGTCTCGTACGTTGTCGATACACCAAGCCTTGTTCGTTGTATGCCTCCTCTACAATAGCAGATTTAAGCAGTAATGTAAGAACTTTGTTCATGAATATCTCAACAACTATTGAGTGTTAGCGTCTATAATGGTATATATTCGTAAATGGGAGAGCGAGATCTATAAGTATACAGAGTATGAACTAAATCGGTGAGACGTCGTCCTTGCACTCTCCTTGTAAGCATTTTTTAACTTCCCGATTCACAGGGAAATTACTGTAATTACCCCGAAAATCGAAAATCGATTTTTTAGCAGATCTTCACGTTTCATGGTCATTGCAGTCATTTTAGACTATTTTTATCAAAATGTCGGTATGTGTGTGTGTGTGTGTGTGTGTCCGTTTCTATGTAATCAAATTTTTCGTTAACGTTTTCAGAAAAAGTAACAACGCGATCAGGATGATGAATGATGCAATCGATGTGCCCCGCTGTAGCTTAGAGCTGATTAGATTTTGGTCCATATTGGTCAAGTAGTTTTTTAGATTTTTAGTTTTTTTTCGAAAAGAGTTGACTCTACAATGCAATTTATAAGGGAGGACGAAAATTTTCCACCAAAGAACCAAACGCAATTACATAAAAAATTTTTTTCTTAATTTTTTTTAGATTTAAAAAAATTTTTTTTTTTAACTGATGCTAATGTTACCGCTTGGAATAATCGAAAGTTATTCCAATGCAAGAGTGGGTTAATCATCTCTACTCCCAAGAATACATTTTGGGAGAATATCGATGAAAGTACAAAAAAAAACGATGTTGGCGATGTTGGCGAAGGAGTAACGAATCGGGAAGTTCTTTGTGTGACTCTTGGAGAGTCACACACCAAATAAAAAACATTAATAGCAGTAGGCCCTACTAGCCATGCGTATCACTAACCCTCTCGCAAGAGCAGTCCTACCCGCGAGCTCGCGAAGCGAGCGAGCAAAAACAACCCTACTCGCGAGCGAGCGAAGCGAGCGAGCAACAATAGCCCTCTAGTTTAAATGATAAATTATGGACATTAACGTTTAGTTCCTGGGGCTTTCTCAACATAGATATTACATTATTCATAAAAAAATTTGGGCACTTAATCTTCAATAGGTTTTCCAGGACATCGTTATGAAGAAACCGAATTTTTTCGGTGATAAATCGTATCTGAAAAAGTTTGATCTTTGAACACTTATTGTATCAAGAGTTTTTAATAACTTTAATTAATATTATCGTTTTCGAATGTAATGGACATTTAAGAATCACTCTGCATTGGTTAAAAATCGATATGAGGACTTTCATTTTTTAGCTCATGAACAGCTAGGGCGTCGATCTGGCCCACTGTGCGGCGCAGTAAATCAACGCGTTCACGCTGCCGACACGCTCAGCCAATCCCAAACATTGTGCAACTGCCAATGTGTATAATAATCCTTTCACATTAAAATGCGTATTGATGACATACCGTCAATATAATCAGTTCGGTAATCAACTCTCCAAAAAATACTTTATTGCGAAGCAATTCTGTAATTTGTTTTTGTCCGAAATTCGTTTCCATACAAATATTCTACCGAAAAAAGGCTTCCTGTTTTTAAAAATAGATGAAATATTTTTCAGATATCCACGATGGGAAACTCAGAAATGAGGCTGAATGACATAATTGTGCAGATTTCGTTCTGTCTTACGTTATTAATACAAGCTTTACGATACTTTACGTCTCTCTTAACATTGTCATCGGTGAGTTCAAGAATACGCCGCTCTTGTTACAACCGTATATCGAATAAAGGAACGTTAATTAATTATATATCCATTAAGCATAATATCTATAGTTTTATTATTTTGTTTGCACGTGGTTTCAGATAAAATATGTATTTGAGAATATGCAGAGAGATTATGCTACGGTGAAGGACTCCGTCGAAGTCGAGCTGTTATTGAAAGATTCGATAATAGCGAAGCGAATTGTGACGTCATATTTCGGTAAAGACATTCAACAGACAGTCTATATGTTGCTATCAATCGTGTCGTGCATCGCGAGTCATTTCACGCCGTTCAGATAACCAGATAAAAAAATTTTTAGTAATTATTCGGAAGGTACCACTGTTCTCCGATTTTGATGAAATATAAATATGTTATGCAGCAACACATTTTAACAACCCCTAGTAGCACAAAATATTGTATCCACATTCATATGATATTAAAAAGAGATCCAATCTGTTTCTAATATTCAAATATACATACAACATTTATTTTACATTAATAGCAAATATTTTTTTTTAAATATGCAAGAAATATCCATTTCATATTACGAGAAAAATATTTTTTTCTAAATATAAAATGAATCTTTATGTAATATTAGAAATAGAATTTTTTCTAATATGCAGGAAATATTTTATGTTAATAAAAACAGTACACGTGTATCAACGCGCGCGGCAGCGCGCGCACCAAGGTCCACTCCCGCCACCTCTAAGCTGCCGAGTAGTTATTCTCGTACGAGAGTTTTGCGCTTTTTAGCCATATTGCGATCGCCACTGCCGCTCTCCCCGGTAACCGAGGTCAACCAAAATTTTTATTTGAGCTAGATATAATATCAACTAACTCTCATGTAAAAAGCAACTTTCTACCTAGCCTGGAACCTGAGATAAAAATACCCCAAAGACGCATAATTCTTGGAATATACAGGGTGTCCCAAAATTCGTGAAGTACCCGAAAGGTGGTGGTTCCTAGGACCATTCTAAGAGACATTTTCCTTTGCACAAAAGTCAAATTCAGCTTTGTTTAGGAGTTATTAACGAAAAACACGGACCAATCAGAGCGCGTCCTGGCCCGGCGCGCCAAGCCGCGCTGGCAAGCGAGTGTCGGTGGTACGACGCGACATCGCAACGAACAAGAGTTTCTCGATAATGTGAATCCTCTCCGATTTCGATGAGCTTTGTGTTCTTGATAGCGGGCACGGCGTGTTAATATCTCCGAAACTAAAGCCGACCGCCAACTATTTCAACGGAAAAAGATATTTAAAACGTCGAGTTTTAAAACATTCTTCGAAATGTGTGTCACTGGGTCACTCGGTGACGAACTGCACAGATGTCATCAGGTATACGACAGTACCGAAAGTTAAGGGACGTACGGTCAGGTGAACGAACTGCACAGCTGGTGGTAGATAGCAGGTATACGACACCCTGACGGATACGCGGTCAACGATCTGGACTTTTCACTTTCACTTTCAAATCGATAAATAAATCACGTCTTTTTCACATAGATGCACTAATAACAATTGCAATATCACTTGTATTGCAACGGAATAAAATTTAAATCACAACTTTCTAAAAGAAGAGCATCCCGATTTTTTCTTTCACTTTTCACTGTACGGTCAAACGTACGTTTCCACACTGGGAATATTTCACGGCGACAGTCGATGCACTAAAATCCTTCGAAATCGACGAACTGATCGACGAACTCACAATTATTTGGCACGTATACGGTGTCGGATGTATGGCCGCTCTCGCCTGATATACCTGAACGTGGCACAGCATCGCGCCCGCAGAGGCTTTAGGCGAGAATGATATAAAAATTGTCTTGCGAACTGAGCATGATGCGACAGAGACTTAGACTGACTGCAGCTTCCCAAAAAAGCCGCGAACACCCCCGAATATCCCAACCACGAAGGAAAACTGAGGATACAGGAACATTACAAAAAAACACGTGTTTTGCAGGAGTTGAAAGTGCAGCAGTGTGACTCTTGCCTTTTCTCTACGATAGAAAACAGGCATCCTCGTCTCTGCGGAAGGGATCGTGCCATAAATCAGAAATCTGCAGTTACTCGGGAGTGTCCGCTGGATACCGGAACGGAAAAATTTTCTCCTGCACATGTCGAGTTTACGAATTCTTTTTCGGCCGTGCAATTAAGTCCAAAAAGATTTCTGGTATGCGCCGCTTGATCTTTACCCATGTCGAATTGCACTGTTGGTAAATTTTTCGTTACCGTGTCCCACGGATACTGCAGAGTTCTGATTTATGGCTCGATCCCTTCCGCGGAGACGAGGATCCCTGATTTCTATCGTTCGAAAGTCCTGCATCGTGCCTCAGACGTCGCGGGTAAAGATCAAGCGGCGCATACCAGAAATCTTTTTGGACTTAATTGCACAGCCGAAAAAGAATTCGTAAACTCGACATGTGCAGGAGAAAATTTTTCCGTTCCGGTATCCAGCGGACACTCCCGAGTAACTGCAGATTTCTGATTTATGGCACGATCCCTTCCGCAGAGACGAGGATGCCTGTTTTCTATCGTAGAGAAAAGGCAAGAGTCACACTGCTGCACTTTCAACTCCTGCAAAACACGTGTTTTTTTGTAATGTTCCTGTATCCTCAGTTTTCCTTCGTGGTGGGGATATTCGGGGGTGTTCGCGGCTTTTTTGGGAAGCTGCAGTCAGTCTAAGTCTCTGTCGCATCATGCTCAGTTCGCAAGACAATTTTTATATCATTCTCGCCTAAAGCCTCTGCGGGCGCGATGATGTGCCACGTTCAGGTATATCAGGCGAGAGCGGCCATACATCCGACACCGTATACGTGCCAAATAATTGTGAGTTCGTCGATCAGTTCGTCGATTTCGAAGGATTTTAGTGCATCGACTGTCGCCGTGAAATATTCCCAGTGTGGAAACGTACGTTTGACCGTACAGTGAAAAGTGAAAGAAAAATTCGGGATGCTTTTCTTTTAGAAAGTTGTGATTTAAATTTTATTCTGTTGCAATACAAGTGATATTGCAATTGTTATTAGTGCATCTGTGTGAAAAAGACGTGATTTATTTATCGATTTGAAAGTGAAAGTGAAAAGTCCAGATCGTTGACCGCGTATCCGTCAGGGTGTCGTATACCTGCTATCTACCACCAGCTGTGCAGTTCGTTCACCTGACCGTACGTCCCTTAACTTTCGGTACTGTCGTATACCTGATGACATCTGTGCAGTTCGTCACCGAGTGACCCAGTGACACACATTTCGAAGCAGCAAATGGATTTACGGCTGAATAAGTGAGTTTTTAATACAATAAGTTTCTGCTTCTCCTCTCATTCGGGTAAAGTTGCCGTAAGTCGAGTAAAGATAATGTGGGTCCTCAACGATTTCAATGACCTTGAATGTGTTTTAAAACTCGACGTTTTAAATATCTTTTTCCGTTGAAATAGTTGGCGGTCGGCTTTAGTTTCGGAGCTATTAACACGCCGTGCCCGCTATCAAGAACACCCATATGAATTTACAAATAATGTTTTTTACGATTATCTCGTAAACTAAAGCCGATCGCGAAAAAGTCTAAAGAGAAATGTTGTTCAGAATCATGGTCTTGGCAACATATCCAAAGCTCATCGAAATCGGAGAGGAGATAGTACATCGATCGATTTACAATTACAAGTTTTTACAATTCGCTCGTAAACTAAAGCCGATCGCCAAAAAGTCTAAAGAGAAATGTTGTTCAGAATCATGGTCTTGGCAACATATCCAAAGCTCATCGAAATCGGAGAGGAGATAGTACATCGATCGATTTACAATTACAAGTTTTTACAATTCGCTCGTAAACTAAAGCCGATCGCCAAAAAGTCTAAAGAGAAATGTTGTTCAGAATCATGGTCTTGGCAACATATCCAAAGCTCATCGAAATCGGAGAGAATTCACATTATCGAGAAACTCTTGTTCGTTGCGATGTCGCGTCGTACCACCGACACTCGCTTGCCAGCGCGGCTTGGCGCGCCGGGCCAGGACGCGCTCTGATTGGTTCGTGTTTTTCGTTAATAACTCCTAAACAAAGCCGAATTTGACTTTTGTGCAAAGGAAAATGTCTCTTAGAATGGTCTCAGGAACCACCACCTTTCGGGTACTTCACGAATTTTGGGACAACCTGTATATAGGAGGATGATGATCATGTTAATTCTAACCCACTTCCAGACAAGCTAGAAACTTGAAATTAATGGGATCAGGTGTCTTTTATATCCAAACCAACAGGAATAATCGAAAAACCCGACAAATATTTTTGTTTTGGAAAAAAATCAAAAGACTGCATACGTCATGTGGTTGAGCGTACCCTTTATGATTTTCAGTTATGCCTTTTGAAAATTTCGTTATTTTTGCGGTAGGATGCACCATTCCCGAGATACAGCCATTTTTTTATTTTTTTTTTTAAATCGAAAGACTACATGCGTTATATGGTTGGCATACCCCATTTATTTTCGGTTCAGCCTTCTGAAAATTTCGTTATTATCTACCCTTAAACCGAGGAGTCAACAGACAAAATTAAAAATATTTAAATTTCCGATTTAGCTGTCTTCGACAATTTTCGATCCGTTTTTACTCTACGATAGAGTCCCCGTGTACTATCGTGTGGGGTATCAACGGAAAGGGTTCCGAAAGCCCTTCAAGCTCGTGAGGCCCATAAGGCCCAATTCTGTCTTGGGTTCCCGCAATCACGGAAAAACAGGTTCCGTTGAAGTTAGAAGCCTGCCTTTCAACGAGGCATATGCCCTAGACGTGAAAATAACTTTTTAGGGCCCATAGAGGCCAATTTTCAAAATCGTCCTAAACCCCCCGTGTGGGTACTTAAACTCTTCGGGGCGATTCCAGGAGTTGCCCCCTAGATTGTTTTGAAAAATTAATTGTTTAAAAAAGTTATTAACAAATAAAGGGTTGAAAATTTAGAACCCCCACGTGTGGTGTATCGTTTGAAAGGGCACGACGATGTAAACTCGACATTTCATTTCAAGGCTGTCCGGATTACGCTAATCAACGTACACCACACAAATAAATTAGTCACTTGTGTGTAACATTATTGTAGTATACTGTGCGTTTTTTAAGTGAGATGCATCATGATATTTTCTGCAAATTAGCGTCCGTCTATGAATCCTCCGAATATCTGGCCATTTCGTACAAAAATAACATGATATCCAAACCAAAACACTTTGTGTAAAGGTTGACCAAGTTCCCCGGCCCATCCACTTCAGTGATATGAAGGATGGACCAAGTTCCTCTCGCCTATCAAAGTCGTGATATGATGGATGGACCAAGTTCCTCTTGCCTATAAGGGCTGTGATATCGGGAAAGACCAATTCCCAGAGGCCAATGATTGTTGCACTTACCTAATTCAAACTTTACAACTTAGGGAACTTGGCGTCGGCGCTGGCACTAGTATTTTGACGTGCATGAAGAAAATTTATATCCGGAAGTGATATCCAATCATCCTAGTGGTCTCAATATTTTTGTGACAACTTTGTTCAATATTGAATCACGGGTTCAAGCGCCGACGCCAAGTTGAAATGTGTGTCACTGGGTCACTCGGTGACGAACTGCACAGATGTCTTCAGATATACGGCAGCACCGAAAGGTAAGGGACATACGGCCAGGTCGACGAATTGCACAGCCGGTGGTAGATAGTAATAAGGCCTAAGGGATGCGCGGTCAAGTCGATGATGCAGAATTTCACTTTCAATTTCGAATTGTTAAATAATTCGTATGTTTATTTCACACAGATGCCTTAAAATTTTTCCACACTCACAATCACTGTTCACATTTGTCTACACACATAGTTATGTACTAATAATAATTGCCATATCCGCAGTCTAGTGATTAGTTTAAATATCACTATCAAAAACACAACTAATAGCAACCGTTAGCTTTGAATTGACAAATATTTAGAGATGTTCTCTCTACCGCGGCTCGAACGACACTGATTTTCCGCAAGATTTTGCTAAAGATTTTAGGAAGGGCATTTAGAGTGTCGAAATTCGAAATGCACGCTGTAACACGTTTACGAAAACAACGGGACGGTTAGACGAAAAACAGGATACGAGAAGGACCGCTGTAAGATTTATGGCAATCACATGTTTAGTTTTTCCTGCAGATTGGTACGCAGGGTCGATGGGTAACCATTCGAAAACGTCATCGGTCCTTTCACCCAGCAAGGGGTAAAAATGTCAGGTTAGCGTAGCATCCCTATTGTCCTATACCTTCCTTAAGACACTTTCTAAAAGGACAGACGACATTTTCGAATGGTTACCCATCGACCCTGCGTACCAATCTGCAGGAAAAACTAAACATGTGATTGCCATAAATCTTACAGCGGTCCTTCTCGTATCCTGTTTTTCGTCTAACCGTCCCGTTGTTTTCGTAAACGTGTTACAGCGTGCATTTCGAATTTCGACACTCTAAATGCCCTTCCTAAAATCTTTAGCAAAATCTTGCGGAAAATCAGTGTCGTTCGAGCTGCGGTAGAGAGAACATCTCCAAAGATTTGTCAATTTAAAGCTAACGGTTGCTATTAGTTGTGTTTTTGATAGTGATATTTAAACTAATCACTAGACTGCGGATATGGCAATTATTATTAGTACATAACTATGTGTGTAGACAAATGTGAACAGTGATTGTGAGCGTGGAAAAATTTCAAGGCACCTGTGTGAAATAAACATACGAATTATTTATCGATTCGAAAGTGAAAGTGAAATTCTGGATCGTCGACTTGACCGCGCATCCCTTAGGCCTTATTACGATCGACCACCGGCTGTGCAGTTCGTCGACCTGGCCGTACGTCCCTTACATTTCGTTACTGCCGTATGCCCGAAGACATCTGTGCAGTTCGTCACCGAGTGACCTAGTGACACACATTTCGAAGCAGCAAATGGATTTACGGCTGAATAAGTGAGTTTTTAAAACAATCAGTTTCTGCCTCTTTTCTCGTTCGGGTAAAGTTGCCGTAAGTCGGGTAAGGATGATTCGGGTCTTCATCGATTTCAATGACCTTGAAATAATGTTATAAAACTCGACGTTTTAAATATCTTTTTCCTTTGAAATGGTTGACGGTCGGCTTTAGTTTCGGAGACATTAGCAGGCCGTGTCCGTTATCATGAACACCCATAATGAATTTACAAGTAAAGTTTCTCGCGATAATCTCGTAAACTAAAGCCTACAGCCACAAATTCTAAAGAGAAATGTTGTTCAGAATAATGGTCTTGACCACATATCCAAAGCTCATTGAAATCGGAGAGCATTCAGATAATCGAGAAACTCTTGTTCGTTGCGATGTCACGGCGTACCGCCAACGCTCTGATGCGAGCGCGGCGCGGCGCGGCGGCCCAGGGCGCGCTCTGATTGGTCAGTGTTTTTCGTTAATAACTCCTAAACAAAGCCGCGGCTGACATTGGTGCAAAGGAAAATGTTGCTTCAAATGCCCTAAGGAACCTCCCATTTCCCGGACTTGAAGGAGTTTTGGGACACCCTGTATACAGGGTGGCCCACATAACTCTGAACAGCTCAATATCTCCGTTACTTTTCGTTGTACAAAAAAACTTCGTAGGACAAAGTTATACTGTTTGAAGGGCCACATACAACGGTGTAAGGGAAAAAAAATTTCAAGGTCATTTTTATGAGATTTCAAGGTTATCGATGATTTTTTAAATGGAATGAGGTATTTTTTAATACATCAATCGATGCAGCTGGACATTCTTTATAAAAAAGTACTAACCTATGTATGTCGAAAAGTTAGTAGTTCAGGAGATATTTCAATTTAAATAACTCCAAAATACCATTACTGTCGTACTAAGACGTTACACAAGTAAGTAAACACTAACGCCTTAGTACGACAGTAATGGTATTTTGGAGTTATTTAAATTGAAATATCTCCTGAACTACTAACTTTTCGACATACATAGGTTAGTACTTTTTTATAAAGAATGTCCAGCTGCATCGATTGATGTATTAAAAAATACCTCATTCCATTTAAAAAAATGAAGGTGACCTTCAAATGTCCGAAATACGTCCACCTGCAAAAAAACTATTATCGCCACCGGATGGCCCCTTTCGTACTGTGCAATTTTGTTTCAGCAAATATTTCTGTGAAACTTGTAGTTTCGAAGATATGTGAGGTGCTAATAGTTATTGCCCCACCCTGTATATTAGGGGTCGCCTCTACATCTGCTATTGACTCGGATTTAACACGTGGGCGTTGACATATAAGACATGTGAAGATTTATGGTAGTACCTGGTCGTACGTGACGTCTTAAATAAGGAGACGTGAAAATAAACAGAAAAGTCGTCGGGCGATGGCAGGTGGGCACTTTGGTCTATTCAGCTATTGTTCGGAAAGGTCATGTTATGATGTTGTAATGAGTGAGACTTTGTTCGAAAAGGATCTGGCCACGGAGTGGGGAAGGCAGGGTGCCTTTTGGTGAGAGGACTGTATCAGACCCCACAGCACTCACCCCAGAACCGTCTATAAGTAAAGTTGACATATATATATATACAGTGAGTCACAAAATTATTCGCTCACTCGGTAATGCGGCAAAGATATACGAAATAATCAGACAACGCAGGGTATTTTTCAATTTTTTATTTGGATATACATAGCTCAAAGTTTAATTCAACAGAATCGTAAAAGAAAATTGCGAAATTTTCATTTATTATTAGAGAAATGTGAGTTTTAAGAAATCTTGACCGTTTTTCACGCCACAAAATTATTCGCTCACGCCACGAAATCCACTGAAACAAATGCAATTTACAAACTCTGACAGGCATTTGTTTCTGATAGTTGCTAAAGAGAGTCAGTATAACGTAAACATTCGCTCAGTAAGGATCTATTTTCATCTATTTCTTTGATTTTCAAGAATTCGTTACAATGGGTAGAAAAAGTAAAGAAACTAGTCTAGAGATTAGGGAAGTTATAATTTTTCATTGGGAAAGTGGAAAATCCATCAGAGAAATTGGAAATATCGTTTGTAGAAGTTATTCAACAGTACGTTATATTATAAAACGGTACGAAGAAGAAGGACGAATAATAAACAAAGCTGGCCGTGGTAGGAAAAAAATATTGAATTCCTCGGAAGAGCGTTTTGTTGTGAGAGAAGTTAAAGAAAATCCGAAAATAAGTGCTCCCAAAATCAATACAAGTTTGAAAAATTTTAGTGAAAAAGAAGTTTCTGATGAAACAGTACGAATAGTGTTGCGAAAGAACGGGTACAACGGCCGCGTAGCAAGAAGAAAGCCTTACGTAAGCGAAATTAATAGGAAGAAAAGGGTAGAATTCGCAAAAAAATACATCACAAAGCCCCCTGAATTTTGGCACAATGTGATATTTTGCGACGAGAGTAAATTTAATATTTGGGGTTCTGACGGTCATCAAAAAGTTTGGCGAAAATCAAACGTGGAGATGGATCTCAAAAACCTGTGTAGCACAGTCAAGCATGGAGGTGGTCATGTTATGGTTTGGGGTTGCATTAGTTATCACGGTGTTGGGAAATTGCAGATGATTGAGGCTACCATGGATAAAGTAATGTACATGGATTTCCTAAAAAAAAATTTGAAGCCAAGCGCGGAAGTAATGGGGATTTCAGAAGTGTTTCACTTCTACCAGGACAACGACCCCAAACATAAATCGAGATTGGTACAGGAATGGTTACTGTATAACTGTCCCAAAATAATGCAAACCCCGCCTCAATCTCCCGACTTGAATCCTATCGAGATGGTATGAAACATGCTGGACACAAAAATTCGTAAACATTCAATTACTAATAAAAAAGAGTTACAAAGCAGATTACAGGAGGAATGGCCAAAAATAGACAAAAAATATTTGGAAACATTAGTAGAATCAATGCCCAAACGTCTCGCAGAAGTCATAAGACAAAAAGGATATCCCACCAAATATTAATATTGTTATAATAATAGTTAATCTAAAATGAGCGAATAATTTTGCGGCGTGAAAAACCGTCAAGATTTCTTTAAACTCATATTTCTCTAATATTAAATGAAAATTTCGCAATTTTGTTTTACGATTCTGTTGAATTAAACTTTGAACGATGTATATCCAAATAAAAAATTGAAAAATACCCTGCATTGTCTGATTATTTCGTATATCTTTGCCGCATTATCGAGTGAGCGAATAATTTTGTGACTCACTGTATATATATATATATATATATATATATATATATATATATATATATATATGTATATATATTGTGACGTTGCAGCTACTGCAGCGTCACTTCTCGGCTTGAAAACGGTAAAACAGCCGTATTATGAATGGACCGGACAGCCTGTTTATATTTCGGAAACCACTCGCAGGTTAAGAGCGTTCCTTGAGGAAGAAAGGTTATAATAAAGATCGCCCCTAATGACATCTGTTGCACGCGCCGAGAGTGGCCAATTGCAGGAACGTGCCTAGGAAGTGAAGACTACCGTAAAGGCGCCCCGCAACTAAGGATCGACCGGACGACAAACGATTGACCAAAAACCACAATACTCCAGATCTGGAGAAGTTCTAAAGGGTCACCAGCGCACACGGGCCAGCTAACCCGGAGGCGACGACGTGGAACGATGGGGTCATGGATGCAGAAAAGCGGGCATTTTGGTGGTCCCACCGTCGTCTCATCCCGCCTTCAATTGACCCCGGCAAGGGTGGTGCGCCGGTGCGCCTGGGAGGATTCATCCTCCCCGGACGTCAGCGACGATCGTTAATTGGTGTTGGGAAGGTCGCGGGCCCGAAGATCTGTCCTGAGGGTCCGGTCCTACGACTAGGAATAATTGCGTTGCGGGTGCGCCCATAGGAAAATTCGGTAGGACGAAAGGAGTGGGGGGATCGAGGATCGATGCATTCCGTCGATGCGAATTCGTGGATCACTGCGCGCTGGGTCCATACGAGAGTGGTCGATTGTCCGTCGCCTTGTCAGGCCGTGAATCTCGAGTCCCGGTAATATCGGTAATTCCGCGTCGCGGGTGGTTTCCGAGTCCAGTGTAATTCCGAGGGTGGAACTGAAGCCCGAGGGTATCATAGAGTCGCGAGGAGGCCGTCCAACAGCCCAAGTAAAGTCCAGACGTCGGAAAGAGAAGATCCACACGGTGAGTCGAACAGTGATTCCTGGTTTCGTAGTAATTCGCGGTGACTCGTAATTTGGTGCGAGGACGACACGCGTTCGTCTCGTCCTCGAAACTTTGGTGCGCCGAGGCCTCTGGGTCCTCGTGCTTTGTGCTTGCGTCAATTCGGAAGTTGCTTTGAGTTAATTAGAGTAGTTCCCCTCATTCTGATTTCGGAAGACTTCCTCAAGGAGCCGCGTCGGAAATAAGATAGCTCGGGTAGAAATTCGGAAAAGATCGCGCCGTTCACCTGCGCTTTGTGAATTCTCGTCTCTCGAGAGACGTGTTCGTACCGTCGGTCCGTACTTCCGTAATCCGTGAATTCTCGACTAACGCGTTCCGCGATCGACCAACTATCGCCAAAGTGTACAAGGAGCGCGGGCTCCCGGGTCGCGGCCACCTGTATTTTATTCTTGACTACGAATAAAGTCGTTCGAGCCGTAAATTGTCGAGTTCATTTCCGACCTGCGAGATCCGCCCTGCCGTGAGGGCTGTCCACGTTACTTCCTGTGTCCGAACTCCTGGCTGTCCGGGTCGTCGAGTTACGTCGGTGATTACGAGAAGATTCGAATCTCGGGTTCGATTCCGTCGAACACGAGCTGTTAGTAGTATTTTGTGTGGTATTTCCGTGTACCTGACGCCCGAACATAAATTCGTGATATCCTCGAGTCTTCTCGTCAATCGCATTTGTCTCGAGAGGACCGTGCGCGTGCGGCCGTGCACGGCCCGTCCTCAGCGGCTGTAAATTCTCGGGTGTTGACCATTTCCGCCGGCCAGAAAACCGTGCGGGGAAGGAACAACGTCACAATATATATATATGATTTTTACAATAAAATGTTTTTGTTTATTTAGCAAATATATTGTATGTGTTTTTATCCTTAAGTACGATTGAAGTACTTAAGAAAATATATACATATATCTCTTTGTCGTTAATATACTAATAGAATGCTTCATTAAAAATAAGTAGTTTGATTTTTACCTAAAAAATTTTTTTAATAGAAGTTTATTTCTTCCAATAAATATATGATTTGATATGAAGGCTTAAAAAAAGAAAGAAAGGCTCAAAAACCTTTATAAGAATAAAAAGTGAATGTTACAATGTAAGATCACATGGCTCAGCGAGAAAGCACATCATCACGTAAACGGTAGGTCCCGAGTTCGAATCCCCGCCAACTGCATACAAATTTCTGGATTTTAATAAGCTCCTTTCGAAGACAAAGTTGAATATTCCCTCAAGCAGTGCACAGAAAGTAGTATTATATATAGTTTCTAATTTCTGTTATAACTTTTTCTTAAATTTAAAGATTTAATTGAATATTATGTAAATATTGGTTTCACATTTTTTAAATATTTAATTTATATTTTAAAAATATCTAATTTATATTTTCTGCATATTTAGCTTATATTTTCTAAACATTCAATTTACATTTCTTGTATATGTATACAATATTCAGATCCAATATTTTTCTCATATGAAAAAGTGTGACTTAAAAAATGTTTTCCTAATGTTCGAAAAAAATATTTATCCAATATTTTTGTGCTACTAGAGTACTTTTTCAATATAGGGAGGGTCGCTTTTCGTTTTTGAGATATTCGCATTTTCGTATGTGTGATCACTCTCTGCCCCTCCACGGTTTTTAATTAAATAAAAAAATAAAAAAAACAGTAGGAAGATTATGTGTTCGGAATGAGTTTGGATTAGGTTGTGGGAGGGGCGGAGAGGGCCGGCCCGACAACGCATACGAAAATCCAGGAGTAGTCTTTCTAAATTGGAAGCTCACCCTATATAGGGTGACACTCTGTTCTGTTTTCTCTCTCATCCCCACAATGTGTTTACAAAAAAAAATAAACAGACGCCGCGCCACGCCGGAGCAGCCTTCCGTTCCCACGGAGCGTGCAAGAATACGGAAAATTCAATTCAGTACTAGCAACAGCTTTTTGAAAAAGTTGTTCAAAATGTCGAAATCTATAACATATTTAAATTTCATCAAAATCGGAAAACAGTGGTTGTTTCCGAATAATTACTAAATTTTTTACACTACAGTTGGTCAGTACTTGTACGATATTAAATTGGAATAAACAAATTATAAAAAAAGTATCAAACCCGCAATCTAGTTATCAGCTATTTTTAATTCGCTTCCTAAATCTTAAAGTTATTAATTACACCACGATGTTGACGATAGTACGCAAGAAAAAGAAAAACTTTCTTATAATTGTAGATATGAATTGTTATTATTAATATTACAAGAACAATTCCAACAAATAACATTAAATAGTTGTGCAAAATTAACATCAAATACTGTGGAAAATCCAACAAATGACATTAAATACTGTGCAACATGTAAACCCTGTATCTCAATAGGCTGGGTAGCTATGGGATAAAATCTAAAAATCAGTTGACCTATTTTCCGTAGTTAATGATGTTTAGGAATTCTAAGACAAATCTGACAAATACCATCAAGCACCCAAATACATACACTGCAATTCGTTTCAGATTTTTAAATTGAAAATCCTGCTTGTCAAAAATCAAAAACCTCAAAAAAATCGAAAAATTGCCTCATTTTGCGTCTTTTAGCTTAAAATATTTTTTTAATATTTTTTAAGCGATTCTTGGAACGATCGCCGGCGCAGATTAAGCCCCGTTTCACACTTGAGCGGACAGTCCGCTCGAGTAAAGAACGTTGCGAAAGCAAGACGTCTCGCCTTTATTTGTCCACCCATTGTCGACTACAAATTCAGAAGTGGGATTTGTTGAACTTTTGAGTAAAAGTTATTATAGTAAACGGTTCTTCGTTGTCCAAAAGCCCGGGGTTTGGAAGACCAACTTCCAGGCCGGGAAGCCTCTTTTGATTTATGACTGCGTCTGGATATCGCGCCGACCGTGCCGAGCGAGACTTCAATAGAGAGTCGAACATAGAGAAGGACAGAGTGAAATACGGATCGCGTGACCGAAGCGTGTCGCCGTCACCGGCACAGTGCAAAGCAGTGATGGTACGTAAGGCGCTTTTTTCGTGCATGCGCGACGATTCTAGCTTCAGGCGGCGTCACAAGGGAACATATTCAGATGCGAAAATCGGATTTTGATGAAACTTTGGGAGCTTATAGTACTTTGAAAAATATTGTACACGTATTTTTTTTTATCGGCAACCATCCACTCTGAAGGGGTGAAAACAGTCCTCAAAGTTGGGGGGCAAAACCATATTTTTTGAGATATCTCGGAAACCAGAGGTCCAAAAAATTTGAATTTTTTTTAAATTGTGTGTTTTTCAATGGGAAATGTAGTCGCATAAAAAAATTTTAACAAAAGTTTTTTGTTTAAACATTATATTAAAAATTTGATTTTTTTTGCAGTTTCTCGTATTTACTGTTAGTTCATTTTAATGTAAACTTGGGTGTGTGATCTTTGATCCAAAATAGGGGATACATGTTTCAGGATTTTCTTTTTTTTTGCCATTTAACAATAATTATGCATAATGGAAGATAGTCTTGCACCTGGCGTGTGAAGGAATTCTGGCTTGTTTTATCGAAATATAAGCATTTAGTATGAACATATATAGTATTTTAAACAATACCATTGGATTATATGTCGTTCGTTATTTTATCAGTAGCTAAAGAAGGTGGCGCAGGTAGCAGCGTGACGCGGTGCTAATTACTGCGGTGGAGTAAGGGTACCGACTTGTATGTATAGCCAATTCGTCTGCGAATTTCTGCTGTCGTTGGGCATTCGGTCAAAATATAACTGGAGCCTTTTCAAATACACTGTGGATCCTTCAAATAATCGAAACTGGAGTTTCCCTCGTTGTACATGGTAGTTCTGATAAGAGCTGGTGGCAAAATGCTGCACACTGCAGTTTTACCTTGGTTATTTATAGCATTTGAGAAGGAAACGAATATTTTCAAAAGTTTCTATTGATTATTAGGGTAAAAGAGGAGGAAATGTAAAGTAGTCTTAAGAATGTACATATAAATATGGGCACATTGCTTTGTGTGCTACAGTTTTTCTGCATTACGGTTTGAGTTGTGTAGGATTTCGTTATCAAATTAACGTGCATATTAAGAAGTTAAGGCTACTGCTTTCGGATTTGTAAAACAGTGCCACATAACAAATAATTTCTGGCGATAATCAAGGTAAACATCCGATAATTATATTATTTTTACTTTTCTTGATTGTTTATTTTTAAATTCGTTTTTACAAACATGAAGATCAATCCGATGAACATTATAAACATTTTGATCGAAACATATCACAGCAACAATAACAAGGAAACACCCAACGACAGCAGAAATTCGCAGACGAATTGGCTATACGTACAAGTCGGTATCCTTACTCCGCCGCGGTAATTAGCACCGCGTCACGCTGCTACCTGCGCCACCTTCTTTAGCTACTGATAAAATAACGAACGACATATAATCCAGTGGTATTGTTTAAAATACTATATATGTTCATACTAAATGCTTATAGTTCGATAAAACAAGCCAGAATTCCTTTACACGCCAGGTGCAAGACTATCTTCCATTATGCATAATTATTGTTAAATGGCAAAAAAAAAGAAAATCCTGAAACATGTATCCCCTATTTTGGATCAAAGATCACACACCCAAGTTTACATTAAAATGAACTAACAGTAAATACGAGAAACTGCAAAAAAAAATCAAATTTTTAATATATTGTTCAAACAAAAAACTTTTGTTAAAATTTTTTTATGCGACTACATTCCCCATTGAAAAACACACAATTTAAAAAAAATTCAAATTTTTTGGACCTCTGGTTTCCGAGATATCTCAAAAAATATGGTTTTGCCCCCCAACTTTGAGGGCTGTTTTCACCCCTTCAGAGTGGATGGTTGCCGACAAAAAAAATACGTGTACAATATTTTTCAAAGTACTATAAGCTCCCAAAGTTTCATCAAAATCCGATTTTCGCATCTGAATATGTTCCCTTGTCAGTCAAGTACGAAGATCGGGTACCTTGGCCGCCGCGCTAATTTTTGGCCCCTGCCGTAGGGCAGCGCCAAAGCCGCCACAGTTCCTCACAAACTTCGGACGTAGATACGTTCCTGACGAAACTCGCGCATGCGCGAAAAAAGCGCCGTACGTACCATCACTGGTGCAAAGGCCTGCATTGACGCTGTTCTTCATTGTCGTCGAACTTTCACCGTCGATTAAACTACTAAATACAGTTAAAACTAGAGGGCTATTGTTGCTCGCTCGCTTCGCTCGCTCGCGGGTGGGGTTGTTGTTGCTCGCTCGCTTCGCGAGCTCGCGGGCAGGACTGCTCTTGCGAGAATGTTAGTGGTACGCATGGCTAGTAGGGCCCACAGCTATTAATGTCTCATTTTGTGTGTGACTCTCCACGAGCCACACAGAGAACTTCCTGATTCGTTAGTTGCTGTATATTATTATTATTATTTATTAAGTGTACGTTTTAAGAAGATTATACGTTTTCAGGGAAATTCAATAGTTCTCTACTTATCAAAATGTTTGCTATATGGCATCGCATTAAACCAATATCGTATGCTCGTTGCTCGCTTGGTTCCTTGTTATAGCATGCTAATGTTGCAAAATAAATTGTCTTAATTATTTTTTCGCAAACGATACAACTCATCATTATCCGGGTTTGCAGTATTGATCTTGGTTTTCTTCGATACTATTAATTTAAATTTTCTCATAATATATAAACCGCTCAATTTTGAAACTCTGCTCAGTGCTACATACATCATTTGCAAAGTTCGTATTTCTGATGTTTTAAAATCCATACATACTTTCTCGTATGTTTGTCCCTGACTTTTATGAATCGTAATCGCTTCAGCAGGAACCACTGGAAATTGACTACGTGTGATTTGTCATCTTTCTTCACTCGAAATATTTACTTGATTCAATATTTTTTTATTATTGGTGTTAAATTTTGATTTATATTTGCATTTTTCATATAATCACGATAACGAGTTCTTACTTTCACTCCTACTCTGGCCAATTGAAAATCTAATCACAATATAGACGGAATTTTAGTATTTTCTTGAAAAGTAATAAATTTTAATGTTCCGCATGCTCCATTAACCAATCCGTCTTCAACATCAATGTTATTAATTATCATATATTTTTTATATTAGTTTTCAATTTAATCTCAGTTAACAATTCGTTTTGAACTCATTGTTTATTTAAAGATTGTAATATAAATGTTTTTGTACTTTCATCGATATTCTTTGAAAATGTATTCTCGGCGATGATTAACTCACTCTTGCATTGGAATAATTTTCGATTATTGTAAGCGGTTACATTAGCATTAGTTGCATAATTGGAAAAAACATTTTTTTTAATTAAAAAAAAAACAAGAAAAATTTTTTTTTTAATTTTATAAAAAAAAATGTTTATTTCATATACAGGGTGTCTCAAAATTCCTCCAGGACCCGAAAATGGGAGGTTCCTGAGATCATTTCAAGCGACATTTTCCTTTGAAAAAATGTCGTCCACGGCTTCGTTAACGAGTTATTAACGAAAAACACGGACCAATGAGAGCGCGAGGTAGACGCGTGCAGCCCGGCGCGCCGGCAGCCGAGTGTCGGTGGAACGCCGCGATGTCACAACGAACAAAAGTTTCTCGATGATGTGAATCCTCGCCAATTTCGATAAGCTTTGGATATGTTGTCAATACCGTAATTCTGAACAATATTTCTCTTTACAGTCTTTGTCGATCGGCTTTAGTTTACGAGATAATTGTAAAAACATGTAACTGAAAATCGATCGATGTATTATTTCTTGGCCAATTGTGATGAGCTTTGGATATGTTGTCAAAACCATGATTCTGAACAACATTTCCCTTTACAGTTTTTGTCGGCCGGCTTTAGTTTACGAGATAATTGTAAGAACTTGTAATTGTAAATCGATCTCCTCGCCGATTTCGATAAGCTTTATTCCATAGGAAAAAGATATTTAAAACATCGAATAAATAACATATTTCAAAGTCATCGAAATCGGGGAGGACCCACATCATCGGCAACTTTACCCGAACGAGAGAAGAAGCAGAAATTTATCGAATTAAAAACTCACTTATTCAGCCGTTAATCCATTTGCTTATTACTCCGGTGAAACACAAAACACGGACCACCAAATTTTCACACAATTTCACACAATTGCTGAGCACTTAGCACACTTTTCTAATTCGTATCGATAGCGAACGAAATTACATACTCCGACGCGGAAAGAGTTCCATGCTCTTCGCGATTCCGCGCGAAACTGTGCTCTCCCAGCCTACAATGTATTCGATGAAGGCGTCGTTTAAAACAAATGAAATCGTTCCCAAGGAAATATTGATTTTTCGAGAATCATATGGTATTGATTTTTCGAGAATCATGTGATTCTCGAAAACATCGATTCTTGACGAACGAACGATGCCATGGACAAGATATCTCGTGTATCTTTATTACTGATATAACGTGCTATTATTCATTCACAGCATCGTTGCTTCGACATCGCGGAAACGAGATATCTCGTAGATTGTAGTTTCTGTGCCCCTCTGAAAAGGACTAATTAAAAATGTTATAAAAAAAAATTAAACCGACTTTGAAGAAACGCACACACGAACTTAAATACAATACAATCTTTTCGAAGGCGGCACAAAATTGAAAATTTCGAAAATTTCGACACTGGAAATTACGAAAATCCTTATTTAAGTTCGTGTGTGCGTTTCTTCAAAGTCGGTTTAATTTTTTTTTATAACATTTTTAATTAGTCCTTCTCAGAGGCGCACAGAAACTACAATCGACGAGATATCTCGTTTCCGCGATGTCGAAGAAACGATGCTGTGAATGGATAATAGCACGTTACATCAGTAATAAAGATACACGAGATATTTTGTCCATAGCATCGTTCGTTCGTCAAGAATCGATGTTTTCGAGAATCATATGATTCTCGAAAAATCAATACCATATGATTCTCGAAAAATCAATATTTCCTTGGGAACGATTTCATTTGTTTTAAACGACGCCTTCATCGAATACATTGTAGGCTGGGAGAGCACAGTTTCGCGCGGAATCGCGAAGAGCATGGAACTCTTTCCGCGTCGGAGTATGTAATTTCGTTCGCTATCGATACGAATTAGAAAAGTGTGCTAAGTGCTCAGCAATTGTGTGAAATTGTGTGAAAATTTGGTGGTCCGTGTTTTGTGTTTCACCGGAGTAATAAGCAAATGGATTAACGGCTGAATAAGTGAGTTTTTAATTCGATAAATTTCTGCTTCTTCTCTCGTTCGGGTAAAGTTGCCGATGATGTGGGTCCTCCCCGATTTCGATGACTTTGAAATATGTTATTTATTCGATGTTTTAAATATCTTTTTCCTATGGAATAAAGCTTATCGAAATCGGCGAGGAGATCGATTTACAATTACAAGTTCTTACAATTATCTCGTAAACTAAAGCCGGCCGACAAAAACTGTAAAGGGAAATGTTGTTCAGAATCATGGTTTTGACAACATATCCAAAGCTCATCACAATTGGCCAAGAAATAATACATCGATCGATTTTCAGTTACATGTTTTTACAATTATCTCGTAAACTAAAGCCGATCGACAAAGACTGTAAAGAGAAATATTGTTCAGAATTACGGTATTGACAACATATCCAAAGCTTATCGAAATTGGCGAGGATTCACATCATCGAGAAACTTTTGTTCGTTGTGACATCGCGGCGTGCCACCGACACTCGGCTGCCGGCGCGCCGGGCTGCACGCGTCTACCTCGCGCTCTCATTGGTCCGTGTTTTTCGTTAATAACTCGTTAACGAAGCCGTGGACGACATTTTTTCAAAGGAAAATGTCGCTTGAAATGATCTCAAGAACCTCCCATTTTCGGGTCCTGGAGGAATTTTGAGACACCCTGTATATATATAGTTATGTTTACTTCTTCGGTGGATACGCCTTTCGTATAAATTGCAATGTTTAACAACTCCTTTCGAAAAAAACTAAAAAACTACTTGACCAAAATGGACCAAAATCTAATCAGGTTTAAGTTACAGCGGGGCACATCGATTGCATCATTCATCATTCCGATCGCGTTGTTACTTTTTCTGAAAACGTTAACGAAAAATTTGATACCATAGAAACGGACATACGCACACACACACGCACACGCACACGCACACGCACACGCACACGCACACGCACACGCACACGCACACGCACACGCACACGCACACGCACACGCACACGCACACGCACACACACACGCACACACACACACACACACACACACACATACCGACATTTTGATAAAAATAGTCTAAAATGACTCCAATGACCATGAAACGTGAAGATCTGCTAAAAATTCGATTTTCGATTTTCGGGGTAATTACAGTAACTTCCCTATGAATCGGGAAGTTAATAAAAATGCCTTTTGATTTGACTAATGCACATCAAATTTTTCAAATATTTTTTTTTTAAATTATTTGGTCCCCTCAGGGTTTCAAATCCATTTTACCAACTCCCTATCTTTCCACTTTCACCACTATCGCCTTTTCAGCGGGAGCTACAGTTTATAAAGGTGGGGTCCGAACCACCTTTGGTCACCACAGTTTTTTTAAAAAGACACATGGAATATTTCCAGAGGTGCCGGCATCGGGGATTGAACCTGCGACCACGGAGTCCGCAGGCGCGCGCTTCACCCACTGAGCCACTGTGCGCCCTTAATTTTTCAAATATACGTTAATACCATTTTTCCGATTTAATACGGAAGGTATACCTAGATGATATTTTAATCGCCAGTGATACAATAGAAGAACACATCAATATTTTAAGAAACGTCTTCAAATTGGCCCGTCGTTATAACTTGGAGTTTCGGTTGGATAAATGCTCGTTTTTATACCGGCAAAAACCTGTTTGGGGTATCTAATTGATGAATTGAGAGTTTGGCCGGGTAAGGAAAATATGGAATCCGTTTTAGATTACCCGGTTCTGCGATACATTAAAAAAAATACAGAGATTTGTATTTTTAGCTACCTACTTATTCCACAATCTTCTATTCTAGCGAATCCTTTGTACGATATGCTTAAGAGAAATGTCAATTTCTGTTTTGGTCATCAGGAAAATGATGGTTTTGAAAGTTTAAAAGATTTGTTGGCAAGTCAACCGGTACTTGCCATATATTCGCCACATTTACCGACAGAATTGCACCACAGGTTTCAGTGTTGTGCTAAGCAGAAACAACCAGATGGAAAACTAAAACCCTTGTTTTATTTTAGTTATTAACGATCAACACCGGCAGAATCAAAATACCACAGCTTTGAGCTAGAATGTCTAACAGTGATTTACACCAGCGCTCGGAATTATTTCGCGGCGGCCGAGAATCGAAGACTGCGCCTCCTCCACCGGCCGCGCGTCTCGCTCCCCGTACCGGCCCTAGTTCGGAGATCCTCAGGCGCGTTCCATACTCGCTATTCGTGGCGCCTAGAAGAACTATGGCCGGTACGGGGAGCGAGACGCGCGGCCGGGGCGAGGAGGCGTGGCCTTCGATTTTCGGCCGCCGCGATGAAAAAATTCCGAGCGCTGATTTACACCATTAAGCGATTCCATGTGTCACGTCCGGTGGTTCAGCCATCATTAATAATTAAATATAATCAATGATGTATTACATATACTTTTGAATTTCTTTTTATGTTTAATCTAATAATGTTGTACGAGCAATTAATATTCAATACTCTTGTTAAAAATCAAATCGAACTATCGTATATTATACCACATTGCGTGCGATAGAATTAAGAAATTCATACTTCATTCGAATCGTCTTGAGCGAAAGAACTGCGTCGCGAAATTATTTCATAAAATGACCAGATCACTTCCAAAAATAAATCATGATCTAAAATCCGCTGAAGACTGTCCATCGAGAATCGATGAGTAATAATTGTTCGTCACCCCATGTGTGACGTAAATGTAATTCGATCTGGCCAGGGAAGCTACAGATAAGAAAGCAGCTAAGAAGAAATCGATCTAGAAGATGCGCAGGGTAATATGATCTAGCTATGACGATTATGACGACAATAATCACCTGTCAAAATTAACGAAACAAAGGATTGATCGGGCTATAAAAGGGATGGCTGTTCAAGAGGTTCAGTTCAGTCTATGTTCAAATCTGCTCAGTCGCTATTCAAAAGTCGTCAAAGTCAATTTTCAAAAGTTAATAAGTGAAGTTAGAAGTTCAAGGCGTGTACACCCGCCGGATTAAGACACCAACATCAACATCATCATCATCTTCATCTTTAACTTTGTTGCTGAAGCAATAGTTTTCAAACAGCGAGCGAAAGAGCGATTCAGCGAACTAAATTCCGAGCGAGATCTGCGAACGGTAAATACTAACAATTTATTATAAGATCACAATAACTCTATGTATCCAAAATTTGATGTTTTACAATATACTTTTGTTAAATTTTAATCAAATCAACACTTCAAATCATTTTTAAAGAGTATACCATCATCGATTTCTTCGTACCAGTTCCAGAATCAAAATCAAATAGAATATTAAGAAAATCCTCGATTACCCGAACCGAAGCCGGTGAATGCAGGTAGGTTCAAAACTGCGTTATATCTCAATTATAATCATTTCAATCATTTCAATCTATATAAAATTAAATTTCAATTTTTAACTATTCAAAATCTATAATACGTCTACTTCAGGACGTAACACATGTTTATTTATCGGGCATCCACTTTAAGATTATCACCGATTGTGATAGTTTTAGGCTAACGTTAGCCAAACAAAATGTCAATCAGCACATTTTATGTTAGACAATGTTTTTACAAGAATACGATTTCTAAATTTAACATCGGTCGGGATCTAAGATTTTTTACGTGGATGCATTGAGTCGTTGCCATGCAAATCTGATATTAGAAGCAAATTCTTTCGCACAGATTCTTTCCTTCCAGCAGTCATAAGATCCGAAAATTCAGGAGTTGAGACAAAAATTTGAATGCGCTGAGGATAATTATGAGATACGCAGCGGTTTAATATATAAAAAGCTGGGTAATAATAAATTATTGTTCTGGGCACCAGAATGTATGGAAGCTAATGTTATTCGAACTTCCCATGATGAGTTAGGTCATTTCGGCGTGGATAAGGTAGTAGAAAGTATCTCCAGAACATACTGGTTCCCAGATATGAGGAGAAAGGTCAAAAAGCATATAAGCAATTGTTTAAAATGTATTGATTTTTCGAGTCGTAGTGGAAAGACCAAAGGATATTTGCACAGTCTTGATAAAGACCGTCTCAAACTATATATATAGATCATTATGACATTATAAACACATTTAGTCGATATTTGACGGTTTCGCTAAATATATCAGATTTGTGATCCAATGTCGCACTTAGTGACATGATTCACGCGTGAAACATCTAGATGGTGTTAAAGTCGCGTGCGCGTCGCACGCGATTGCGAATTATCGAGAAGAAATTAGTCGCGAACTGATAGTCAAAGAGAGAAGTCTGTGTGACGAAATTTCAAAGTTTGTTCAAAGTGTTTCTATCCATTTATCATTGTACAATTTATATTATAATAGAATATATACCATTTTGTGTTGTGGACTTCACAAGTTTTCATTAAAACTCCAACAATTGGTAGCAGAGCGTGGTTGCTCTTTATTACAAGCGAGTGCCACGTGTGAAACCTCCAAAATACAAAATGGAGAAAGGACCGTTACCAGCAGTTCCCATGTTGACTGGGTCGAATTACATCGTATGGACGATGAAAATGGAAGCTCTCCTAAGTTTGAAGGGCTTAGAACGTGCTTTAATTGAGCCGTATCCAGGAGATACGGCAGAGGAAAAAGTGAAAAGCATATGGGAGACCAGAAACAAGAGTACAGTGGCGTACATACGTCTGCACCTGTCTGACGAACAGGCATTACAGTTCGCGACCGAGACTAATGCGCAAAAATTGTGGCGCACGATAAAGAGAGCTTATGCTGGAGCAGCAGAAGATCAAAAAATCGACACGAGCAACGATTTGAAATTCCTACGCATGGGAGATAAGGAATCCGTAGCGAACTACGTCGCCAGAGCTCGTGGCCTCAGAACGAAATGTATTTCTCTGGGGGTCGAAATATCAACGAGAGAACTTGCATATTACACGGTGCGAGGAATCAATGACAATTATAAAGATTTGCGCGAAATATTGAAGACACAAAGGGACAAATCTATAGACGAAGTCCAAGAAATCCTCAAAGAAAGAGAAAAGGAAAAGCAACGGTGGGACGATCAACGTCGGAAAACGGAAGGCGCTGCCTTTGCCATATATAGAAAAAATGTGAGAAGATGTTACGAATGCGGGAAGGTCGGCCACCTTGCAAAAGACTGCTGGCACGAGAAAGAGGGTAAACAAACACATCGAGCGGGGTACAAAGGGAACAGACGTGAAAGCGAGTCATGCGCGAAGGACGCTGGTAAGACAAAGTCAGCGAGCAATATTACAAAAACAGCCCATAACAACGAAAAGGTATACGCGTCCAATATAAGTAACTGGACAGACACAGGTAATATCCAAAATTCTAAATATACATGGCTACTAGACAGCGGAGCCTCGAATCACATGGCAAATGACCTAATATGGTTCGATAACATAACTTTACAGGGCGGCGAACTCTGCCAAGCGGGGCAGAAGTCTAACCTGCGTTACGAAGGCGTGGGTACTGTCAAAATCAACGTAACTAATCAAGCGGGCGAGAACATTCAAATAACGATGGAGGACGTCCTGTATGTACCCGGATTGCGGCAAAATCTCCTGTCCACGACAACGCTCATGTTGAGGGGCTACACGGTTATACAGAAAGGCCACACGACCATAGTGTATGACAATAAAGGTAATGAAGTTCTAACAGGAAAACTGTATGATAGGCAGATTAAAGCGTTAGCAGAACCTTGTATCGCAAAAGACCGCGAACATTCATCGTGTAACGTAACAAAGTTAAATAATGCGTATGAAATTTGGCATAAGCGTCTAGGCCACATAAATGATGAATACCTAAAGAAAATGTGCGATCGTAACATGTTAGGCGATGCGAATATAGAGTGTATTGATCACGATTACACGTGCGATAGCTGCGAACTGGGTAAAATAACCAGAAAGACACATAAACGAATACAGTCAGATCAAAGCAATTCACCCTTAGAATTGATTCACGCGGATGTATGTGGTCCCATGCCAGTAACCTCACTTAGCGGTTCGCGATATATGTTGGTGATTGTAGATGATTATTCGGGATTCTATTTCACATTCTCTATGAAACAGAAAAGCGAAGTACTCGGAAATCTGATGGCGTTCAACGAGAAATATGAAAATTTGCTCGGTAACAAAATTAATCGCGTAAGAACGGATAATGGGCGCGAATTTGTAAACGATGGGACTCGCGAATTCTTTGAGAGAAATGGAATTACTCATGAAAAAACAGTTGCGTACAATCCTGAAAGCAATGGTAAGGCAGAAAGAGCGAACAGGACGATATTAGAGCGGGCGAAAATATTGCTACATAGTAGTGAATTACCAATATCATTCTGGGCCGAAGCAGCGGCGTGCAG